>VZSR01000193.1:755039-769816 GCA_013398615.1 Brachypodius melanocephalos
CGAACCGAGACCGAGCCCGGGCCGAGCGACACCGAGGGAGCCCCGGGCTGCAGGCTCTCCCCCGGGAGCTGCCCGCAGGGAGCCGCTGGTGGCTCTGCCCGGAGCCGCTCCCGTGGCCGTGCCCGGCTCTCTCCCGCTGCAGCTCCCCGGCTCTCTCCTCGCTCAGCACATGGAATGCTGACTTCCTCCGGCTTCTCGCATGGATTTTTTTGCCACTCTGGCTGTGCTCTTTAGTTCAGATCTAAGCGAGCTTTCCGAGCGTGCTGCCTGGATATCTTTATTAAAACACACAGTTTAAGGAGGGGGCTGAGGGAGAGGGGGGTGGATCGGCTCTGGATTCACTCTGCAGCAAAAACCATGGGAATCTTCTGCTCCACAACTGTTCCCAGCCGCTAACAGCTGCGCAGTACCGCCAGCAGCACTCGGGGTCACCTCTCTGGCCGTGACTAATTCATCGCTGGGGGCAGCCCCTCTGCTCGTTCCCCCGGGGCTGTGTCCCCCCGGGTGTGAAGGCAGGTGGGCAGACAGGGACATGTCCCCGAGGGGCTGGTGGCCAGGCTGCTGCAGAGGCTGTGCTGGGATTCCCTGTGGCTCCTGGAGCAGCCCAGCCCTGTGAGAGAGATGCAAAGCTGTCGGGCTGTTCACGAGACTGGCTCCTGAGGAGGAGCTTTCCCTTGGGAAGCTTTGAGCTTGGGTCAAGTTTTGTTCTCAGATACCTGGAGGCTGAGAAAATCACTGCGGGCGGGACTGACACTGCCGGAATTGGGGCTCTGGGAATCCCTGTGCCTGTCCCTGGCAGCAGGGAGTGATCAAGGTTCCAGTGTCTGCCATGGACCTTCATCCTCTCCTTCCAGCACAAGCTGCCAGGAGCTGTCAGTGGCTCAAGTGCTGAGAAAAGCAGCTTTTCCTTCCACCAGGATGTGTTTTCCCATCACAACAAACCCTCTGACAGCCTGGAGGCCTCAGACACCCCTCTGAACTTCTCCTTGTGACGTACCAACCTTGGCCAAAGCTCCCTGACCTCCCGCCACCCCGAACACACCCCGCTCTTGGGTTTGGCCATCCTGTCCTCCTGCCTCGTGTCTGGAGGAGCACTGGGGAGCAGCTGCCTGCCCTGCCCAGCAGCAGCTGCACCAAGCCCTGCTCTTGCTGGGGAGGTGCTGATTTCTGCCGTGCTGGCTGCGCATCCCTGCGAGCCGCTGGCTGCTGGAAGGCACTGCCTGAGCCAGCCACATGCTCCATGATGTCAATCGCAGTTCAGAGTTAATTATTCATGAGAAAATTTCATAATGTGCTGTTAAGTGGGCTGCAGGATATTTTGGTTAAATTAAGGGAACCTGAAAGCTCCCTCAGTGGGGTGGTTCTCCTCAGGCCTTGCTGAGAGCAAAGGTTCTATTGGAGCTCGGGTGCTGTGGCCTCTGCCATGGCCTGTGATTATTGGAGCCACGGGAGTGTGGAGATCAATCCAATGGCTCAGCTTCGTGTTTCCAACAGGAAAATTCCAAGTGAAGTGTTTTTCAAGAAGACTTGGGCTGGTGGAAGGTTCTCTGCCCATGGCAGGGAGTTGGAATGAGATGAGCTTTAAGTTCCCCCCCAACCCAAACCATTCCATGACTCTGTGACTTCAAAGCAGGTTCTGTGGAGTCCCCCTGAGTCTGCAGAGAGCCTGGGACAGGCAGATCATGGAATCACAGGATATTCCAGGTGGAAAGACCTCGAGGATCACTGAATTCGTCTTTTAACAGGCCAGTTCACTCCCAGACTCTTTTCTTCCTCATTCATGGAATAATTTAGGTTATTAAAAGACCTTTAAGGTCTAAAAGAAAAGACTTTTGAAATCATCAAATCTAACCCAGCCCTAAAGAAACCTCTTTCATTGGGTCAGTCTCACAGTCCTCCAAATACGTCATGTCTTGGAGCCTCTCCAACCTTGGGTGAAGGAGTGGAGGGGCAGCTCCCACCTCTGTCACCCCTTGGTGCTGGGACCTTGCTGAGGCGTCCTGGTGACCCAGCTCTGCAATCACAGAGGAGCTGGGGTCCTCCCTTGTTGTTCAGAAGTACCAAACCTGGTTGGTGAAGCAGGAACCACCCCCTCCTGCACTGCTTTTCCTGGGATGGCTGCAAGAACTCACAGGGATCTTGGGATGCCCTGGATTCTTTTTGGAGCTTCATTAGAGGAGCTGACTGACAGAGATCTGACACGTTTGGAAGCCTTTCTCAAGTCTCCCTTTTGGCCACGCTGCCTCTTCCCATTCTCCCACCATTTATTACTGATGGATCACATTGACCTGGCTCTCTGTGCTGCTCATGAATGAGGGAACATCTCCCTCCCCTGGCTGGTGGATCAATGACCTTCCAAACCAACTTTCACACTTATATTTTTTTTGCCAGCCTTGCTGTTCCCCTGCTCCTTCTGCTGCCAGGAAAATGTTGACTGGGAAAAGATTGGGTCTACGCCATGAGACGAGATGAGATGAGATGAGATGAGATGAGATGAGATGAGATGAGATGAGATGACCTCTGTGCAGGTGGGAACATCTGCAGGAGACCCAGGGCATGGACTGGGAGGTGGGATGGACTTGCCCATGGAGCTGGTGTCCCTGTCCCACAGCTGTGCCCCCAAGCCCGCCTTCCCCACTTCTCGCTGTGCCATTTGTTAGTGGTACAAGTGTCTGACACAGCTGAGCACTCAACTGCCCAAACACCAACGTTTCTGGGAATAACAACCCCTGGAAGCATGGCCAGGGTCATCCTAGTGGTGAGACCTCAGGCTTTAAACAAACAGAGGGTAGATACAAGGAAGGATTAGATTTAGGATTAGATATGTGGAAAAAATTGTTCCCTGTGAGGGTGCCAAGGACCTGCACAGGGTGCCCAGAGCAGCTGTGGCTGCCCCTGGATCCCTGGCAGTGTCCAAGGCCAGGCTGGATGGGGCTTGGAGCCACCTGGTTTAGGGGAAGGTGTCTCCCAGTTCCAGCTGGAATGAAGTGGGCTTTAAGATCCCTTCCAACCCAAACCGTGGTGGGATTTTATGAAAGGAGAGAGGGTGGTGCTGTGATACCACCCTGGGACAGTGCCAGGGGCTGTGCCAGGGAGAGAGGGGAGGTCACCCTGTGAGTGACACAGGTGGAAAGGAAGCCTTGAGCCTGCCTTTTTCTGGGCTCTGTCATGCACAGGGGGTTGGTGGCTGGGCACAGCCTGCAGGGTATCCCACTCTTTCTGCCGGATGAGGTTGGAGTCAGGAGCCTCTTGGACACTGGATCACCAGCAGAGAGGATCCCGCACAAACCTGCACCTGGGCATCTCTGCAGAGGTGGATGTGTGGAGGAGAGGGAAGCTGGGCTGCCCAGGAGCTGTGTCCTGCTCCCAGCACAGCCTCGCACTCCAGTTAAAACCAGAGAGCACCTGGAAAGTGAGCCCAGACAGGGAATACAGGAACCCACTTAAAGCCAAGCAGGAGGGAGCCATGCAGGAGTGACTGGGCACTTGGCAGGGAGTGAAATGCAGTTTGCAGGGAATGAAATGCAGTTTGCCTCCACGCCAAGCCTTGATGGCTTCGTTCTGCTTCCTAAAGCTCTCAGCTCCTGCTGCCTGGAGCCGGCTCCTTGCAGGGCTGGGAGGGAGGGATGGAGGCAGGGAAGGAGGAGGCCGCCTGTGAGCCTCTCCAAATATTTAACTCAGTGGCCACTCTGCCCTTCAGAGGTCTCAGTTCTGCTGTGGGGGATCCTGGCAATGGGTGTTATTTGCCCTCAGTGCTGCCAGCCCTGCTTCAAGATCCCAGCACTGCCTCCAGGATAAATTTTCATGGAAATAAGAAAGCATCCAGCGAGTGTTTCCATCCAGAGACCTTCCATGGATAAATCTCATCCTCACCCACTGCCTCAGTGCAGGAGGATCCAGTCCTGCCAATGTTTTGGCAGCTCCAAGGACAGCACAGCCCTACTCAACACCTTTTCCTCTTACCACATCCAGCTCCAGACCTCTCCTGGCTCCTTCCCATGAGGATATTGCCCTCTGGAAGAGGAGCTTGGACCATGGGCAGAGGCAGAGCAGAAACTGCCTCACTTTGAGTTGGGTTGAGAGCAGCAAATTGTAACTGCTCCAGCAGCAGCCCCCGACCAGTTCCTACCCTGCCCGTGGAAGGGATCACATTCCCATTTCCAGGCTCAGCTCAGAAGTGTCAGCCCCTTCTCATTTTGGAGGGCTCTTGACTTCCTTTCTTTCTTGCCTTTTTTCCCCCCTTTTTCCTCCAGCTTTTCTCTTCCTCCTTTTTTCTTTTTCTCTCTTTTTTTTTTTCTTCCCCCCCTCCCACCTCCCTTTGCAGCCTCTGTTCTTCATCCATTATTTAGGCTTTTCTGACTGTAACAGCAACATTCGCCTTGTATACCTTGTGTGGGGTTTAAAATATAGATAAAAGCAGAAGGTCAGACTTGAAACACAGATTCTGACGGTTGCTGCTGACTTTGTCTGGAAGCTACAAAATCTGGAGCTTTCTGTGCCCAGCAATGGTTTTGGTACAATTGAGTTTTTGGGTTTTGGGTTTTTTTTTTTTGTTTGTTTTTTGCTGGTTGATATTCCTGCAAACTGTCTTGGTGTTTGATGCTTTCATCCAGCCTTTCAGTTTCTAAAAGTTCTGGAGCCTGGTTGGCTTCAGGACAGGGGAGTTAGAGCCATGGAATTGCTGCTTGGAGGGCCAATCTTGACCCAGCACAGCAAATACCTGCTGCTCTCCTGTCTGGGGTGAGCTGGGGAGGGGTGGAGGTGCCTCCATCCACATCCAGCAGGCTCTAATTGGCACCTCTGGTCGGAGACTCAGCAGAGCCAAGGACTTTCCCTTTCAATTATAAATGCCCTGCTTCTTTTATGTTGCTTTCTTCAGTCGTCAGAGAGATTGGATTTTGAGGACAAATGTTTGTGGGAGATAAATTTCAAAGTCAGTGTGGGAACAGTCCCGGAAAACATAAAACACTTCATTGTCTATTTGAACAGGCAGCGAGGAGGGAGGGCCAGGAGACAAACTGGAAAGGGGTGGAATCACCATTCCTGGAGGGATTTCAAACCATGTGGATGTGGCTCTTGGGGATATGGGTCAGTGGTGGCCTTGGCAGCACCGGGGGAATGGTTGGACTCGATGGTGTTCAAGGTTCCTCCAACCCCAGCTGTTCTGTGATTCCCTGAGAAGGGGCAGCAGGGGATGGTGATGCCCAAAACAATGATCGTTTTTGGTGTCACTGAGATCCATGTGGGCAGAGAGAGGCACTGGAGAAGAGCTGGGAATACTCCAAGGAATGGCTGAAGGGACATTTCAAACTGGCACTGGTGGAGAAATGCCAGCCTTGCCAGGCAGCATTCAGCAGGTTCGGGGCAGGACAGTGATTTATCCTGCTGGGAGGTTAGAGGGGAATGTTCTCTCCCTGCACAGAGTACTTTCAGAGAACAGAGGCTTTGGTTCACTCGAAACCAGACTCAAGACTCTTCCAGTCCCCACCTGAAACAGGAACTCTCTCAAGAGCTGTCTCCAAAACAGACCTGCACATTTTACAGTCAGAGCATCCCAGCCTGGTTTGGGTTGCAAGGGCCCTTAAAGACCCCTGGTTCCAACCCCTTGACATGGACAGGGACACCGCTGTCCCCATCACAGTTTTGTGACTTCAGCAGCTAGCTGGGATCTGCAGCTCAGGCACATGTTTCAGCCTGTTGGGTGCCAGCAGCCACCTAATCCAGGTGGATATTCCAGTGGCAGGTGTTTTTCAGGAGGCTCCATAGCCCAGCTGGCACTCCCCAAATAACCTTTCTTCACTTTAGCCCAAGGGAAAATGCATCTGTCAGGTGAGGAATAGGAAGATAGGAGGGAATTCCTCCCTGTGAGGGTGGGCAGGCCCTGGCACAGGTTCCCAGAGCACCTCTGGCTGCCCCTGGATCCCTGGCAGTGTCCAAGGACACTGGGGCTTGGAGCAGCCTGGGACAGTGGAAGGTGTCCCTGCCCATGGCAGGGGTGGCACTGGGTGGTCTTTAAGGTCCCTTCCAACCTAAACCAGTCCATCATTCCATGCCTCTTTTCCAGTTTCTCTGTAGGCACTATCCTTATCCAAACAGTAGTTGGAGGGACACAGGGAAAGGCTGCAGTTTTCCTGTCTCAGCTCCATCCCTCAGCCCTCTCCAAAAGCCAAACTGGGCACTAAATCCGGGCATGGATCTGTTGGTTCTGAGTGGTTACAGCAGCTCTGGCAGTGGTTGGGATGGCTCATGGGTGATCCCATGACCAGAGAATTGAACTCTTCCAGATTTCCCAACACGTAGCGTTTCCTTCCCCGTGCCTACAGCTCCAGCTGGTGTGACAGAGGTGTCACACTGAGCAGGAGAAGATGCCCAAATGTGGTCATTTCCACGAGCAATGGGAAAAAAAGTGGCATTAGGAAGGGAATCCACAAGACCAGCAACTCCTGGTGCTCAGGCATCTTTGAGTTAGGCGATCCCAGCAGCACGTATGGATTGAAATTGGCCTGATGGGTTTTTTGGGGCCTTGAGGAAGAATATTTCCAGGGAAGTGGTGGAGTCCCCATCCCTGGAGGTGTCCAAGGAATGCCTGGACGTGGCACTTAATGCTCTGGGCTGGGGACAAGGTGGGCATCAGGCACAGCTGGGACAAGATGATCCTGGAGGCCTTTTCCAACCTCAGGGATTCTGGAATTCTGGGATTGAGGAACACCTCCAAAGTCCTTGAGGTTGCATCTTTGCATCCATCTGCAGCCTGGCCAAGCCAGGTCCACAATCTGCTCTTTCCAGGCTGTTAAACATCCAAAGGAAAGAAAGGACAGGACTTCCAGGAAGTCCAGGAACCATGACACTGCTAATCAGAACTGATTAAGTTGACATCATTAAACCCAGGAAGTTTCTAGGTAGGAGAGTGGGACTCTTTATATTTCTACAAATGTCTCCCTTCCAATCCTACTGAATTCCTGGCCTCAGTGGCAGGCTGGCAAGGGATGATTTTCCATTTTTAAAGTGTCTCTTTCCACCAGTGCTCAGGACATTTGGGAATCCCTTTCCATTGTGATTCTCGGAGCGTTCTCCCTGTGACACCTGCAGCGTGGTGACAGCTCCCTGCTTAAACACCAAAATACAAAAATTCCTGAATATTCCCCTGCTCCCCATGAGGTGAATGGGACCTGCAAGTCCTTGGTGCTCTGGGAGGAGAATCTTTACTGGGAGGACTTTCCTCTGGGTTTGGTGGCAGAAGTCCGATGTCACAAGTCCAGCTCATGGATTCCCACTGCCCCTGGTCCCGACAGATCCCAGTGCTCCGTGCTCCTGCTCACCAGGGGCTGGAGCCACCCCATCTTTCCGAGATCCTGCAATAATCCCTCCGAAGCCAAGAGTTACTTTTGTTTTCTTCCACCAATTCTGTCCATTTCGCCTTTGGCAAACATCGATTTTCCACAATTCCCCGCAGCCCTCATAAAGCAGCTGCCAAAACAGCTCCCTCGTGGGCCACTTCTTTTATTTGTCGAACAAAAGAATCATCAGCATTGTCTCCAGAGCTCTCCGGCGAGTGGAGCCCGGGATTAGGATGCCGAGCTCCCTCTCCTGGCTGCCGGATCAAAAGGAATTGCTGAAAAGTCCTGCGCACCCGAAAATCGGGATCGCCGGACTCCGGCTGAAGGAGGAACAGTCCTTCCAGCTGTTTTGCAGATTTTCAGTCTCCATCATTTTTTCCTCTCCATGAAATGTGCTGGGAGAACGTTCAGGTGCAACAGCTGGGGGAGAAAGATGAATTTGTCTGTGGGCTAAACTTGCTGCTGCTCCTCTCTCTTTTTTTCTCGTCTGTCACTCTCAGGGAACAGATCCCAGTGGGAAAATCACTCTGAGGGTCTCTGCAGGAAATCCACGGCTGTCTCCCACCAGTCATCCATGAAATGTTACTCCAGGGAGAGTGTGGAAAAGGACACGCACAAGGAAGAGCAGCAGGGAACAGGTTGGGAATGAAGGGTGGGGATCACTGGACCATGGGAAGTCCCATCAACATGATCCTGGTGGAAGCCGAAGGGCTGACCTGGAGAGGGGTGTCAGCAGGAGGAGCTGGGTCTGCTGGGAGGCAACAAACAGCTCTCACGGCTCACAGCAGGAAAACTGGGAGCTCATTCCAGATCTTCACCTCAGTGTCCTGGTATGGGTGGCAAACCTGGCTTAATTCCAGAAAAACATTCCATCGAATGATTCCAAGTGACATTTTCCATTTTCAGATCAAGGCTCCCTTCCTCTCTCCTTTGCATGATGTGCTGGCCCAGCACCTGCTGCAGGCTGGGAATTCTGGTTGTGGTGTCCAGCTGGGATCATGCAGGAATTTGGATTGAAAAGCTCAGAGCTCCGCACCCTTGGGAAGGTGAAAGCACCGACGGATTTGGAAATAGAATAATGAGCTCTGTGTGTGTGTGTGTCCTGCTGCACACTTTGGGAACAAATGGGCACCACAAATCCAATCTGGAGAAGTCAAGAAGCCCTGGAAATCTTTTAGTCTCCCCACAATGCAATTATGTGACTCTCTGAGCTGCTTCAGGTCTAGGGAGAGGAATGCTGCTGGCTGTCCTTGGGAACCATGAAATCAATGATTCAGGGAATGCTTTGGGTTGGGAGGAGCCCTAAGGACCACCTCATCCCACCCCCTGCCATGGGCAGGAACACCTTCCACTATCCCAGGCTGCTCCCAGCCTCATCCAGCCTGGCCTTGGACATTTCCAGGGATGGAGCATCGACTCCCAGCATGGATTTGGCTGACCCTCCTCATCCCAGCATTCCCCATGGATTGTGTTCCAGCCACATCTCCTGTCCATCCTCCAGGCCCAGGCTAAATCAAGGAGCAAGGAAGTTGCCCCCATGCTCCAAGAATGAGTCACATTATCCTGGGGGCTGTTTAGAAGAGGCTGGGCCAGGACACTGCTGGGATGTTCCACCCACCTGCACAGACCGCTGGTCACCACTGACCGTGGGACCGTGGCCAGAGGGTGGACAGTGCTCTGCTCCAAAGTCCATGTGAGGAGAGGAGACACTGGAAGCCTAAACCTCAGACCTGTGACCATCAGCTCAGACCTTTCATTTCCTTGAAGCCACTTCACTCTCCAGCCCTGTTCTCAAGGAGGTGCTGGCAGAGTGAGGGAGGAGCAGGCAGGTGACAAAGGTGGCTGGAGGTACACAAGGGTCTCTTGTCTAGGGCAATTCAGGTGCCCTCCTTCTTCAGGGTTTTGGTAACTCTGAGGAGTATTTGGGCCACAAATCCTCCCACTTTTCCTCTGCAACTGCCCAAACCCTGCACCTCTCTCTCTGTCCCTTCCCCTTGGTATAACTCACCTGTACTCACCTGTTTTACCCATCTGGAACACATCTGGAGCCCACTTCAGGGGATTTAGGGGCAGAAAGGACCCAGTGGGGAGGTGTGAGCTGGAGGGAGGCTCAGGAGGGGATTTGTGCTGGTCCTGCAGCTGGGCTCAGGCCTGGCAGACCATGGCTCACTTCTCTGCCTCCAAGACAGACCCAGGCCAGGCAGGGGATGCTGATCCCATGGAAACACAGAATATCCTGAGCTGGGAGGAATCAGGGGTCGAGGAGTCCAATCCCTGACTCTGCAAAGCTCTACCCCAAAGACAGGAACTCCCAGAGCCTCTCACAGGTGCCTTTCATGGCTGAGTCCTGCCTTGTTCTGACAAGATGGAAAAGGAGCTTCAGAGCGCGGCTCAAAGGAGGGAGAGGATTCCGTGTGAAAGGGAAACGAGAGCTCGGCAGCAAGGGCACCTCCACTGCCTCAGGCGATCCGGGGGATGACAAAAGTTTCCGTGTAGCACAGCAGCAGAAGACAAAAGCCATCCCTGGAGGTAGGAAGAGAGAGGGAGCGCAGAGGAGACGAGAAATTTAATGTAGGGAAAGCCACAAGGTTTGCTGGTAAGGACACGCTCCTGGGTGGATCAGAGGATCACGGAACAGCTGGGGTTTGATGGGACCTTCAGAGGCCATCGAGTCCACCCCCAAGGTGCAGGATAAAGTGGATAATGGTTCCCAGGAGCCTGGAGCAGGATTCCTCCGAGCCGTCGATGTTCCAGACCCAGCACTGAGTCTCCCAAGTGGTGGGCAGGGGCCAAGGGGCACCCGGGAACACCGATGACTGCTGGAATCTGGGTCTGGACTTCAGGTCTACAGCTCCTTCCCACCCTACCACACAATCTGAGTCCATTAGAGAGGGCTTGGAAATGGTAATGAACCAAGATGTCAGGCCCAGGGAGCCTTTCCCAGCATCTGAGCTGCACCAGTAACCCCACAGGGAAAGGGCTTGGCTTTGTCTGGGAATTCTTCCTCTTTGCTGAGGACTTGTGGCTGTCCCTTTCCACAGATCCAACAGTTCCTAGGACCAGAAGGATCAGGACAACTGATGCTCTGGGATTCCTAGGAGAAGTGCAAGTGGCTGTAAAGCCAGGGTGCAGATGGCTCTGATGCAGTAGAACAGCTGGGATGTGCACAGGTTTTCCAGAGACGCGATGGAAAACAGAATGGAAAATGTCTGCATCCCTGCTGCAAGTCTTAGCAGAGCAGAAAATTGGACATTCCTCTGTGCAAAGCACCTGGCACAGGCAGAGGGATGGGGAATTTGTTTAGGGCAGCACTGCCCAGGGTGGCACGGCTGGAGTCGAGTCCTGGGCACCCAGGATGGGCAGCCCCATCCACCCTCTGCTCCAAAAGGAGCCTTGGATCTGTTGATTCCGTGCTGTGCCGCTGGGAGAGCTCTGAGGGTGAGGGGGGAGTGAGGAGAAGCCTGAATCCCACGGGATCCGAGTCATCCATCCCTCAGTGGGTGCTGGTGTTCCCCTGGGGCTCAGCTGGCTCCGGGCTCACCCGCAGCACCCAGGGACCCTCCAGCACATCTGTGTCTGCAGGGAACAGGAGCTCTGTGTTCCCTCTGGGAAACCCAGAACGGGGGAGTTCACCTCGCAGCCACTCGAGGAGAGTGGGAAAGGCAGGGTTTGCCCAGGGGAGCTGGATCCTGAATAGCTGAATTCACTCAGGCACCCGGATGTCTAAGGAGCACTAAAACCTCTCCATCTTCTCTTTTCCCCCACGTTCTTTTGAAATCCCTCTCCTGGGTGCCTGATTCTCCTGGGACCCCTGAAGATCCCAGCGTGGAAGGAAAGCGTCTCTCCGCTCCCAGGCAGAGTTAAAGTGATGTGTGGGCAGGCTGGAAGCTGGAGCCACTGCAATCCTTTCAGCCAGGCAGCTGCACTTCCCCTTTCTATCACACGCATTTAAAAGCTTTTAAGGGAACGATCCATCCCCTCTGCTGGCAAAGCCGGAGCTGGGCTGGTCCTTGGGACCTTAAATCATTTTAAAATACGGAGCAATATTGGTTTAAAAGCCTTTGCTCTCCCCCTGCTGCAGGAAACCTCAGCAGAGCTTGACACCAGCTTGGGACTTCCTGGGGATCCATCACCAGGAAAGGGCTGGGCAGGGCCTGACAGGGACAACGCTCCGGGACAAGCCAGGGGTTTCTCCCTACGTCATCCCCAGGGCTGCACACGAGCCCAGGGAGTTTTTTTGTCATTTAATACCTCAGATCTCCGTGGTTGTGGCAGTGTTTGTGTTTGCTAAGCTGCTTAAGGACAAGGACAGAGGGCTCAGCTGGCAAATCCATCCCAGAGAGGGAATGTGCCCAAATTCCTGGTTTCCAGGCAGGGCTTGGCTGCAGTGTCCCTGATCCTGCCATCCACACCCAGGCTTTGCTTTCCAGCCCAGCTATTCCAATTCTCCTGCTTTGCTGTGAGCGCTTGGAGAGAGGAGCAGGGGCGGTGAACTGGGAACGTTGGGAAGACCCAAGGACAGTTCCCTCTCTCCAGGGGCAGGAGAGTGTCTCTGTGTCACCTTCCCTATGCCAGCACCTGAAGCCCTTGGCTGTGGCAGAGAGAGCTGGGAATGTCCAGTCTGGAGAAGATTCCAGGGCGAGCTCAGAGCCCCTGCCAGGGCCCAAAGGGGCTCCAGGAGAGCTGGAGAGGGACTGGGGACAAGGGATGGAGGGACAGGACACAGGGAATGGCTCCCACTGCCAGAGGGCAGGGATGGATGGGAGATTGGGCAGGAATTGTTCCCTGGGAGGGTGGGCAGGGCTGGCACAGGGTGCCCAGAGCAGCTGTGGCTGCCCCTGGATCCCTGGCAGTGCCCAAGGCCAGGCTGGACCAGCCTGGGACAGTGGGATGTGCCCCTGCCCCAGCAGGGGTGGAATGGGATGAACTTTAAGGTCCTTTCCAACCCTGCCCATTCTTGGATTTTATGATCTGTTTTACTTGTTTTACTCTTTTGCTCTGTTCCTGCTGGGTTTCTGTTCTGATTTCCTGGGACAAACCTGCTTGGCTGCTGCTTCCTGGGGAGTCAGGTTGAGTCATTCCAACGAGTGACCCAAGCAGCAGGACTGGGCTGCTGGCTCAGCCCTGCTTTTCCTCAGAATTCAGGGAGTTACTGAGATCCCGCTCCCCTGCAAGGCTGGAGAGGCAGAGAATCCCATTTCCACTTTGTTTCCCACTTCCCTGGCTCACAGAGGGCAGCGTGGCAAGAAACCCACCACAGAAGCAGCCCAGCTGGGGCTGGAAAGGAGGATCCCTGGAGTCTGAGGAGGGAGAGGAGCATAAGAACATTTATTCCCCTCTCACAGAGGGTCTCTCCAGCTCAGCCCTGAGCTTCTCACCCCCCTGTTTGCTGAAGGAATCAGGGGATCCCACCCTTCCTGCCACACTCCAAAGGGCTCCAAGTTGCCCCATCTCTTCCTGAGCCCATCCTGGAGTCACTGAACTTTCCCTGAGCTGCTGCCAGGGATCCTCCCTCTCATTTATCTGCAGGATCAGTTGTAGCTGTATTGATTTTCCCTCCCTGCCTCTCCTCTCTGTGTTTGCTTTCCGAATTATGCAGCTGGGCAGTTTTTCCTCCTCGCAAGGAGCGGGAGAGTTGCAGAGGATCAATTGGGCCCTGCCATAGTTTAATCAGGAATCCCCAGTAGGAACCAGGAGAGAAAAAGGAGAAGGGAAGACAATGAAGACAGGGTCGATCAATCCAGTTCTGCTGCAAAGGAAAGAAAGGGAAAGAAGAGAGGAAGGGGTGGAATAATCAGTCAGTTTTCCTCATGCAGCCCTCAGATCCCCCAGCCTCAATCAATAACCAACTTTGACAGTCATTGCTTCAGAAAGAAACTTTCAAAATCCCCCTGAACTCAAAGAATGTTGGTGCTTTATAGCGTGAAAATGGCCAGTAAAGCCCTGCTAAAGACATGGAGAGGGGTTGGATTCCTTCCCCTTCTTCATATTCCCTTTAAAATCCACATTAGGAAGGCAGAGCTGGGATGAAAGGAGAGCAAACAAGGCTTTTAGTCCTCATTTGTTGTTGCAATTATTTTGCCAATAGTAATGATCTCAAGACAGGATGGAGGATCCTTGATGCTGTGCTGGGGATGTGGAGGGGGGAACAGAGCTGCTGGGATTGTTCCAGCACCACAAATCCAGGAGATGGAACCCCATGGATACAACAGACGTGAGTGTGGAGCATGGAAATAAACCCAAACAGTGCCCACGGGGCACAGGGAGCACAGGCACCATCTGTGACAGCAGGTGACAAGAGAGATTTTTGTATCAAAAATAGTGTGGCCACAGGGCCAGGGCAGGATTGTCCCCTGTGCTGCACTGCTGGGACACCTCGAGTTCTGGGG
Organism: Brachypodius melanocephalos; assembly: GCA_013398615.1. NCBI lineage: Eukaryota > Metazoa > Chordata > Aves > Passeriformes > Pycnonotidae > Brachypodius > Brachypodius melanocephalos. Next base: position 768,766 of record VZSR01000193.1, read on the forward strand.
GCACTCTGAGTCCTCCAGATTTGGAAATCCAATTCCCCAAAGTCCTGCCAGATGTCCCGTGGAAGGGCCCCAGCCTCAGGGTTGCCTTATCTCCAGAAGGATGGGCTGACTCTGGATTTTCATTTCAAACAGCTCAGGTCAAGTTCAGTTCCTAAAGAAAACATTTAGGTCTGGAAACTCCAGATCTGAAGGTACCAGATCATCATCTGTGGAAAATTTTGGAGAACCACCAGGAGAGACACCTCAGCAGCTCCCCTCCTGGGCTTCATTCCCAGTGAGAACAGCATTCCAGGCTGGATCCAGGTGTGCAGGACAGAGCGTTTGACTGGAGTGGCATCAGTACTCAGGTAAGAATGGCAGGATGGGAAGTTTGGATCATTGACCATAGATGAATCATGGCAGAGGGCAGCGGAATTTCCTACACTCTAGTGCTTGAGGTCAGGACAAACATTTCGTTCCCCAATTCATTTTAGCCAAAAATCTCTGCTTTTGGGGACAAAAATGCTGGAAGAAATCCTTGTGCAAATTTCAGAAGAATAACTGATGGAGTTGATTAATCCTTCCCTTGACATCCGTGGCAAGGACAACCAGGAACTGCGTTAATCCCATTCTGCAGTTCCCACAAAACAGGGGCTGATTCAGCCCCTCTCTTCTATATTCATCTTTATTCCATAGAGGCATCATAACCCCTGAGATTCCTCACCCACAAGCCTGACTTCAGCCAACAGAAGTCACTGATGAGAAGAGCAGAGCCTGCCAGACACGAGATCAAAAGTCACTGATGGGAGGCCAGCACTGGAAAGAGAGTGGAGCCAGCAGAAAACCAGCTCAAATTCAGTGTTTGCCCTGATTAGACTCGGTTTAGTCTAAAAACTGTCAATTTTGAGATCTGTGCTTCCACCGCCACCCATGATCTCATGGAGGGATCAGCACAAGGATCAGTCAGTTATAGTAATTAACACTTTGGTTAATGGGAGTGGAGGTGGAGTTCCAGCTGGTAGGGATGGAAGTAAAGCTCAGCCTGGAAGGGATGGAGGTAAAGCTCAGCCTG
>VZSR01000193.1:776441-795060 GCA_013398615.1 Brachypodius melanocephalos
CTGGAACTTCCTCCTGCCATGGAGAAATGCAGCTCTGTGTCATCAGCTTGCTTGGCCCTGGGCTCTGTCACTTCTCCCATGTGTCTGCCATGTCCAAATCCTCAAGTCAGGCAATTTTTATCCCAAATCATGGATTTTTCTCCACTGGCAGGAAGTGGAGCTGGTTCTGAATGGCAGCAGAAGAGCATTTTATGTGGGGAATTTGGATCTTGCCCTAAACCTGCTCTGAAGGCCACGCGAGCTCCGCTCTGTGTGGTGATGTCACTGAAGACACAAAGTGCTGCCCAGCTCTGATCCCACTGAAGTCTGACCTCATTGCCCAGAATTCCCACTGTCCCACACTTGGACACAGTGTGGAAGCTCAGAAGGCAATGGAGGGACTGGTGAGCCCCTGGAAAACCACTGAAATCCAAGCACATCCTGCCCTGGAGCATCTGTGTAATCTCCTTTTGGGAAGGATTTTCTTAATGCAGGGGGATTACGTCAGGAGCTCTCCTCCACAGCACTGCTTTGCTCGGGATGTTGGACAAGCAAATCAATCAGCCTCAATCCAGCCCCGAGGAGGGGATAAGTGTTCCTTGCCTTTATCAAGGAGACTGGGAAACTGAGGCACAGAGAGATTTAAATGGCTTTAAAGGAAAAAAAAGGAATATCAAGAAGATAATCCCAGAGCAAGGCAGGCACAGGCAGAGGGAGGGAATACAAAGATCCCACGTTTCAGCCATTGGCTCCAAAGAGGTTCCTCTGGTGGTGGTGGAGTCTCCCTGGTTCTGTCACTGCTGCAGAGCACTCAACTGTGGGATGAGAGAGGGTCCAGCCTCTGCATCCCCCTGGGAAAGGGCTGAATCAGAGGGCTCCTGGCCAAGGACACATGGATGGGAATGACAGACAGACAGATGGACAGAGCCGAACTCCAGGCAGGAATGGGATATGGGGGGAGAAGACAAGGTTTTGTTAAGACAGTGGCTGCACCCTCAGGACTGAGAGCTCATCCATATTTCAAACACCAGTTAGACAAACAAAACAAGAACCAGAGAGCCAAGCAAGGAGCCCGTTTGTCATATCAAAAGGGGTTTCAGTGGTACCTTCCTTGCCCTCCTGGCCCCTTGAAGTTTGTAGCTGGCAGGGAGAAGGGACAGCTCCCTCTCCAGCCGCACGGCTCCGTGCCACAGCCGGAGCCGGGCTGTGTGTAATTAACCCCGGAGCCAATCCCCCAGTGGGGGCTGCCAGGCAGATCAAAGAACTCACACATCTTTGTCTGCGAGCGGCAGCCAAGGGGAGCTGGGAGGAAAGCAGAGCAGGGGTGGGAGAGAGCCAGGGAGCCGCGAGTGTGCTCCTAATTGATAAAAAGGGAAAAGCGTCTTCCTCTGAGAGATCTCCAGCCCCATCAAAATGCAGCAGGAGAAGAAGGGGAAAGAAAAAGGCTTTGCTCTCCCTTGCAGGAGCCGGCCAAAATCCAGCTGCTTCCAGCGGGAGAGATGGTCAGTGCCTCCGGGCAGGGCTGGGGGAGAGGACACCTCGGGATAGGGGACACATGCCCAGGGTCAGGGGTGCTCCAGGGTTTGCCATGGGAGCCCTGGGCAAGGTGAGGGATCCCAGGAGCACCCAGAGGGGTGAGGTGAACCCTCTGCCTCACCTTGTCCTGCAGCACCAGGAGATAGGAGGGAGAAACCAGCACATCCCACACCTGCCCTGATCCGGGACATCTCACACCTGATCTAACTCAGGACATCCCAAACCTGCCCTGACCTAAGACATTCCACACCTCCAACAGAGCACATCCCACACCTGCCCTGACCCAGGACATCCCACACCTCCAAAAAAGCACATCCCACACCTGCCCTGACCCAGGACATCCCACACCTGATCTAACTCAGGACAACCCAAACCTGTAACCCAGCACAACCCACACCTGCCCTGACCACATCCCTGACCCAGCACATCCCACACCTGTAACCCAGGACACCTCACACCTGTAGCTCAGCACATCCCACACCTGACCTCCAGCATGAGCCCTGGTCCATCTGTTTGCCACCAGCCTGTTCTTTTTGGAGAGTGGCCCAGACAGGTGACCAGACCATGGATGAGCACCTGGCTGGAGCTCATACTGCTGGTGTGGACAGATGTGCCAGGAGATGATGGAAGGAAAGCATCATGAGGGGTGGGATGGTTTCACAGGTGGTTAGAGGGGGTTGATGAGAGAGATGGCCAAACTCCACAGATGACCAAAGGGAAAGAAATTCTGGGGAGCTTCTGGGTCTGGCATTTGCCAGCCTCTTGTTCTGACCATGGCACAGGTGTCTCAGCTGCTCCTCAGGATGGCCAGGTGGCTTCACCTGCTGGGACAGGTCAGAATCCTGGTGTCACCAAGCCTCTTCCCAGTCGATTCCAACACTGAAGCTGCAGGACAAAACCCTTCCCTAAGGCCTCCCACAGCTCCATCCACCCAAAAATGAGGCATCTGAGCCCAAGCATCCCTTTGTCCCATGGAGAGGGACAGCAGTGCTTCACTCACCCTGGACTGAAGTGTGAGATAGATGGAAAAAAACACCTGCCAAAAGGATTGTTCTTCCAGGAATTGCAACAAAAGCCTGGATTTCCCAGAAGCTGGGAGATATCCCAGTCTTTTCTGCCCCACAGACCGTAGGGCTTCCCTGGAGCTGAGTGCCACATTTTGTGTTTGGCTGAAGCACAATTTCAATAAATTGCACATTCCCTGATCCACAGGATTCAGTGGGGTTGGTCCTGTCTTGACAAAAAGCCAAAGGCTCCATCCACACCAGGGTGTGGGAATGCAGGAATCTCCTCCTCACGTTCTGCAGCCACCCCAGGGCAGAGCACATCTTCACCCCAATCACCCCTCACATCCTTATTTACACTTGGTTCTTTTGCTGCAATGCCTCACCGGAGAGCCCAGCAACCTGATTTGGTTAATTTTTAAATTGTTATTTTTAAAAATGCACAAAATAAAATAGTAAGAGCAAAAATTTCAATTATTTACTGGAATTCAAATTGGGGAGAGCACTATCCTAGCCTCAACCAGCTCCAAGCAAGGGGGAATTTATGGTTTGGTTGGTGGTGGTTTCCAGGGCAGGAGTGTCAGTGCAGGAAACTCTTGGTTTGTTTTTAATCCAAGAAAACACAAATAGAAAGGGAAACATGCTGGGGGTTAGCTAATGGAACATTTGGATTGTGGATGTGAGCGAGAAGAGAGAAAAGTGGGAATTGTTTGCTGATAATCAGCTCTGGAAACAACCAAAGGGAGTTCAAAGGTGACCTGATCAAAGAGCAAATTAGAGCTTGGCAAAGGGTTAACGGGAAATTCCCACTGCTGGGCTGTCCCAGCCAATAGTGAGGAATGGGATGCCAGCACACCTCATCCCAAAAGAGCACCTTGTGGAAATCATGCAGCCTTTGCCACTCGGGTCAGAAAAGAAACAGAAAAGAAATAATTGAAATCCAAGCAGAACCCCACAATGTTGGGTTGGAAGGGACCTTAAAGCCCATCCCACCCCTGCCATGGGCAGGGACACCTTCCATGGTCCCAGGGTGCTCCAAGCCCCAGTGTCCAACCTGGCCTGGGACACTGCCAGGGATGGGGATGGCACTCAGTGGTTTGGGGGAAACCCAGGAGCTCCTGTCAGCTGGTTGGTGTTTGACAAGTTTAAATTCCCAGCTGGGTCTAGATGAAAAGGCATTTCCTGGATCACAGCCTGGGCTTGGGGTGGTGCAGCTTTCCCAGTGTGATCCTGTCCCAATTGAGGGAAAACCAGGAAACAGCATCCAGTTCTTGGTTAAAATAAGTAATTTATTCCTTGTAGTTTCTGGACAGAAATCACTGGGATAACAAAACCAAAAAGAGCTTGGTGGAGGTTTTTGTAACTCCCCAAGCCTTGACAGGGAAGAGCCAGATTCCCAGGAGGAAAAGGCAGAGCAGTTGGATATTTCACCTGGTTTCCCCTGGTCCTGTTGTTTTTCCCTCTCCTGTGTTGGGATCCCAGCCCCTCTTCAGTTACACTGCAGCCAGAGGCTCCGTGGCATCTGTCAGGATGGAATTCCTGCCTGGGAGGGTGGGCAGGGCTGGCACAGGGTGCCCAGAGCAGCTGTGGCTGCCCCTGGATCCCTGGCAGTGCCCAAGGCCAGGTTGGACATTGGGGCTTGGAGCAGCCTGGGGCAGTGGAAGATGTCCCTGCCCATGGCAAGGAAGAAGACGAGCTTTAAAGTGTCTTCCAAGCCAACCAGCCTGGAATTCCATGATCTGTGATTCCATGAACAAGATCTAGACTTGCTCCTCTTCCTTCTCCAGAGACATTGCTCCTTGGTCCCTCAGGAGAAACCATGGGACCAAACCACGGACTGAACTTCACCAGCACTGAACTGCAAAGCTGGCAGAATTCCTGGTGGGAAAAGGGAAATGTGTCCAGGTCAGTGGCAGTCTGGGAGCACAGCAGGGCTGTCACTGGAGCAGATGAGGAGGTGTCACAGCGGCCAGGGCGGGTGTGGCCCTTCCAGTGGCGAGGAAGCATCGCTATCAAAATCAATAGCTCCTGTTCTCAGGGAGGGGAATGATCTGAGCAGGGAGCAGAGCCTCCCTCGCAGCTGGGAATGCTTGGGGTAATCCATTATTGATGCTGGAGTGCCAGGCCTGGCACTCGGAGGTGGCGTTGGTGGAAAAGCACATCCATTGTTCCCAAACATTCCGCTGGTGCCGTGGCCAGGGAAGTTGAACTGGGAATTTTTGTCAGGCTTTGCCTGGGGCTTCTCTCAATGAAGGTCTCCAAGAAGCCCGATTCAAGGTGTCCTGATAAAATCTGGGAACGAGGATTCCAAACCAAGACCCACCCTCTGGAGCTGCAGCCCCCCCCAGGCAGGAGGAGAACCCCATGAGCAGAATTTTGTCTTCTTTTCCACGGTCACTGAACAGTCTCCAAGGGAATGGCTGGCATTACAGACAGGCAACCTGAAAAAAAGATCTCAGGATGCAATCAAAAGGAAGGATGAGGAATTTGAGAGAGGTCATGGTTGAGCTGAGGAGTTTTGATGCTGTTTAGACCCAGCTCACCTGCCTTGACACTAAATAATCCTGTGGCTTTGAGGCAGGTGGGTGAAACTCTCTTACATCATTTATTCCATCAGATTTCCTCCACATATCTCTGAAGAACATCTCCAGTTCTCCAGGAACAGCTGTGACACAGCATGGAACAGCTCCAAACGAAAATCCCAAACCCAGATCCCGCCCCAGACCAGAGCCTGCTGCTCCAACCTGGTTTTGCCATGGAGCAGCCCCAATAAACCTGAGCTCTAAGAAAAGGTCTCTTTGAGTTCAGAAAGAGAAGAGAACCTCAAAAGCTCTCGACTAATCAATAAATCAATGGAATCAGTCAACAGTCTACGGAATTCCTCAGACTCAAGCCAGAAGCCACACTGCAAGGCTGTGCAGGGTCTTGTGCTGGACACCAGCCCTGAACTGAGCTGGGCACAGATGGTGGGCAGGGTGGGAGATCCCAAAGAACAGATTTGTAGCTGGAGGTCTTTTAGGTTTGATTCAGCTTCACGACAAAGGATGAACTTCCTGAGGTCATCATCGTCATTTACCAGAATTTCACTGAGTTAGGAAGCCCTCCCTCTGCAAAAGCTGTGGACAAATCCCATCTCAACCAGGATTTCAGGATTTATGAACCTTCTTCAGGAACTAATGACTGAACCCTGCCTATGGAATCCATATGGGATGGGGGGAACAATCTGAAGGGAAACGAACAAAGCCCCCAGTTTCCATGGAGAATGGAGATATGGAGACTAGAGATGAGAGTAAATTCCAGCCAAATCTTTGAGCATAGAGCCTCCCTTTTCCAGAGGAGTTGGTCACTTCCCCCATAGCTGTGCTCAGAAATCTGCTCTTATCAATAGCTGAATATGCTCAGGGCAGCATTTAAATGCCTCACATCTGTGTCCCTGTCCCCTGTACCATGTCACCAGGTCACCTCCTGCACATGTTAATGCCCCCCAGGGTGGGGGGCTGCTTTCTGCTGGCTCACCCACCCTCCTCTTTATTCAGCCCCTGTGCATGCCCCGGGTTTGCGCCCTTGTCACTTATTTTATTCTGAATCCAAACACTGCCACACAATGCACTTGACCTTTGCCCTGGAGGGAACACTCTTGGGACGAAGGAAGAATTCACTCTTTATTCCTTTCTAATTCAAGTTGTTCCTCCACCGTCCTGGACAAATCCCCACTTACACAATAGAAATCCAGGCGTCTGTTCTCCCCAGACCTGGGAGTTTGGACAGGGTTCCTCCTCCTGCCACAGACAGTCCTGCCTTTGCCCACATCTGGTTCTCACGTGTTGCATCTGTCCTGGTTAACCCTGATCACGACAGGGCAGCAGCTCCAGGAGGGGTGGCTGGGATCAGCTTTGTGCCCCTGCCAGACTGGGTATGACAGGAATGTGCCATGGGCAGGGAGAATCCCAGAGTCATGGAATGCTTTGGGTTGGAAGGACCTTAAAGCTCACCCAGTGTCACCCCTGCCATGGCAGGGACACCTCCCACTGTCCCAGGGGCTCCAAGCCCCAGTGTCCAACCTGGCCTTGGGCACTGCCAGGGATCCAGGGGCAGCCACAGCTGCTCTGGGCACCGTGTGCCAGGGCCTGTCCACCCTCCCAGCCAAGAATTCCATCCCAATATCCCACATATCCCTGCCCTCTGGCAGTGGGAAGCCATTCCCTGTGTCCTGTCCCTCCAGTCCTTGTACAAAGTCTCTCTCCATCTTTCTTGGAGCCCGTTCAGGTCCTGGAAGGTCACAATAAGGTCACCCCAAAGCTTCTTGTTTGCAAGAGGTGAGGCACTGAGCTGCTTCTGAGGATGTTCACAGTGAGCTCCTCCATCTGCTGGGACTCACCTGTCTCCACACCAGGTGGGTGGGAATGTCCCAAACACCACACCTTGGGCCACTCCACCTGCACCAAACCAGCTGATGAAGAGCCTCACATTCCCTGAATTCCTAACTGCCCCTCCTCTACATGGGACAGCCCATGGGACACCCATCCAGAGCCAAAACACTTAACCCCTGAAAGACCAGACCCTTTTCCCAGAGAACCCAGGAGCAGCCTTCTCCAGCTCCAAGCATTTATTCATCCCCTTTTCTTTTTTTTTTTCCTTCCTGTTGTGTTAACAGAGCATCTAATGTGACTAAATAGGACAACCTGCTCTCCCATCCCCATGAAAAATAAATCGTGTGCTTTCCTCCGACTCCCTTCCCCCTCCTCCTGGTGCTTTTCCCACCAGGCAACTCTGGGACCTGGTGTCCCCTGGGCAGAGCTCATGGAGGGGCTGGGGAAGCTCCCCCAGCCATGGTGGGAGCCATTAGCTGGAGCAAGGGAAGTGGTGGAGGCAGAGTTTGGGGGAGCCAGAGGAGGGTGGGGAGAAGGAGGAAGGGGTGTGTGTTCATGTGGGGGTGGAATCCGTGTGCAGAAAGCAGCCAAGTGGCAGCTTACCCCGTGAAATATTAATCATCTCTGCTTCTGCAATTTCGGCAATGCGTTCAGGCCCACCACTGCTGAATATTTCATTAACACCACTCACTTCCCACTGCACTTCTCCCACTTTTCTCTCTCCCATAGACCCCTCTGCCACCGCTGCCCCCCAGTCCTTGCCTGGCTGCCACCAGCACCAGCCATGGCCAGGAGCTCCCTGCTCCATCCCCATCCTGGACATCCCAGTGGTGACACCAGCCCAGCCCTGCTCTGGCCACAGCCCCCAGTGGTGGGGAGAGAGCAGAGAGGCCATTCTGAGGGAGGAAGATCATCAGCTCCGTTGGGAGCAGAATATAAGTGCGCATCAACAAGTCCCGTGCTGAATAATCCATGAGGCAGGGCAGGGCAGAAATGCTGACTCTGGGCTGGGAGCTTTTTAAACCATGGAGTCTCTGTTTCTTCATCCCTGACTGGCTCAGCAGGAGCACTTTGGGAGTGCAGTCAAACGTGCCAGGGTGAGCTTCGTTGGTGCCGAGCAATTTTCACCTCAGGTTCCCGATTGCAGCTTTCCCTGCCTGCCTACAGCCAGGATGGAAGGAGCCACGAGGAGTGGGGTGGAAGCAGCCAGGGCAGGAGCTGGGGCTGGAGAAAGGCCATGAAGGATCTGAGGATCTGCCAGGAGACCAAAGCAAGGTGTGGTGTTGGTGCTGTGATCCACACCTGGGCAGGTTTTACCCTCTGCTCTCCCCAGATGTTGCTGCCTCCTGCTAACAGCCACTGTGAATCTCCACCTCTCCCACCCCACACCATCCTTTTCCATCCGTTCTCTCCTCCTGTTCCACTCTTTCTCCCTCCTCCATCCCCAGCCCTGCTCTTTCTCCTGTCCGTACACCAACCCAATGACTCAGGAAGCTCAGGCTGACCTCTGGATGCTGCACTTTTGAACACTCAGATCCAGGATTAAAGGTTTGTGTGATCCCAGTGGATTGCGAGGAGCTGGAGGAAGCAAACCAGGCTGCTCTGGGATCAAATCCTCTCCCCTCGTGGTGCATCTCACTCCCTGGGTGCCACTTCTTGTGCTGATGGGGAGACCTGAGGGTCTGTGGACTCACAGCCTGTGGCTCCGAGAGGAGATGGACGGGGTGGGAAAGAATCCTACAGGAAAGGTGGAGATTTGACAGGAGCACGGAGTGACAGGACAAGGGAGAGTGGCTGCAGGAGGGCTGGGTTAGCAGGGAGCTCAGTGAGTTCTGACATCATCACTGCATCCCCACAACCTGCAGAAAGACACTCAGCTTCCTCTTCCCACGCACAAAGTGAAAAATCCCAGCCAGGCTTCCGTGCCGTTATCCGAGAAGGAAAAATCGGGATTTTGATCAGTAACACAGGGAATGCCTCCAGCCAAGGGCTCCTTTGGAGCAAGGCAGGGTTTGCTCTGCAAATCTCACTGGAGGAGCGAGACGTTCCTTTTGTGCAATGTATGAAATAAAATCTGCTCTGGAGAAGCCGCTTGAAAATATTGAATGAGATAACTTCGTCTGATTAATGTAGCGTGCTTCCTTCCCCCTTTTTATTAAAAATTCACAAGGCTTCCCAGCCCTTCTCTCAATTAAGCAACTTGTTTGTCAGGATTATTTGTTACGCATTTTCATAAACATTTGATGAATTATATGCAAACATCTCACTAATGTATTAACAAGGCTGAGGTTTTAATTACACAACACTCAAGGAAAGTGGGCTTAAGGCTCCTCCAGTGGAGTTAATTGTGCTTTCTGCTGTGTCTGGGCATTGCAGGGGGAATTTTCCTCTGGGGGAAATCCCATTAAAATGGCAACACCCCCGCCCAGGCTCCCTGCGAGCCCCAGCTGGAGCCCCATGGAATTCAACCACTTCCAGAGCTGCCCTTCCCTCTGCTGAAAGGCCGTGGCTTCACCCAGGCTTTGGTAATGAGGAGTTGGGACGAGATAAAATCAGTTTTCCATCGGTCCTTGGTCACACAGAGACGAGATTTTTAAGGGACTTCTGATAAAACACAAGGGCTGTGCTTGATCCCCCTCTTTGTTTCCAGTTTAGGAGGGTGTGGAACCTTTCATGGAATGGTTTGGGTTGGGAGGGACCTTAAAGCCTATCCAAGTCTTCAGAATATTTCGCTTCCCAAAAATAAGTTACAAATCCCTGAAAGTTCACGTTGTTATTAATTAAATATTACCTGTGGTCTAATATTTGTGATGGAATTATTTGTTCAATGTAATTTCTTTCTGTTTTGGTCAGAGCTGCACCTATTCACTACTTGTGACCCCTGATGACACGCCCTGACATATTCTGATACGACAGAATGGGCAACTATATGAAATATTCTTTTTTAAACTTTATTTTCAGGCCTCTGATTTTATTTTCTGTTCTTTTCATTCCCAAATTGGGAGATTTGCAGTGTCTGATACCCTTATTTTAGCCAAGCAATAATTTAAGATGTTTCTTCTAAAATCGGCTTCTCCTCTAATTAATCCTGAACCCTTTTCTTTTTTTCCTTTTTCAGAAATATTAAAACTTCAAACCCTTTCATTAAGCCAGTGAATGGCGTGGCCTTTGATTACTAAAATAGAGTGAATTGCTAATTAGCCATTCATTATTGGGCCATTTACTTTGTGACACAGGAGCAGTAATGGGCCTTGCAGGACTCGTAGCTGTCACTTGTCCCTTGCACAGATTGATCACCAGTGCACAGGTGCTCAGCTCAGTGAGGATCAGGAATCAAAAGGCTGATCAAAAATTAAAACAAAATTAAAACAAAATTAAAAAGAAATTACTTGTTTCAAGACTCGTATTCCACGGACAAGGAATTCATAGAATTGTGGAATCAGGGAATGGTTTGGCTTGGAAATGGTCCTAAAGCTGATCCAGTGCCATCCTTGCCATGGCAGGGACACCTTCCACTGTCCCAGGCTGCTCCAAGCCCCAATGTCCAGCCTGGCCTTGGCACTGCCAGGGATCCAGGGGCAGCCACAGCTGCTCTGGGCACCCTGTGCCAGCCCTGCCCACCCTGCCAGCCAGGAATTCCATCCCAATATCCCATCTGACCCCCCCTTACAATCCTAATTACCACCTAATCTAAACCTGGCCTCCAACTCCCCTTGCATAAACCCCAAATGCTCTTTAAGAATGCCTGAATTTCCCTGGGACAGGATATTGTGTCTGAGCCGTGCTGGTGGTGACCCCAGCAGCTCCACCAGCACGGGGATGGCTTTGGAGGAGCCCATCCCATTGCTGTGGGATGGGCAGGGGCAGGGATGGCCCCTCCATCTCCCACCTCCCTGCCCAGGGTGACAGCTCCAGCCAGGAGTGAGCTGTGCTTCCCTTCCCTGCTCCCCAGCCTGCCTGGGCTGGCCAGTGAATACAAATCAAGGCAGCAGCGTTAATATTCTCATTACATTGAAAATCCAATGGCCTCTTTTAATATTCAGAATCAAAGGCACTTCACCACCAGTAGATTCTTTTATAATTTTTTTTTTTTTTAATGGAGCCCTGCATCTCATTCCTCACTTCCTCCTCCTCCTCTAATATATACATATATATGAATTTATTTTATTTTTTTATTATTTTAAGCCAGGTTAAACCACCAGGGAAGGGCCATGGCTATAAACAGATGTCACTCACAGAGGGGCTGGGAGGCCTTCCCATCATTAGATGATGCTGAACTTTGAACTTGTGATTTGGAGGCTGCTTTTTCCTGCGAGGAGGAGGAGGAGGAGGCAGCTGGGATGAGGCTGGGGTGGAGGGAGCTTGACGGGGCCTCTCTGGTGAATTGCTGCTCTGCCCAGCCCAGGAACGCTCAGCACTTCAAATCCTCTCCAGTCACTTTGAAGCTCCTCTCTCTTAATCTCTCTCTCTCTTTCTCTCCCTCTCTCTGCCTTTTCCCCCCCTCGCATCGATGAATCATTCATGCCTTTTTTTCTTCTCCCCCCCCCCACCCACCACAGAGGTTCCTTTAGGAGGAAAAAAAAAAAAGAGAAAAGAAGGAAGGGAAAAAAATTTCTCCACACAAAGCCCTGCCTGTGTTTATGTTCTTATTGCTTATTATCACCAATGTAGAACAAATTACTGACATGACGCTGCCGAGGCTCCGGCGGCCCTCGGAGCGAGGCTCCTGGTGGAGCTCCCCGGCTTGTTTTAAATGGAAATGCTCCGTGGGGCTCTGCATCCCATGGAAATGCGCCGGGAAGAGTCTGCGGGAGCAGGGAAGGAGCCTGGACCCAGCGCTGGGGCTGCCAGAGGAACAGCAGGAATCGCACACGTGTTTGGAAGAGCTGGTGAACGGTGTGACCACGGGCGGGTGGGAGATGGGATTCCTGATGGGATCACAGAACAGTCCAGGCTGGAAAAGCCCTCCAAGACCATCGGGTCCGACTGTTCTCCCAACACTGCCAAAGCCACCACTAACCCACGTCCCCAAGTGCCACATCCACAGGTCCTGTATCCCCCCAGGGAGGGGGAACCCACACTGCCCAGGGCAGCTGTGCCAGGGCTGGACATGAAAATCTTTCCATGCTTTCCACAGCTCTTCCCGTGAAAATCTTTTCCCTAATACCTTAAATCCAGTCTAAACCTCTCCTGGCACAACTTGAGGCCATTTTCTCTTGTCCTGCAGGAAGGGTTTGACGGTCTTTGGGAAAGCTCTTGAATTTCTCCAACAATACAGTACCTCATCCTGAAAATGGGATATTTGTGCTTTTGGAACACATTTCTGCTCCCAAACCAACCCAGGAACGGGTTGATCCCATGTTTGTGGTCGCACCCACGTTCACTCCTGGTCTTTTTGTTGGAGAGGATGGTTGGAGCTGCTGTCCCTGGTCTGGGCCACCCCAGGTGCTGCTTGGACCCTCCCAGGGAGGAATTCCTTCCCAATCTTTGCAGGGATGGCTCGACACCCCCAGCTTGTGGGGAAGGGCAGAGCCTGGTGCTCTATCCCACATTGAGGTCAGGAATTAGGGGCTACACTGCACTTGGAAGGAAATTCCGTGTGGACACCCAGCTTTTCCCAGCTCCTGGGAGGCCTGGGGTGATTGATGTGGGGTTAATGCCATTGGAAGGGGGTTGAAATTATGGGGAGATGTGCAACACTCATTTCCCCCTGACACCTGGACTTGGCAGCAATTAAGTCCTGATGCACTTAAGCATCCAGGAAACTTCAGGAATTCAGGCTCTGGAGCTCAGGAAGCTTTGTAGATATTTGCCTAATGATGTCTCAGAAGGGGGAAAAGAGCTTTTGCTGTCACCATGTGCCTCCCAGTCACTCTGAGGATCCCAAAGGGCTGCTTGGTGCAATCCCAAGCCCAGTCTAGGGTTTAAGTGGTTTATCCATCCTGACACAGGGAATCCCTGGATGGGCTGAGGCTGGACCTGCATCCCCACCTCTCCACATTTCCAGACCACGTCCTGGGAGATGCCAGAAGCAGCCATGCAGTTATCCAGGGAGGAATCTTCCAGCCCTCCTGCAAATCCAAAGGCTGGAACTTTGGATACGATCCCTGCTTGCCCAGTCCAAGCAGGAACTCCTGTAGTCTCTCTTTCTGCTCACACCACAACAGCAAAATCCTTCTCCTGGCGAGCAGAGCCAGCCCTGAGGTTTTATTAGATGAGATATGGCCTATTTAATATGTAAAAAATAAACAGCTTTGCTATTAATAATGAATATTTAGGGCTCATTCCAGCTGTTCTTGTGGAGCTCTGTGATGGAGTGTTTACCACGGATTTGGGTTCACAGGAAAATGTTTTTACTGATGAAATGCTCTGTGACCCCCCCAGGTCTCTATTATTATTAATAATATTATTAATATCACTGTTATTATTATTGTTGCTGTTGTTGTTATCGTAGTTTTTACACATAACCTAATCTTTTTCCCAATAAATTTAGGACAATAAGGGTTATCAGGAAGCACATGAAGGGCACCCACCTCCCCTTCCAGGTGTGCTGGGTCATTTCTCTCCATCCCTGGCTGATTTTAACCCCAAATTCCAACCACAAGCTCCAAGTTCACCACCCAGGGAAGCCGATATGGGGTGGAAGGGGAGGACTCTCTTGGCAGCAGGTTTAATTAAACCTGCTTTAATTAGACACTGCTTTCCCACTCCACAAAGATGCTGGCATGGGGTTGTCATGGGATGTGAGGATCACAAGGAAAGGACACGCACTCGGAGCAGAGATCCAGAATTCCCACTGCTGGAGCCAATAAAACCATAGAAGCATTTTCTCTAAATACTTTTCTTCCACTCTTCTCTGCATGGCCGTGACCCACAGTGGGAATGGGAGAGCTCCATGTCCATCAGGGACATCCAGCAAGGACACAGCAGGAAAGGGGAGAGGCTGCTTCCCCTGCCTGGAGAGCCTGGAGGGAGAGAGGGATGGAGGGAGGGGCAGAGGCAGGAATGGGAGACACCTCAAGGGCACTGGCCAGTTCCAGCCACAGAGAGAGCCACGTGCGGGTAGGGACAACAAAATGCTGTTTGTCCTCACCCCAAAATCAGTAGGAGAGAGCTTTTCCCAAGAGATGGCAAGGAAAGGTGTTTGGGCACAGGGTCTGAACACCCACGCTGCCCCATCAGGGAATTATCACCTCTCCCAGCCCTTTGCTCCTCCAGTCTCTTTAGCCTAGAAATGAATTTTGGGACAATGGGATTAAGAAAAACTCATTTTTTCAGACTTCCCTCGACAAGAG
Organism: Brachypodius melanocephalos; assembly: GCA_013398615.1. NCBI lineage: Eukaryota > Metazoa > Chordata > Aves > Passeriformes > Pycnonotidae > Brachypodius > Brachypodius melanocephalos. The sequence continues at coordinate 790,626 of VZSR01000193.1, forward strand.
AGCCAGGCACAGACCTCCACCTCTTTCTTGGGAGAAAATGTGGTGCTCTGGGAGGATGGCACTGTGGGAATCTCAGTTTGGGAGAGAAAACAGGGCTGGAGGGGAAAACACACAAGGGTTAAACACCAGGCTTTAGGGGAGGCTCCTAAAACTTCCCTGCTTTCTGCACAGAGCTGGGAAATACATGAAGGGCTTGTGGAAAAGCATCAGATCTTCCCAGGCTATTGATTCCTGACCTTCATTCCACGGCCCTCTCCTGGCTCATTAGCCCCAGAGCAGGCAGCCTAATCTGAGCTGATTCTGTGATCTTCACTGACCAGGCTAAAGGAAAATTCCCCTTCCCAGCCCTAAACCCGAGCCTGATGGGCCACCTGCCCCTCTCCAGGGACTGCTGGAAGCATTGGGAGCTCGTTAGGGCCTGGGAAGGGCATCAGCATCCGAGGGTTCCCCCGACAGGGAGCAGCTTCCCTCGAGCATCTGCAGCCAGGCACGAGTCTGGGTCAAGGTTAAAGATGGGCTTTGGAGCTTAAACTCCAAGTTCAGGTGCAGAAGGGGCTCTGTGAGGGTTCTCTTCTTTCCAGAGGCCACAGACTGGTGCCAAACCCCAAAAATGCCCAGGAGCACTGGCGACCCCAGGAGCACTGATGACCCCGGGCTCCGGCATCAGCTGGAAGAGGAGCAGGAGCCACAACCCTGCAGCTTCAGCTTCGTTTATTTTCAGGTAGAACAGCCCCAGACTGGTGGATTTTTTGGCAATTTGGTAAAAGAAGAGAGAAGACATTAGGCTGAAAGGAGCTTTGGTGTATGAAAGTGGAACAACATTGCTTTAGATCAAATTTGAACTCCGTATCCCAGCCTGAACTTCCAGGTAAATAACACAACCCACCCGCCCTTTTCCCAGGAAGTTCATTTCCACCTTTCAAGCCTCAGTTTCCCCACCCACCCCACAGAGCTTGCCTGGGGTTTTCTCTTGCTCTGAGCTCTTCACAAACACCGTGAGGCTCTCACTGAGTTTTCAGTCGGTGGCTTTGGGCCCCCAGCTCTGTCCTGCACAGCTGAGGGACATCACCATGAGCTCCAGCCTTCTTCACCCTCTGCCTGCTGATGGCCAGGCTGGAAAGTTGCCTTTATTGCCTGGAGTATGCCAGAGGCAGGGAGGGGGGAAGAGGAGGAAGGAGGGGAGGGGAGCAGTCGGTGTGGCCACCAGGACATCGAGGACAGAGGGTCCCCTGTCCCACTCAGGTGAGACCTTTCACCCCATTGGCCAGCTGTGAAATCCCTGCAAGATCCCTGGGGCATCCATCAATCTCTGGAGCACGTTCTGACCCTGCATGGACAAGAGGAAGATTTTCCTCAATCCTTTTAAACCCGCGCCCACGCGACCGATGCGGGCGAACCGAAACACTTCTGGATCAGGAGAAACTCTGGTCCTCTCCCTCCATCCAGGGCTCCCTCCTTCCCTTCCCCACAGCTTTCAATTATTTAATTTCCCCTCCCCCTGGCAGCATCTGAAAGCTGAGCGCCTTAAATACAAATCACCTCCAAATCATTACGAGCAGGACCTTTCAGCCCCGTTCAGAGCAATGGGCCCCGAGTAATGAGCTCTGCTGAGAGTTTGCTGCATTTCACATCCTGCAGATGTAAAGGATGGGATTGGGGAAGGGGGAGGGAAGTGGGAAGGAGGCCGGATCCAGCTGGGGAGGCGAAATATTCGCCACTCACCTTTTCCTCCTTCTGCAAGGGCTGGAGGAGGTTCAGGTCCTCCTGAACCTCGGGCTCCTGAGCTGGGACCAGGTGGACAAACACGGAGGTTGCAGCTGGAATTTGAAGCCCTGATGTGCTCAGACATCCTTCCAGGGCTGGGGTCCCACCCTGCAGCTCGCCCCCAGCAGATCCTGAGCAGTCCCTCACTCCCAGGAGCTGTCCTCCCCTCCCTTCAGTCAGCTCCATCCCTCGGAAGGGACGGTCACAGACCCCAGGGTGCCTCTCCCACGTCTCCATCCCCAATCCCTGTGGTGCAGCTCACCACATCCCACCCTGCTTTCCCCTGTGCCCACCTTGGGATGCTCTTTGCAGGTGGGTGTCCCTCCCTGCCCAGGGCACTGCAGGGCAGGACACCACAGCCTGGAGGTCACCAAGGCCTTGCACCCAGATTTAGGATGCTCCAGGCTCAGGTCCTGGAGGTATCAAATGATTCCTGGAGTGCCTGGAAAGAGCAGCACAGGAAAACCAGCAGGGGCCTCACTGCCAGGAAAATGCTGCCCTCAGATCCTGGGGGCTCCCAGGGCACCAGCAGGACCAGGGGAAGGCCTTCACTGCCCCTTCCCCTTGAGCACCCACATCCAGCAGACGCTGAGCTCTCTCCAAAGTCCCCCCTGGTCCCTGCAATCAGCACTCAGAGCTCTCCTCCTGCTCCAGCAGTGCCATGGAGCTCCCACACAAGGACCAACACACCCTCCACACCCTCAGGCTGGACCCCATCCCCTGGGACAGCCAGACCCAGCCAGGGCTCCCCTACCCTCCCTCCCTGCCTGGGAAAAGGTGTGGAAGGAGGGGATGGGGCAGGGAGGAAACGAGAGCAAAGCCTCGCACTGCAGACTTCAAAGTCCTCGTCAGCAGGAGCCTTCTGAACAGTTTAAGTACAAAATGAATTGTTTTAATATTTAATCAGCCTATAATAGGCCTGGGGATCCCAGTGGAGACGGTTTGCAGCTGAAAGGATGTCCAGAGTGAGTATCCACCCTCCAGAAGGGACAGTGGTCCTGCAGGAGCCCTGAGACACAGGGAGACACAGCCTCGTCCCCCCGGCCGCCCTGGATGTCACACAACGCCTGGGACCAGCTCCCACCCACTCACCTGCCGGGTGCCCAGGGCTTGGAGAGCCACAGCCATCAGCCCTCACCCTGCAGGAGGATGATTTCATTCTCTGACAACCTCAGAATGCATTCCAGCCTGCTCCCACCCACTCCCACTCACCCCGAAGGGTTCACTCCCTGTGGGAGTGTGGGGGCACCCAGGCACAGAGAGGGCACAGTCCCAAATGCTGGCACTGCCTAGGCTGGGGGGAAGCTCTTGGCCCTTGGGAACCGGGGTTCTTGGATATGCAGGGATACAAACCAGATTTGGCTGAGCTCAGCCTTTCCCTTCCAGCTTGGCTCCACAGGTCGGGAGCTGGAGGCTCAGACCCCAGAGCCACCTCCCCACGATCCTGGGGCACATCCCAGCCCCAGTCCCACTCACACCTCGGGGATGGGGTGATGACTTCAAACTAGAAGAGGGTCAGATTATATTAAATATGAGGAAAAGGTATTTTTACAGTGAGGGTGGGGAGGCCTTGGCACAGAAGTAGTTGTGGCTGCTCCTGGATCCCTGGAAGTGTCCAAGGCTAGGTTGGACAGGTCTTGGAGCAGCCTGGGATAGTAGAAGGTGTCCCTGACCATGGAATGAGATGATCTTTAATGTCATTCCCAACCCAAACCATTCCATGGGTCTCTGCTGCCAGGCCCACGCAGGTGGATGTTGGGAGGAGGGAAGGAGCCTGTCCTGGGATGGTTGATGGCTTTAATTCCTTTTTCCTTGGCACAGGGGCTGGTTATCCCCCTCCACTGGGAATGGGGATCCCTGTGGGACTGCCAGACACCGCGGGCAGGGGAATCAGGGAGCAGCCAAGGGCAGCAGCAGCTGCAGAGGCACCAGAGATGCCCCTGTGGCTCCAGTGGGGATTTACCCCCAGAGGGACAGATTGTGCCTGTCCCATTCTGCTGTAGAAGAGGAGAGTTGGGAAGGATCCTTTTTGATCCGTTTCTCTGCTGAAAATAAAATGCAAACGCGACAATGTTATACCTGAGAGGCGTTCATTGATAAAACAGGGTGAGCATTCCTGCTAAAGGGGGATGGGGAAAAAAGAGCAGAGTGGGGAGAAAGAGACACGGAGAAAGAAGCAGAAGGCAGAGACAGTTCCCACAAGCACCCCGTCTGTCTGTCTGTCTGTCTGTCTGTCTGTCAGCCTGGCCTGGCAGAGGTTCCGTGTGTGCTGTGAACCGCGGTGTGTCCGTGCAGCTCCAGGCTGGGCACAATCTCCAAACAGCAGCAGGCTGTGTGCTCCTTCCTCCAGGAAAATCCACAAACACCAGGGGTTTGTGTCCCAAAGGGAGGCAGGGGAGTCCGCCAGTGTTATTCAAACAGAGGGAGGGAGTCCACCGGGACATCAGCCCGCAGAGTTTTCTCCCGGGGTTTTGGAGGCTGCAGCCTCCTTTTATCCTGAACTCCCGGCTGCACGCTGCCCTCTTCCTTCCCCCACTGCCTGAGGTACTTGGAAGGTGCAGCCTTCCCCAGCTGCCTATCCCATATCCCCCCGTTGAACCCTAAGTTCAGATGAGGCTGTGCAGCCCCTCGTCCATCCAGGCTCTCTGGGCTCCTCAGCAAACCTGCTGCC
>VZSR01000193.1:817882-851706 GCA_013398615.1 Brachypodius melanocephalos
GTGTTACTGGCCTGTTACCGGGGGTGTACCGACATGTTATTGGGATATTATTGGTGTGTTACTGGAGTGTTATTGATGTGTTACTGCCGTGTTACCGGGGTGTTATTGCCGTGTTACCGAGGTGTTATTGCCGTGTTACCGGGGTGTTATTGCCGTGTTGCTGGGGTGTTACTGCCGTGTTACTGGGGTGTTATTGGTGTGTTTCTGGGGTATTATTAGTGTGTTACTGGCCTGTTACCAGGGAGTGTTACCGGCGCGTTATTGGGATGTTATTAGTGTGTTACTGGGGTATTGTTAGTGTTTACTGGAGTGTTACTGATGTGTTATTGGAGTGTCATTGCCGTGTTACTGGGGTGTTATTGCTGTGTTACCGGGGTATTATTAGTGTGTTACCGGGGTGTTATTGCCGTGTTACTGGAGTGTTATTGCCGTGTTACTGGGGTGTTATTGCCGTGTTACTGGGGTGTTATTGCCGTGTTGCTGGGGTGTTATTGGTGTGTTACTGGCGTGCTACCCATGTATTACCAGTGTGTTATTGAGGTGTTACTGGTGCGTTACTGGTGTGCGTGGGAGTGGACGGTGTCACGGATGTAGCACTGCGTGGCTTAATTAGTTAATTAATTAATCACAGGTGTGCTGGCAGGGGGTGTGGGGAGGTTGGAGGAGGTCGTGCTCTGCTCCCAGGGAACAATGACAGGAGGTAGCTGTGCCAGGGAGGTTTAGGTGGATATTGGGAACATCCTGACCTGGAAAGGGCTGTCCAGGCCTGGCACAGCTGCCCAGGGCAGTGCTGGAGTGCCCAGCCCTGGAGGATTTTAAAGCTGTGTGGATGTGGGAACATGGGTTAGGGTGGCCTCAGCAGTGCTGGAGAAGGGTTGGACTCATGGTCATGGAGGGTTTTTCCAGCCTAAACAGTTCCCTCATTCTATGCTTTGAGCTGCACGTGTTCCCTTTTTAGAGAGCTGCTTACTCAGTCACTGTCGTGTTTGTGTCCTTACCGCGCTCCAAACCCAGCAATGCTGCTTCCAGGAAAGGTGATGGGGCTGGAAGACCACGTGGATTAATTTTCTTGGTGATTTGCTTCTGTAGTGGTGCAGCGGGGGAACCTGAAGTAAACTCTGTGTGCAGAAGGGAAGCTGAACTTGGGATAAGTTGGAGCATAAATGTTACAAATCTCAGGCTCAAAATGAACAGGAGATCCCCATGGTTTCACGGTGGAATATTCTGTAATGAAATAATGATTTTTCCAGCTGCCCAGCAGAGGTTCAAGGGAAGCCTGGGCTGCTTTCTGCTGAGCTCACCCTGCTCTAACGATCTCTTTCTTGCAGCAGTTTGCAACTCGCTGGGTTGCAACACCTCCCCTTGTTCCGTGCTTAAACAGCAGCGTGGTGCCCTTTGCTTTCTGTAAGAGGATTTCTGGAAGTGCAGGCAGCGACCTTCTATGGCTCACTGCCACTGAGCTGGGAACCTTCTGGGCCAGAAGGGTCGCTGGAAAACAGTAAATCATCCTTACAGGAGTTTAAAACATCGTGATTGAGACTGAGCCTATGTTTCTGATGTTCCTTGAGAGATTTTCCCTGTGCCTTGTATTGGGAAGGAATGCCTCCCTTGGAGGGTGGGCAGGCCCTGGCACAGGGTGCCCAGAGCAGCTGTGGCTGCCCCTGGATCCCTGGAAATGTTCAAGGCCAGGCTGGAGAGGGTTTGGAACACCCTGGGATCATGGAAGGTGTCCCTGCTGTTTGAGGTCCCTCCCAACCCAAACCCTTCTGTGTTTCTGGGATCCTTCAGTTAAATCCCGAGAGGGACCTCAGACAGCAGCTGGTGCATCTTGCAATGTCGTTTTGGAAGGTTTGATCTTGGCTGCTTCCAGCTGTGTAATGTTGTAAGTTTAGCTAGAAAAAAGCTCTGCAGAGGGGTTGATTTAAAGGGATTTCACTCCTGACTCCTGTAACTGCTGAGGAAGGACGTACTAACAGGAGTAACACGTGGCTGGTACGGGGCTACTCAGGGGAAAAATGCTCCTTGTTAATCTCTTTTATTTCATTTAACCCGTTCTGCTCTAGGCTGGGGCTGCTGTTAATGCAGAACATGGGGCTCCTGTGTCCTGAGTACTGCGAGGACAGGAATCTGGGGAGTTGAGGGCTGAATGTGGGGAGATGAGGGCTGTGAATCCAGGGAGGTGAGAGCCATGAACTCAGGGAATTGAGGGACTGTGGGATCCTACAGTGCTAGCGAGTGTCACCTCACTGCTGCTGCTGAAGTGTCACCTCAGGGATGTGAATTCCACCAATATCTGATATGAAAAGAACAGAGATTTGTAGAAATTGCCTAAACCACTTTACAGTCCTCATTTTGGAGTTGCATTTGTTGTGCTCAGGGAACTGAGGTGTCTGTGTGTGTGGGCTCTCTACCCTGAGTTTCAGCTGGTCGTGGCAGATGTGTTTTCTGGTACAGCTGCTCCTTTCTGTGGCTCCTGGGTGACAGCAGGAGCAGACAGTGCTTTCCTGGTGCTGGGCACTCTCCTGATTGCTCCAGAGGCTCAGTGGTGTTTGTGATTCCAGGCTGTGCCCTGGTGTTACTCCACAGGCCTGGGGCAGCCCTGGGCTGGCTAAAGCCTCTGTGCCCAGTGGCTCTGGAGGCACAGGAGGGTGCAGTGAATTCCCTGGGCTTGGTTAGCTCACACTATTATTGACAAGAGCATTTTGGCCTGAAAATGAGCCAAAGTGGCGATTACTCAGAGCTGAAACGTAAAGGAACAAGCAATTCCTTGGAAGCTTCCTGTGGGAGCCAGCACCTCCACCTGAAGAGCAGCCAAGGCAGAAACCAGACCCAGCAAGTTTATGAGGATGAAAGAAAACTAAAGCTTGCATAAGTCACATTAAGTGCTGCTCACAGCACAGGGAAGGGCAAACCCAACAACCAGAGAAGCTGTGGCTGTCCCTGGATCCCTGGAAGTGTCCAAGGCCAGGTTGGATGGGGTTTGGAGCACACTGAGATAGTGGGAAGGGTCCCTGCTGTGGGGATGGTCCTGACGTCCCTTCCAACTCCAGCCATTCCATGGTTCTGTTCCCTTTGCAGTGCTCCCAGGTGGTTGTGTGGAGTCTGTCCTGTGAATAAATCTGTGACTTTATCCCTTCCCCCTGCAATGCTGGGCTCAGACCTGTGGGAGGTTTGGAGATGCCCTGATGGGTGCTGGCCAAGCCTGGCTCTGTGCAGCTCAGCCTGCCCAGGTGAGCCCTGCTGGGCTGGTGGTTGGATCTCCCTTCACGGCCTCGTTAATCCAGAAGAGATCCCTAATTCTCACCAGGCAGTGCCAGGGGGATGGAAAGTCTGGATCCAGAAGCTCAGCCACCACTCCTGCTCTGTGGCTGTTCCCAGAGAGGTCTCCTGGGGGATTTGAGATAGGTCTGTGATCTTGCCAGATCTGTCGAGGCACAGAACAGAGCAGGTAATAAGTAGGGCCTAAGTGCAAAATGAAAAATGAGATTTTTGGGTTTTGCAGGGCCCAAAGTCATCTTAAGTCCTTCCTAAGCAGAAAAGAGGCTTATGGATGTGCGGGATGAGCGGGGCAGCTGTCCCAGCTGGGCTCTGACATGTGCTCCATGTGTCAGATCTGGCTCTGGCCCTACATTAATGTGCTGATACTTGAGCTGATTATGAGTGTCCCTTTCTGTGGCAGCAGGGGTTTTTTTCCAGCTCTGGAGACTTAGGGAATCCCACAATGGTTTGGATTGGAAGGGAGCTTAAAGCTCATCCAGTTCCATCTCCTGACACCTTCTGCTATCCCAGGTGGCTCCAAGCCTCATCCAGCCTGGCCTTGGGTACTTCCACGGATCCAGGGGCAGCCACAGCTTCTCTGGACAACCCTCACAGGACACAGAGGTGGTAAACCCCCCTTTTTCTGGAGGGTTTTGTGTTGTCATGAGCAGAACCCAAAAGGGGAAATGAGAGAACTTTGTGGTCATGGTGTCCTGGCTGAGTCCTGGCCGTGTCCTGGTCCCTGTGCCAGGGGACACTGTGCAGGTCCCTGTGCCACCCTGCAGGTGCCCATGCCCAGCTCCTGGTCTCAGCCCTGTTTTGTCCCCAAGCAGGAGAGCAGCCATGGCCATCCTGTTTGCTGTCGTGGCGAGGGGCACCACCATCCTGGCCAAGCACGCCTGGTGTGGAGGGAACTTCCTGGAGGTGACCGAGCAGATCCTGGCCAAAATCCCATCCGAGAACAACAAACTGACCTACTCCCATGGCAAGTGAGTAACCCCTGTCCTTGGGTCTGGGGGCACTCCTGGGGATGCATGTGGACAGGAAGAATCTGGGTGTGTTTGGGGGTTTTTCTGTGATTCTGCAATTTTTTCTTGTCCAAATTACCATTTGGTGGGACATGCCACCAGCTCAGCTGCTGCTCCTGTCCCCCAGAACTTTGCAGCACAGCCAGGATTTGAGTTCAGTTCGGGCAGCAGCACGAGGCAATTGATACAAAATCAATTTTTCCATTCTGATACAATTCCAAAGTGAGCTGGAGGGTGCCCAGCTGTGGAATCTTTGGAGTTTGGCTTTTGGAAGTTCCCCCTGGATTTTCTGAGGCTTGGACGTGGCTTTAGGTGAAACTGTCACCCTTCTTGGGGTGTCTGTGGATGCTGGGGGCTTTGAGACAAGCTGTGCTCACAGATCACATGGAGTCACTCTGAGCTGCCCCAAATGTAGTCTGCAGCACAGAAGGGTTTTTCCCATGATTTTTCCAGCTCTCTGAACCCTTGGTCAGTGTTGGTAGAACAGGGAGTAGATGCTTCATCAGCTGGGACTTCCTGCATGTGGGAAGTGTGTGAGTCAATGGGAACAAACTAAAACATCTGTGGAAATCTCAAATTTAGAGGTGTTGGAGCCCATTCCAGCTCTTTATTTTTGGAGCCTATTCCATTTTTTTGGAATTGGCAGTGTGGCTGGATCCTCTCTGGTGCTCAAGCTGTTCTGAGGATGCAGGAGATGAGAGCTGGGCTGGGCTTCCCACATCCTGGGGAGCACAGCCAGTCCCTGTGGAGATGTTTTGGAGGCAGTGCCTGCTCTGGAGTCTGACACACCTTGGGTGCTGCAGCTCTTCTCTCCTGCTGGAATTTTAAGGATAAATTTTAATATTTTTAGTTACTCCTGTAAGTGAAAGGAAATAAGTTTGCCTTGAGTGCTGTTCAACCAACTGAAAAGTTGAGTTTGAGGAGTGCTGTGGTGCATTTTTAGAGGTAACTGGGCACAATGTGGGAGCTGTGAAGCTTGATGAGCACTTGGAGTTGTTCCTCCTGTCTGGAGCCTCCTAGGGATCCTTTGCCTTGCCAAGGTCCCAGCCTACAGGCTGAAAAACTCCCTGGATTCTGTCCAAGATAGTTTATCCTGTTCTGAAACGGGAAAAACTTGAGTTACTTTGAACTCCTTAAATTTGTTTAATGAGTTCTTTTTGTTTCTAAGAACTTCTGTGTCTTTTGTATAGATCTCCTAGGAAAAGCAGCCCTCTGGCATCAGGAATTCCTGCATTACTTTCTCTCTGCTGCTGGGATCCTTCTTGGACTCTCTGAGGAGTCTGCAGGGTGGTACCAGACAAGTTTCACCTCACTCCTTCCAGGAGAGTTGTGGATGTGCAAGGATTTTTGACCTTTTTTACGGGAACAGACCTTCAGGGCAGAGACCTGTGCCCCCAGCCTCACTTCCCTGGACATCACCTGGGACAGGTTTATCTGTGCCAGCTCCATAGAATAACTGGGATTTTCTCTTGCCAGCCCCCAGAGGCCCCACGGGCAGCAGTGGCTTCTGGAAAATGAAATTCTGGAAATGTGGCAACTTCCAATAACATTTTGTTTCTTTCTTTCAATTCCCTGCAGTTACCTGTTCCATTACATCTGCCAGGACAGGATCATTTACCTGTGCATCACAGATGATGTGAGTATTGGGGACACAGCTCCAGCCCAGACAGGCCCTTGGAAATTTGGGAATTTTGGTTTCCATACAGCAGTTTCTAGTGAGGGATGCTCTGAGGTGCCTTTTCTCCCACTGGAGCTGCTGTAACCTCTGTTACAGCTTTGAACTTAGCATGGACCTCAAATTGGAGTTGGTTTGGGTTGGGAGTGACCTTCAAAATCATCCCATTCCAATCCCTGCCATGGGAGGGACCTTCCAGTCCTGTGGATTGTGAGTTTTGGGGTGAAATTCTTGCCCAGTTTCTCTCTCAGTGCAGTGAGACCATTCCAGTTGCCAATGGAATTTGCCTGGTATTCCTGAATTCTGGAAGTGCTGAAGGAAATCCTCCCCCTCTTCAGTGCAGGAGTGGAGCTGGCACAGCCTGGCTGTGTCACAGTGTCACACCCAGCCAGTCCAGTCTGAGACCTGCAGGCTCCTCCAGCCCTGGCAGGACGTTCGGTGATTCTGCAATTTTTTCTTGTCCAAATTCCCATTTCATGGAACATGCCACCAGCTCAGCTGCTGCTCCTGTCCCCCAGAGCTTTGCAGCACAGCCAGGATTTGAGTTCAGCTCGGGCAGCAGCACGAGGCAATTGATACGAAATCAATTTTTCCATTTTGATACAATTCCAAAGTGAGCTGGAGGGTGCCCAGCTGTGGAATCTTTGGAGTTTATCTTCCCGAAGCTGACCTTCCGTGCTCTGTGTTGGCAGGACTTTGAGCGCTCCAGAGCCTTCACGTTCCTGAACGAGATCAAGAAGCGGTTCCAGACCACGTACGGCTCGCGGGCGCAGACAGCGCTGCCCTACGCCATGAACAGCGAGTTCTCCTCCGTGCTGGCTGCTCAGCTGGTGAGGCCCCACACAGACCTGCCCAGCCCCCTGCAATCCTCCCCAGGGGGGTTGGAGGGGTTTGAGGTGTCCCTTGGGTTCAAGATGAGGTGTCCTGGGAGTGGTGGTTTAGGGCTGTCCCCATGATGCTTAAAGAGGCTGCCTGGAACAGAGGCTGGGGAGTGTTAAAAGAATAAAGTAGGGATTAAAAAGGCCTTCAAAGGATACACCTTGGGAAGTACAAGAGCCTGGCCAAGGCTCCACCCACCAGGGGTCATGAGTTTTCACACTTTTAAAAGTTTTGGTGCGTTTACATATTGGGGTTAATTGTCCAATTACAGCTTCAGGTTATGCAGTCCCATCCTCCCAGTTTGCTCTCCTCAATTCCCTGTTTATCCTTTCTGGGCCTGAAGCTGCAGTGGTGTCCTTGGTTCTCAGGCTGGGAAAGGTTTGTTTTGTTTGACTGAACTGTAAGGAGAACTTGCTAACACTGTATATGAAGTTCAGAGTCACACACTAGGGCAATACAGAATCTGAAAAATATGAAAGCTAAAACTTAAGGCATCACCCACCCTGTGGTGGGGCTGTGCCTGTGGGGTGGGAGCTCTGCTGGGGCTGTTCTCCAGGGAGGGATTGGCTCCTTTGCTGCTCATCCCATGGAAGGGGCCAGGTTTGGGAGTGTCACAGCTGCAGGAGGAGGGGCCCTTGGTGGGGACAGCAAAACTCTCCCCAGTGTGGGAATTCTGGACCAGTCCCAGCTCTGCCAGTCGTGTGGTGGGTGCAGGGTGAGGCCAGGGCTCTGAGGGAGGATTTGCACCTGTGCTGTTCCTGCCTGAAGTTTGCAGTGGAGTTTGGGGCTGTGCAGGTGGTTTGGAGCAGGGAGAGTCGTGGCAGTTCATTCCAGGAGCTGCTCCTTGGCTTCCACAGCAGGGGGAGAGCAAGGGATAACAGTGCCAGTGCATAATGAATGGGATTCATTTCCTGTGTGTGAGGAAGGAGATTTTCCTCTCCACCAGGCTTTGATATGTGGGGACTGAAACTACCCAAAGTGCTGACTCAACACTTTATAAGCTGTTCGGGGCTGGAATAAGCTGGAATTGCCTTATCAGAAAAGCCAGGCTGTCTTTGGAGCCATGGGGCTGATATTCCTCTAAAATCCCAGCCTTTCCATCTCCCTTAGCACAGGAGGAGCTGCCTGCCTGAGCTTTTCCACCTTGCTGGGGTCAGCTGAGGAGAGTTCAGGGCTGACAGAGCCCTTCCCTGCCCTGATCCCCTGGGATGTGAGGGCTGACATTCCCTGGGGTGCAGGAGCAGGGATCTTCTCCAGGAGGTTCCTGTGTGAGGCTGATGGGGGGAGGCAGAGCTCCAGCCCCAGCTCAAGTGCAGCTCTCAGATAATCCTGAAGAGGGAGGCTGTGCTTCCAGTAAAACCAGTGCCCAGCTTTCACACTGAAACCTCCTGGGAATCTCCCCCTGAGGAGAAGGTGGAGGAGCTGCTGGATTTGGTGCTGTCATCATGAGTTGTGAGTGCCCAGGTGGGGGTGGCAGTGTCAGACTATGGCTCCCTGTGCTGTCAGAAATTGAACTCTTTAACTAGAAGGAAATCAGGATTTAAGCAGCCATGTGGGTGGTTATGGAGCAGAGCTGTCGTGATGCAAACAGTGACTTAAAATCCGTGCAGGAATAGCAGAGCTCAGTTCCCTGATGCTGACTGGGCCTTGGACTCTGCAAACACTCAGGCTCCTTTAACCTGGTGTTGGTTTGTGCTGCTCTCACCCACGCCAAGCTGTGCAGTCACCAAGGGATCCCTGGGATCCCCAAACGGGGGGGAACAGGCTGGGAGAAATCCCTGTCACTTGTGAAGGGAATGGAGGGGGAGGGATGACAGGAATGGTGCCCAGGATAACACACCAGACGGGCTGGCAGCAGCAAAGCTGTCAGTGAGGGCTCAGCTGTACCCAGGAGGTGACAGGGGAGATCCTTTGGGATGGCTCCAGGACATGGGATGGCTCCTGGCTGCTCCATTCCTTTGGGAAGAGCAGTCAGGCCACTCAGACTGGCCACCTTCTACCTCTGGTGTGGCATTCCCAAACTGTTGGCTTCTTGAGGCTCCTGTTTTCACTGGATCCTGGTTTTTGAGGGTCCTGTTTTCCCTGCCTGTTCTCTGTTGCAGAAATACCACTCGGAGAGCAAGGGCCCAGACCAGGTGGCAGAGACACAAGCCCAGATCGATGAACTCAAAGGGATCATGGTCCGGAATATAGGTACTGCTTCCCTTGGGAAATGCTCTCTGCAGCTGCTTTTCTTTTGGGTTTGGATGTTGCTAGGTCTGACCATTCAAAATAGAGGGTGTGAGATCTAGAATTGTCCAAAATTCAGTCCCAAAATGCAGCCTGTGTGATGTGAGGCTGTTCCCTATGTCCCTGGTTATCCCAGGAAGGCTGGAAGCTGCAGCCAGGAGCTCGTGGCTTGGGCTTGGATGTTGCCGCTTTTTGCCCTGGGATTTCACCTTCAGAGCTGGATTTTTGTCTTTCTCCAGATCTTGTGGCACAAAGAGGAGAGAAGCTGGAGCTGCTGATTGATAAAACAGAGAATCTCGTGGATTCAGTGAGTGTGGGGAAATCCTGGAAGGGGGGAAGTTGTGTTACTGCACCTGGGAGCAGGGAGGTGGGGACAGCACCTGGAGACACTTAAAGGGGCACAGAAGAATCAAGACCTGCAGGGAATCCTTCCCATCCTTCAAGCTGTTTCCCAGCTGCATCCCAGTTTGGGAAGGATCCAGCTCCCCCTCTCCTTGTGCCACAGCCAGCCAAGGGTGACACATCCCTGTCCTCATCCCTGGTGCCCGAGGTGGGGGAAACCCTCTCATTTTCTGCAGTGATAGGAGAGAGAAAATCACAACTTACACTTTCCTGGCAGCCTGGGCTGAAGGCAGCTGGATGCAAATAAACTGGAAAATGTGCATCTGTGGAGCTGTTCTGATACCAGCAGGGAAAGTGTGGCTGATTTAAAATTAAAAAAGCTGAGTTGTTGCATCTAAATAATCTTTAAAGGCTCTGGAGCTTCTTGGAGTATTTCTGAGGAAGTGAAGACTAAAAAAAACCCAAATTAATGTAATTATAAAGCACAGTTATCTAGCAAAGTGCTGTGCACTCTGGAAGCTTTTTGTCTTTCCTTTGGGAATCCCTGGCCCTGGCTCAGCATCCTCCTCTGCAGCTTGCTGGCTTGGTGCCCAGCTCCTGTGGCATCCAATCCTCAGGCTGGGAGAGTGCCAGGAGCTCCTGTGTGGGGCCGTAGGGATCCAAACATCCCTGAGCTGTCCCAGAGCCCTCCTGCTTTGGAGGGGCAGCAAGGATGCCTGGAGCTCCCAAGGGTTCAAACCTTCCCCCATCCTCAGGTGGTGGCAGGGCTGAAAGCTCAGGTAAAGCTTTAGGGAAAGGGACTGGAATTCCTTCAGCAGCTCCTGCCCCAGGGAGTGCTGGCTTTTGGAAGGCTCAGGGCAATGAAGGGATGGAATATCCTTCAGTGGGAATGTCCCACAGCCCAGGAGGGAGCGTCCCTAGAGATCCAGGACTGGCGTTCCCCGCCTTGGGAATGGGCTCCAAGGCAGACCTGCAGCTCCCAGGGATGTGGTTCCTGCCTGCTGCAGCCTCATAGAGGGTGGTTTGTAGGAAAAGCTGGCAATACCCAATGGAATGAGCTGCTGGAATGGCTGCTTGCAGGGGCAGGTGCATCTGTGGAGAATGGTTGCACTGACCCAGCCTGGGGCTGTTTGGGGTCATTTGGTGCCAAACCCTATTTTGAATGTGCAGTGGCAGGGTACAGAGAGGACACTTGGGATGGCACAACCACGAGCATTCCATAACAGCTTACTCAGAGGAGCTGTGGCTGCCCCTGGATCCCTGGAAGTGTCCAAGGCCAGGCTGGACAGGGCTTGGAATACCCTGGGATAGTGGAAGGTGTCCCTGCCATGGCAGGAGTGGCACTGGGTGGACTTTAGGTCCCTTCCCACCCAATCCATCCTGGGATTTTCCTTGTTTTCTCTTGCAGTCAGTCACTTTCAAAACCACCAGCAGGAACCTTGCCCGAGCCATGTGTATGAAGAACCTCAAGCTCACCATCGTCATCATCATCGTGTCTATTGTAAGTGTGGAGCCTGGAGCTGCTGTGCCAGGCTGGAACCCTGGAAACACCAAATCCCTGTGGCTGTCCTGGCCTCTGTGTGTGCCCAGCTCTGCCTGGGAGGGCAGAACCGGGGCAAGGAGTCTCCTTTGTGTGAGGAGAGGGGGAAGGGCCTGGACAATCACTACTGCAGGGAGGGGCTCAGAAGGGGAGGCTCAGGGGGGACCTTGTGGCTCTACAGGCACCTGGAAGGTTGTGATGAGGTGGGGATTGGCCTCTTCTCCCAGGCAAGTGGGGAAATGGGCTCAGGTTGCATCAGGGGTTCAGGTTGGATTAAGGAGACTTCCTTCCCTGACAAGAGAGATGAGCCCAGGACAGTGCTGGGGTCTGAACACCATGGAGGTGTTCAGAAAATGAGTGGATGTGACACTTTGTGACATGGTTCAGTGGACGTGGGGGGATTTGATGGAGACCATTATCATGGAAGTCTTTTCCAACCTTTGTGACCCTCTGAGAGGAGGTGGGAGCACCGTGTCCAGGAGCTGCCCCTGCTTGCACCAGGAGCAGCTGAGGTGTCCTGCTTGAGCTGGGGTGGCTTTTTAGCCCTCAGTCCTGGTGAGATCTCCTTAGATCTCCTTCTGTGACACTGAAGTGGCTTTTTTTGGTGTGACAGTTCCCTTCCAGCTGTAAAGACTGCAGATGGAGCAACGGCAGGGTCAGAGTGGGAAGCGCTTTGTCCCCTCCATGGGGACAGTTCTCAGCTGCAGGGCTGTTGGAGGGACAGGAGGGTGTTAGACAGGTTCTTCAAGGTTTTGACCATCTGGGGTTTCCAGGTGTGTGCTGTGGCAGTCAGTGAATGCTGGGAATCCCTAATTCCCTGTGGCATTCCCGTTTTCCCTGCCCAGGTGATCCTGTACATCATCCTGTCGGCCGTGTGTGGCGGGCTGGCCTGGCCCAGCTGTGTGCAGAAGTAACTGGAGCTGGAGCTGCTCACCAGGAGATGAGGCAGAGTGTGAAGAAGGAACCTCCAGTGTGACTCCTGCCTGTCACCACTGCCACCTTCCATCTCCCACCCCTCCAGGACTTCAGACTTTTTGCCTTACCCCCCCAGACAGACCCAGCCAGTCGCTGCTCCCACAGCTGTGACCTCAAGAGTGGGCTGGGTTAATTACTTGAAAGGATTTTTGTGTTCCTTTTGCTGTCCCAATGCCACCTCTCCAGAGGGCTCTGTGCATGCTGGCCCTGCGTCCGTGTGGCTTCCCCTGGGTGGGGACAGGAGTGGCTGCAGCTGTCCCTCCTGGGATGGAGCTGTCCCACAGAGGAGGTTCAGGGTGGGCTGAGCCAAACTAATGGGGACAGGTGGGTTTGGGTTCCCAGAGCACCTGTCCTGCACATCTGGCCACATCTGGTGGCTCCCGT
The DNA here is from genome assembly GCA_013398615.1 of Brachypodius melanocephalos. Lineage (NCBI taxonomy): Eukaryota > Metazoa > Chordata > Aves > Passeriformes > Pycnonotidae > Brachypodius > Brachypodius melanocephalos. The sequence continues at coordinate 830,193 of VZSR01000193.1, forward strand.
GCTGTACCACGGGGAGGTCACGGTGTCACCCTGGTAGGAATAAATGGGGTCTGGGCTTTGTGCACTCTCAGGTGGAGGTGCTGCTGCTGGGGACATCTCCCTGTTCCTGCAGTGATCCTGCAGGCACGAGGAAGGTGTGGGGGTCACCTCAATGAGTGCAGTGGCTGCCTCCTCATCCTCACTTCTTCCTCATCTCCCCTTGGGCTGGTGGCTGAATGGACACAGCAGAGGGGACAGTTGCACACGGTTCAGGATCTGCTTTCTCACAGATGATTTCTCCTGCTCTTCTTTCGAGGGTGGACTGCAATGAATATAATTCTGGCACTGGCTATGGTGAATTTGGGGCCAATCTGGCTTGCTAAGGTGTCAGGGAGCTGCTGCTTGTGCTTCTCCTGAAAGGTGTGCACTGGAACTGGAAGACAGAGAAGGGTTGGAGTTGCTGGCTGGTGACTTTCTCCACGGTCTGAGGGAGAAAGGCTCTGCCAGAGGATGAATGTTCTCCTCTGGAAGGATTTCAAACCAAACCCAAGGCTGGTAACCAAATGCAGGCTCAGGGGTGCTGTTTCTGTGCCAGCTGCACATCTCCATCCCAAGCCAGGCCTGGCTGAGGAGCTGGAGCTGCTGAGGCTGGGCAAGGGCTGGAGGCACTCCTGTCCTGGAGCTGATGGGCTCCTTTCCCAGGGAAAAAATGGAAATACCCTGCAGGGGGGGCAGGAATCTGCTTTTGGTCCAGGTAAGTCGAGGGATGGAGGGGAAGGCTTCTTCTGGTGCCCGAGCTGGAGCACAAAGTTGGTGCCATGAAGTCCTGGTGCCACTGGCAGGGTGGTGACTGCTGCTGCTCCTGCCCCTGTGGCACTGAACCATGGAGCTTCCCAGCAGGGCCCAGGGTTCTCCTAGGCACCGCTCCTTTGGATTTGTCTTCTGCTGGGCTAAGTTTGACCAAGGACGATTGGATCTTGATATCCACGAAGTGTCAGTGGCCACTGGCACCTGCTTCTCTTTCTGTTCTGAATGTAAAGCTTGGAGCCCCCTCCCAGCAGCTCCTGCTCCTGCAGCCCCAGGTCCAGCTGTGCATGTTTTAGGGATTGTGCTGTTACCATGTTCATTTGGATGATTTCTTGTCTTATGTACAAATAATTTTTAAAAATCTTTCCTTCTCAAGGATGCACTGAGGCATTAGTGTAAAAAACCATTACCTTAATTTCAATTAAATTCCTGTACAGAAAGCAGAGTTCTGTAGTTTTGTGGAAGACCTACCTTGGGAATGCTCTGTGCTGATGCAGGGGGAGGTTTTAGAAGCAGGCTCATGCTTTGGGATGAGGGAGTTGGATTTCCTCTTGGACTTGGAGAAACTGTTGGGAGTTGCTGATTGTTCTCTCAGTTTGAGGCAAAGCTGCATTTTAACGGTATCAGCCAGGGCTCGGGATGATAGAGAATATTGGGAGCTGAAGGGAGATCACTTGGTGTGAGAACAGCTCAGAAAAATGAAAGGACAAAATTAAATTAACAGCTCCCAAGTGTTGTAGTTCTGACAGAGCTGTGCTGTGCTCCCTCCTGAAGTGGGACAGCCTCTCCCAAGTGCCTGTCAGCATCAGGTTTGTACTGGAAAGGCCTGGGAATCCCAGCAGAATCCAACCTCAGCACCTTCCTGCTGCTCTGCTCAGCCTGGAGCTGCATCCAGCTCTGCATCTCTACAGCCAGGCTGGACAAAATGGAAACAATCACAGCTGCCTGAGAGGCTTGAACTGGGATGTGGCCTTCAACAGTTAACACCTGACTCCTTCAGGAAGTTTCTGTTCTGTACCTACTGCTAAATGTCCATGAAAGAGCAGCAGCTCTTGACTCGGGGCAGAGAAAGGCAGTGCCTGGAAAATCCCCTTTGGAATACAGCAAAGGCAACAGGAGCACCCTCCAATAACAGAGAAATCCGACAGATGTTGCTGCTCTTTTACCTTTCAGTGCTCTGGGAACATCAGTGTGAGCAGAGTCCAGCTGTGCCAGCAGGGAGAGGTCTCAGAAAAGAATGTTCTGCAAGAGGGGAGAGAATCAACAGGGCAGTGCTGGGACCCCACTGAGCTTTATCAAGGTGGGAGAAGCCTCTCTAAACTCAGTTTTGTCACCCTGGGGAGGGGAGAGGGTGACAGCCAGGGATGGAGCAGGAGCTCCAGCTGAGCCTCCTGGGCCCCTTCTCTGCCCTGGGAGTGCTGCTGGTGGCACTCCTTGGCCTGGGAGGGGCGGGGTGGTGGCACAGGAACACTCCTGGGCCCCTCACAGCACTGTGGGCACAACTGTCGCTTCCCCTTTCCCTGGGTCACAAGGGATCTCTGCAGTGCAGGGACTTCCCCTGCGCTGCTTCCTGGCTTTGGTTCTGCTCAGGCCACGTGAGGATGTTTCAGAAATGGCACACACTGAGTGCTGTGGTTTTCAGATTTACTAACATGCGCCTTGTCCTTCTGATCTCTGAGGAATTAAAGGTAAATCTCACTCCTTGCATCCTACCAGACTTCACTGAAGCCCTGTTTCTCCTTGCAGAGATCTTTTCTGTCAGGAGAAGCCTCGTTTGTGGTACAAAACTCACTGTTGGAATAAAGCAGATCTATTTCAGCACCATAACATTTTATTAAACTACACTATCAAAGTCACATTGATGGCAGGGAGAACATTGCTATCAGTGCATATTTCCTGGACTAAGACTGTATTTGTAGCATCCAGCACTTGCTGAAGAAAAGGGCACTGGAACAGAATCCTTAAGAGACAGTAGAAAACTTCTACAAAAGTCAGGGCAGTTGGGAACCAGCTGAGAGCTCCAACACTTCAAGACAAAGCTGTGAGGGAAGGTGATTTTTAAAAAGTTTACTCTTAAGTGGTGTTGAACTTGCTCAGCTGAGGTAAGAAGGTGCTGGTGCCCAGCAGTTTTTAAGTGGCATCCTTGTCCCTGCCTGTTCACACCTCACACAAATATTGTGTACTGCTCCTTGTGACCTGTGCTGACACCTGGATACAACAGCTCAGAGTGTTCTACAGTTATAAAAACCTGCTGCAACTCTAGACCAAACAATAAAAAGTAGCAGAAATACATTCTATACAGAAGTAAAAAAAAAAAAAAAAAAGAAAACAAAAAACCAACAAACCAAACCCAGTTGAATTCCAGACAAATATTAGAGTACATCAGGTTGGGTTTAAAAAGTCTCAAATCTAACACCTATGTCACTATTTCTACTCTCCACGAGCTCTGCCACAGCACCAGCTCAGAGCTGCTTCTGGCACAGAGAGGACACCCCAGCTGTGCAGCACCCCTGGGAGGGGATGGGAGCAGACCTTTCCCGGGGCTGCAGCTGGGGTGTGGATGAAATAAGGCTTTTCCCGTCTTCCTGGGAAGACTCAGGTTTCAGTGCGGGGCGGGAGCTGTGTGTCCCAGCCCCGGCAGAGCAGAGGGAGGTGGGAGGTGTGGAGAGCACAGGAATGAGAGATATGTACAGCAGTAGGCAGGGACAGGGGCTCAGGGCCTTTCCCAGTGAGGTCATGCCCAGCCAGCTGGGATCTGCTCCACAGAGGTGTTCTGGGGTGTCAGTAGCACCCATCCTTCCAGGAGTCGTCCTCAGGGGCCTGGAGGGTCTGTGATGCCTGGAGGAACCTGGGGGGGACAAAACAACATGTCAGGGACAGCTCCAGGAAAAGCCCTGTAGTGGACACAGGTTTGGGGTTTGGGTTACCAACATCTCCCTGCCATGGGTGAAGTGCTGCTGTCACATCCTGAGCACCAGCAACACCAATTTGAGGCATTTTAAGGAAATTCAGTGGCTGTTACTGGGTGCTTAAGCAAATTAACACTGTTGTGACTTCAGCCCGTGACTGAGTCCAAGAGAAATATTTTTCCATGCAAACATAACTGAACACATGAAAAATAATCAGGTATGTAGAATACTGATATATATTAGGACATTGAAAATTCCATTTTTCATGTTTTTAAAGTAGGTAGATACATTTCAATGTAAGGCTCCAATGGGACATTAAAGTTCAACAAGCACTGGCTGCTTATTAGTCTGGTATCAGTCATATCAGAATGACAAGTCTGAATCGATTTAACTTCCCTCAGTCATGAAAGTCTGAATTGTAGTGTAATAGCTATTTAAAAACCAGCAACAAGAACAAAAATTTAAATGTTGGGACAGCACTCCTCATACTCTGCTTTCACCCTGCTGCATGAAGTTACTACAACACCAAAGAGCTTTGGAGCCCCACTCACCTCCTGGATGGTGGCGTTGCCTTTCCCTTGGGCACGGCCACCCCTCCCACAGCCGGCCGTGTTTTCAGGGCAGAGGCTTTGGCCACAGTGACCATGGTGGTGGTTCTGGAAGTGCAACTGCTGCTGGGAGAGCTCGTGTGGAGCTGTGGCTTGCGAACGGGGGGGACGGGAGCCGTGTAGCTGCAGGGCTTCCCCACCTGCCTGCCGGGCAGCAGGGAGTTGGCTCCCGAGGCCGCCTTCCCGGGCTGGCGCCCCGTGAGTGGGGACTGCGCGGCCCCCGAGGAATACCTGAGCTTGCTGGGAGTCAGACCTGCAGGGGACACAACAGCACCTCTGAGGGCTGGCTAAAGACAGGAGGGAATGGACGTGTGTGGGAGGTGTGGCACTGACCTGCTGACCGCTGCTGGGTCCTTGGTATGCGGCTGCTGGGCACCTGCAGGTCGGACTCCAGGCTGCGGCTGCTCCGCACGGCCTCAAGCGCGCGCAGGCTGCTGCGGGCCAGGTTGGGCATGCTGTGCCTCAGCTCCTCTGAAAGCAAACACAGCCTCAGCCCCCTGCTGCTGCTCTAAGGCTCTCGCAAAAACCCATCTACGTAAAAGCAGAGCAGTCTGTACCTAGTTCTTAGCTTCCAGTGAACAGCAGCGATTTTGAATCACCGGATACAGAGCTTGGAAAAGGCCTTCAAGATCATCCCATCAACCCAGCACCACCATGATCGCCCCTAAGCCACACCCTGAGATGGTGACTCCAACCACTGCCCTGGGCAACTCATTCCAAGGCCTGACCACTTCTGTAGGGAAACAATTGTTTCTAACACCTAACCTCGACCTCACCTGGTGCAACTTGAGGCAACTCTTGTCCTTTCACTTGAGACATGGCAGGAGAGACCAACCCCCACCTGGCTGCACCCTCCTGTCAGGATTGTAGAGAGCAGCAAGGTGTCCTCTGAGCCTGCTTTTCTCCAGACTGATCAACTGGACCTCTCCCAGCCACTCCTGGTGCTCCAGCCCCTTTCCCTTTTCTGGCCACACTCCAGCCCTTCAATGTCCTTCTTGTAGTGAGGGGCTCAAAACTGGACACAGCACTCGAGGTGTGCCCAGCACAGGGGACAATCCCTGCCCTGGTCCTGTGGTCACCCTATTCTCAATCCAGCCCATGTCCCTTGATCCCCTGGGCACATGCAGGCTCACACCCAGCACCACCAGCTCCCTCTCTGCCCAGCAGCACTCCAGGCCCTGTGCCCTCCAGGGGAATCCGTGTGTGCCAGAACCCCCTCCCCTGGCTCAGCCCGCCCCTCACCTTCGCTGTTGGCGTACTTGAGGCGCTCCTGCATGGGGCTCTGCACGGCCCTGCGCGGGGCGCGCAGCCGCGACGCCGCGGCCCTGCCCAGCTCCGCGCCCGAGGAGGGCGACTGGCAGCGCGGGGAGCTCAGCGGGGACGGCGAGTAGCGGTGGGCGCTGCGCAAGGACAGCGAGCAGTCGCAGTCCTCCTCGTCCTCCAGGCTGTAGGTGTCGAACTCCTGGTCGCTGTAGGTGCCGCGGCGCAGCGAGTGCAGGGAGGCGCTGGAGCTGCGCCGGGACACGGAGGCGGAGCTGGAGGCGCAGTCCTGCCGCAGGCCTGGGGACACGGGGGACACGGGCAGCGCCAATCCCAACACAGCCCAAATTCCAAAGCGATGCTTTGGTAGTGATTTGTTTCACACTGGAAGGAGAGTCAGGTTAACACCTGTCCTCCCTGGAATCCATCAGCTGGAGCAGCATCACCTGCATCGGCACTGATTCATTACAGCACTGGTTATTTACAGAACAATTAAGATTCAGAGGACCTGCAGGGCTCCCCAGTCCCACCTCAGACTGTGGACATTGCCAACAAGCTCCAGCAGGTTAAGTAGGTATAGGAGTCTAATTTACTCTCATTATGAGAGTCTCATTTACAGGTAAAATCTTTTAATTCATTCTGCACCCACCAGCATTTGAAAAGTGGAAACAAAGATTGAAAGTCTGCTTCCCATGAAAACCCACCTGCCTGGGTGGCACCTGGGTTATTTACAGCTCCTCACCAGCCTATGCCTTTATTGAAGTTCTCCTGCCTGACAATATATAAGCAATTTGAAAAAAAAAAACAAAAAAAAAAAACCAAATCAAATAACGCACCCCCCAAAACCCCAACCGCCCCCCCTGCCCCAAAAAACCCAAATACACACATAAACAAACAGAACTTACTCTCCTCCTGCAGCCGTGCCATGACCTGGACATCAGTGAGGTCCTGCAGTTTGTAGCCCATGGAGATGGAGTCATCTGAGGTGCTCAGCTCGCTGTCCACCGAGGACTGGGAGCTCAGGGCCGAGTGCATGCTCAGGTACCCTGGGGGAGAGGGACACAAACCCAGTCAGACTCTCACAAACCCACCAGGAGCAGCAGGGATCTATGCCAGGAATTCAGCAGTGCAGCTGGGATCTTCAGCTCCAGCTGTGAGAAATAAGAATGTAGAAATTCCAATGCTCAGTTTTTAACCTGCAGTTTTTCAGGTGCTTTTCAAACAAGGAATGTGAGGCTGATTGTCAGGAAGCAGCTTGGTCAGTGCCCATGTAAGAAATTCATTCTACATCAAAACTTCACACCTGTGCTTTCCATGTCAGCAGTTAATTCTCTTCCAAGCTGGTTGAAGAAATAATGTTGGGAACCGGCTGCTTTTTCCTGCCTGGCTGGGTTTGATCACAGTTTGAAAGGACTGCTCAGTTTTGCTGGGAAATGATTTATTTTACCATCACTGTTGAGTATTCAGGAGGTGCCCTGCCTTAAAATCTTCTCAGAACATGGCAAGAAAACTGTGAGCTTCATGATGCTTAAATAATACAGTGACAGAAGTGTGGCTGTATCCTAAAGGTTCATCTGGGTGTATGCTGCACAAATACACATTCCAAGTCAAGATATTCCACAATAAAATCCCATTTCTTTCCTCCTGGTGTCAGGAAAAGACTGTAAGAGTTGAAATAAATCCATCCTGAACAGGGCTTGCATCTGTAGGATGTGGTGTAATAAACAACCACATGTTTCCTGCTGTAATTAACAACACCTTCAATACTGATTAAAAATCCAGCTGGACCTTGAGACCAGCTTTCTAAAAGGTAGAACTCCCAATCCAAATTTGTTTAGTTTGGCTGTTGCATTTCAAATTGCAGGTCTAGTTAAAAATAGCCAAGGAGGGGGAAAAAAATGCTCCTTCTTCCATCAGTAAAGCTGAGCTGATGATGGTTTTCAAACAGAAACCACATCTGGGTTTTGTCAAAGGGGTTTTCAAGGGAAGTCACTGTTAAACATTTTCCATTTGAAGGGTAGCAAAACTGTTTTTTCTTGAAAATAAAATAAGATTTGAGTCAGTCAGGTTGACAGGAAACTTTAAACTCGTGTTAGCACTTGCAACAAGGCACAGGGAAGAGGCACCTGAGATGAAGTGAACTCATCATGCTGTGAAAGGACAGAGCCTGTCCTGGCCCTGCCCTTCCACCCAGCACTTCTGCACAGTGAACCTTCCAGAAGCCAGGGACACTTTGGTTTTACTCATCAGGAGCTGTTTCTGGGTGAAAAAGTGCTCAGACACCTGGATTGCACCCCAGCCTCCTATGAAATACAAGGAATTGCCTTAGAGATGTTTCCCTGCAGAACTCAGCTGGCAAAAATCCTCAGTCCTACGTGCATCCTTTTGTTTGCAAAACGGAGATAAGTGTTAATTTCTATTTATAGCAGAAAATCAGACCTCAAAAACAAACCTGCACCTGTGAAAACAGCCACAGGCAAGCCTTTTTCTTTTTTTAGAGGGGGAAAAAAGTTCATTTAACATCAAGTTTGGAGGCAGAGACTGTTAAACATGCTTTGTGTTTTGAAACATGCAAAGTAGGGTTTAGCAATTTCCACACAAAATAAACAAATAAAGAAGAGTCCTTTGATAACAGAGCCAAGAGGCAAAGCCTTTGTGCTAGGAAGAGCAGGAACTGCAGCAAGGATAACAACTGCAGCTCCTGGAAGGGTGTTCCTGGCTCCTCAGGCACAGGGAGGCTGCAGGCCAAAGCATTTTGGAGGAGCTTCATGATCAGGCTGTAACAAGAGTTGTGGCTGAGCTGCCTCTGAGGTAGGGAATCTTCATCTGCACACAATCAAGGCTGAAGGAAAACTTTTGGTGTTTTGTTTTAGCTGCCCACTTAGGCAATTGAAGGCTTTACCCTGGAGAATTTGGCAGCTTTCTGTTCCCTACATTAATCAATGTTCCCAAGAGAAACCTTCCCCAGAAAACTGAATCCAAGTAACTTTATAAAGATCACATCTACAATCTACAACATCATTCAAGAGCAATATATTTTTGCCCCAACAGCTGTTTTCTATTTTAAGCCACTTAAAATTAGTACAATTTATAAATACATATATAGAGAGGGAAGTAGAGAAACACAAACCAAGAAATAACTACAGGACATTTAGAATGCAAGGAGGTTTTCTCCCACAGAAATGAAACCTGGGTGAGGAAGGGAGCAAATGAAAAGGGGAAAATACCATGAGAACTTTTCCCTGTGCCAATCTCTAACCCTCCTTGCATTTTAAAGAGCCCAGTGGTGCAGTGCCATGCCATACCTGAGCTGCCACAGGTTAGTAGTGCTTTGTTAGTCGATTTGAGGTGCCCAGGAGAGTTTAGTGCATTGCTACAGGAGCCTGCCTCGGAATTCAGGTTATGTGCGCTGGGAGATGCCAGGGGGCTGCAATACAGGTTTTTCCATCTACTGGCTAGAAGGAAAAATACAAAAAAGCCACAAAGGTTAGCAAATTATTTTGGAAACAGAGAGCAAGACCAAGAACAAGATAGAGAGGTATCAAACAGGATTAAATGACGCAGCAGAAGTACTTGGTGGTACCAGTGCCATGCTGCAGGGAGCACCCAGTCCCCTACTCGTGTCCTTTAACTGGTTTTGTCCCTTCTGAAGAATTCCAAAAGTAAATCCTGACAAGCCTGGCTTTAAAGAAGCCATATATTTCACAAAGTTCCAGTACTGGGCTTCCCAGATGACTATTTCCACCAATATCTTCTTGATATACTTCTACACGTCCTCATTTTAGAGAACTCACTGAACTTTATGTTACACGTGTGTTATTCTGAAATTTCATGATGGAACCAAGACAGTATCAGACCACAGAAACAATGCCAATCCAATATAAACCCAACTCTTTGAATTAAATTCCTTCAGCTCACACACACTCACATGTTCATAAATGAACCAAAATAAGGCAGGTGGCAAAACCAAGTGCCCCCATCCTTACTGGAGGTGGAAATGAGCAGCTACAACACTGAGGAAATTATTCACACCATGATCTGGAGATAGTCAAGGGGCTGCTGAACTGCCCACAGAACTCAGTTCTACCTACTGTGAGAGAATCAGCTAAGAAAATCATGAAGATTCACCGTATTAAGTTTTCTTTTTTTTATTTCTCCCACAAATATTACAGGTCAGACTAAGTACAACTGAAGTCTGATACATTCAAGAGAGAAAAGATGTAATCAAATAAATTTCATTCAAATTTCTAAGCACAGATGATTTATGAAAGCAAATGAAGTTTGTTCTCAAGGTCTGTTCAGTTATCTGCAATCAGGAATGCCAAGGTTAAACTCAAGAGAAGCCTGAGATCTCAAGCAGTGCCAAACACTGCTAGAATGAAAACTAAAAAAACCCAGACCAACCCCCAAAGCAGTGACCTCAGACTCCAAACCACAGGGCTCAAATTGCTGGTTCAACTGCAATCAGAATTCTTGCATCCCCATGGAGACAAAGGCAGGCATCACAAACCCTCAGACACCAACGTGGGGACCCAGCTGGGGTTGGATTCCAGCAGCTCAGGGCTATCCCTGAGCTTCCAAACATTGATTCTCTCAGAAGTGTCCCTTTTTCAAACACAGCTTTTGTGTCTGGAGGTTCCTCAGTCCAGCTGGACAGAGGAGACTGCAGCACATCTCTGCAATAAACCTGCAGCTGCAGCAAGTCCTGACCAGGAGAGCTGGAAGAGAGGGAATCTAGAGAAGGTAAAAAATAATTACTGATTCCTTTCCAACCCCTCGGTGCCCAGCCCATTTTACACAAACCTGGGGGGCATTTGAACTGACACAGGCAGGATCTGCACCAGGTGCACTGCAGGTGATGCAGGACAGAGGTAGGAGCAGAATAAACTCATTTTTGTGCTGTGAACTGCATCTGTTCTGAGAGCTCTCCCACCACTGAGAGCCCAGGCGGAAAAGCAAAGCCCCAAAGCCCTGCCTGTGATCAGAGATGTCCCCACTGCACACAACATTCCAGCTTTCCACTTCAGGCAGATGAAATCAGGGATTTCCCCTCAGGAGATTAACACAGCCCAGAGCCACCAGGAAGTGCTTTTAGAGGATGACAAACTGGAGGAAAAACCTGGTTTCCAAGTGACACCGTTTCTTCAAGTTTAATATTTCATTGTTGTAAACTTTGAGCAGCAGACAATTTTTTCACCCAGGTTAAGAGCAGCTGGGAAGATCCAGTAGGATATCCAGAGGAGGAATAACCACCACAATGAACACTCAGCACCAGGAGTTCTTCTCCAGAAAGAAGCTGCAAGAACAGTTTTCCATGGATCTATCCCCACTCCCCAGCAGCGCATTTCTTCCTCTACACATTTCTTACATTTTAAAATGTTTAAATATTGACAAAACTTAAAAATTCAAGAGCCTGACAACACTAAGCTCGATTTTCCTGCTTAGAATGAGATTTGCAAGGGAGCCCAGAGCAGCGGAGGCTGCAGCTGCCCTACCTTGGTCCAGCCTGTTGATGAGGGTTCTGCAGGCAGCCTCAATCTCGGGGCTGGGATTGTCCAGCACCTGCCGGCACCATTTCAGAGGAGAGGCTGTTTTCTCATCCATGGATTTCCTTGGAGACACATAGAGCCTTTGCAAGGATACAAAGGAAACAGGAAGAAATGCTAGTTAATTCAAAGCATACAGCTACCAAAGTGGCATTTGCTAGAGTGTAGCCATCAGGAACCAATAGTTACTCAAATTAAAAAAATTCAAGTTTAAATCAGATATTATGACTAAGAAGTAAAATTTACTGCCACAATAGGAAAATTCAATGGCTTCAGAGAGGAACCACAGGCTCTGCAAGGCAAGGTGCCAGCCTGGGCTGTTGCAACACTGCTGGAAATGAAGGTTCTGAGGTACCCAAAGGTGCATTCCCAGATTCCAGGGATAAACCCCTTCACTGGAGGATAAAGACATTCCCAGACAGGCAGGAAGCATGGCTGTGCCTCATCTTCCCTGTAAGATCAGACAAATTCTCCTCCAGCTTAAGTGTCTGCCACATCTCTGACACCTCCATTGCTTTCCTTGGACACCCAGGATTAGCTTTATGGATAGACAGATTTAATCATCTTAAACTCCTGGATTATTTACAAGGGATTGAGTGTAAAGCAGCATCTTCACAAGATTTCCAAAGCAGAACATTCCTCTGAAGAAAGGTCAAAGCTGGAAGAGTCTTTGCTGTAAAAGCAACTCAAGTATTTTGTTTACACATCCCACATTTTTACGTTTAAAAGCAAAAAGCACTTCCCTATTTTCTAATGTTTCTGCTGTTCAGCGACCCATTCAAAACGTGCAAGGGGAAAGAAAAATCAGTCCTTTGTACATCCAAAAGTAAAACTGGTTTTAATTCTTGCACATTACTTGGAACACCCTGGTGCAGATGGCAGTGAGACCTCGACCCCGATCTGGAACCTGGTGGTCTTTAAGGTCCCTCCCAGCCCAAATCTTTCTGGGATTCTGTCATTTGTGGACATCGGGTTTGGCTCTGAGGTTCCCCCTCTCCTCAGGCTCTGATGAGCTGCTGGCACAGCCTTCAGCTGCTCCCTCTGCACCAGAAAATCCCCAGCAGCAGCTCCAGCAGCTCCTGGGCCAGTCGGGAGCTCCTCCGCCAGTCGGGAGCTCCTCCATGCACACAATCACACAACTGCTGCTCTTCCATCAGCACCTTCCTCTCCTGGTGCTCCTTCACCTCAGGAACTGCTCCCAGGTGACAAAGAACCCTCCTGGTCACCAGCAAACCACCTACAGCCACACCTGAGCATCTGTGGTGTTCCCAAAGGTGGTCTCACTGATGTATCCAGAGGATTTCACCTTCATCAGGCCAAAATCCAGTATTTAAGCATGAAGTGACCATGAGGGTGGAGGTAAGATTTCAAGGGATGTCTCCTGTGCTTCAGTTGCCTCCTCCTCTCTCTCCCAACTTCTGCCACTCCTGCAGCAAGGAGCCTTTCTGCTCCAGTTACTCATTCTCTCACAGCCAGCTCAGATCCAACCCATAAAGTACTGATTTCTACAACAAAACTGATGTAGATCAGCAGGAATGTCAGTCATTATCCCACCCATTCCTGAAAATCCAGGTTTAAAATATGCAGAAACACTGTGGGACTCTCAGCTGCCAGGGGTCCTGGCTGTAACACCAACACCTGGCCAAGACAGAACAGAAACACCTGGGATTTTTAAAATATTGTCCAGGTCTGCCTCACCTGCTGCCCTGGCTCCTGTCCTGGATCCAGGCAGGGATAACACGGAATGCAGAAAGCAACACTCCCCACGCTTGGGGGCTGTGAGACAGAGCATCTCTGCATGCAGCAGCTCTCAAAATGCTGCAGGTTTGTTACCTGGACAGGGACATCATTCCCTATTTTCTGCCTCCTGAACACCACTCCTGACTTCCCAGCCCTGCCTCTGGCCAGAACCATCTTTTTCAGGGAATAGACTGAGCCTCTTTAGTCACAACTCACACAGAAGCTTTTCCCCACACAAATCCACATGCAAATAAAAAAAATCCAAAGGCTAATTTGTTATTGACAAAATAAATGCTGAGGAATAAATGTAAATATTCCTGACTCTCCAAAGGTACCTCTCAGGGCAGACCCCCAGCAAATCTTGCTGCATTTCTGCATGGATAAATGAGCATTACCAGCACTCAAATCCAATCAAACCCAGGAAACAAAGTGCTCCCTCTCCCTGGATTTGTTGTACAGTTCAGACCACAAAAGGAGCAGTAAAACCATCACACAAAAAAGAGGCCAACAGTCTCCTCAGGGCAGGGCAGGCTGCTCTGCACATATTCCAGGTTAAGGGAGAGAATCTTGCCCTGCTCCAGCAGTTGTTGTGCCCAGCTCTTCCCATGCTCCTCACCCTGTTGAGGATGTCAATCCTTGTTTGCTTGGCAGAGCCGTTCCCACATGGAGCAGAGCTGTGGAGTCCTCTGGACTCTGCCAGAGGACTCTGATTTTTTATGCTGCTAAGTCCATTGGCAAGAGAAGCTCTCACAATCTCCCCAAACCCAGTTAAGTGAACACAGCTCAATTCTTCAGGGCACTGACAGGCAACTTACTAAAAAAAAAAAAAAAAAAAGGAATTCTGATTTGATTTCACAGCACCAGGGTTCCCATTTTCCTTCTGCAAGAGCTCTGGGAAGGGCTCAGCACCCTGACTTCTCCAAAGGTGCTGGCACAGCACTAAACTGAAAACACCAGCTCCTCAAATATGTGAATGTCAATATTTCTCTGGATATATTAAGAGCCAGAAGTCACTTTCTCCCAGGCTCAGGAAAGTCCAGCGACCAGTGGCACCCACCAAAGGCTGACTTAACCCAGTCCCACATCCAGGGAGCTAAAACAGCCTTACCTTGGAAAAAGTGGGGTGTGAAAAGCTAAAAACTCTTGGCTTTGTTTAAAAACACTCAGAATTTTTCTTTCTGGTACTTTCAGCCTCCGAGGCTGTTTGCTTTTCCAGGTGAACTGAACCCCAGCAGCACTAGAAAAGCAGGAGCCACCCCAGAGTCAGGCAGGGCTGAACAAAGCCTTGCTCAGGAACAAGCCTTACCCTGTAGTTTGTTCCTCCAGCTCAGCAGTTTGGGTGTTCTCTCTAAATGTCTCTGAATGTTTTCTTTTGTCAAATTGCAAATTAAAATCGGTTATTTAGATACTTACAAGGCCTCATACAAAATGCACAAAGTAAACATTTGGGCAAATATTCCCAGTTTAATGTATTGGGGTTTTGTTGTATGAATTATTAAATATGAATGAGATTTTCTTCAGCTTCTGAGAGGAAACCCTTCGACAATAAAGTATCTTTAGTTTCTGCTTACTAATGTTTGTTTTTAGCCTGTAAAACAGAGCATTTTGTGACACACATCTCTGCTAAGAACACAGTGCCACAAGGATTTTTTTTCCATTGAGCTGTAGCCATTCACAAATAAATTTGTGATACTCTCTGCACTTTATTCTGACATAATCCAGTGCACTAAAACCCAGGAATATTCCAGAGATACTATTTCCCTGATGGAATCAATGTCACAGAGTTACAGGAGTTAACAGCCACTATTGTTGGATTTTGGAAATCCTGTTTTAAAAAACCAAAACCCCAAGAATGCAGGAAACACAACAACTTTCTCAACTTACACAATGCACTGAGAAAAAGAATCCTCACAACTGAATAAGAGATCAGGGCAGTTCTAAGAGTGCAAACCTGAGAATTTTAGATCCTGCTCATGCAGAGTATTTGCAGCAGAAATCTATAAATCATAAGAGCAGAATTCAGGCTGCTGAAGGCTCTAGAACCAGTGCATTAGGAAATTAAACTGAGCGTAAAGCAAAGCCCATTTCTGAAGACACAGCTTGGGTTATTATCCATCTTCCAAAGAACTTGGCACCAGCGTCTGCAGCAGCTCCAAAAATGGCAAACGCTGCACTGATTTTCAGATCTTTGAGTTATATTCAACAGAGCAAGGAGAAGGAGACCTCAAGTAGCTGAAAGTGTTTAGAACAATTCAGGTTTATGCTAAGTGCTAAAAGGCAGCTGAATTCCTCTCCAAAGCATGGATTTCAAACAGGTAATACACTCATTTTCCTTTCCTTTACATATCAGACTTCAGAAAGCTGATTTTTCAGATTTAGTACTCTGGTTATTCTATGCTAATCTCAAATCTAAACACTCCTGCTGAACAGAAATATTAACACAGACAAGACTGGATTAGAAAGCCACAGTGAAACAGTATTATCCAGGTTCTGAAATGACAAAAACATAAAAGGAAAAAATGAGAAAAACCCTGTGGAGAACACTCCACACAAAAACATTCTGCTGTTAGCCCAAGGAGAGGTCTGAGCTTTATTCCTAAGAATTGCAAAGAGAGGGAAAAATGACACTGCAAAGACAATTTTCATGTCTATTTAGGGACTAATCCTGCTGAACAAAACACCAAAAGTCAGTCTCCAAGTCAGAGCAGCACTAAGGCTCACGTTAAATTAATCTCCTGACCCAGCCACCAGCCCCTACAGTGATCGCAGCACTTGGGAGTGCAGCTCCAGAGTGGTGCTGTGTGCTCACAGCACCTGCAGCACTCCTGCAGCAGCAGGACCAGGCTGTTCCCCACCTCTCTGGCACTGTCACTGAGTGATTTCCCTGCCCACCCCTCATTTTACAGAAAGGTAAGGAACAGGAGCCACGCCTGGAGCACTTCCCAAGGCCTCAGCCACTGGCAGGCTCTGCCATCAGAAGGAATTCCCTCTCCCAGGCTGAGCTCTGCACGCCATGTCAGCACAGGCAGGGTCTGCCTCTGAGCTCTGCACAGACAGGGGGGCTGGTGACAGTCCCACAGAGCTGCTCTGGGGTTCTGCAGCAGCTCCTGTACCCAGGGATTGTCCCAGCAGGGCAGATGTCACCCACGCTCTCCTCAAACCAGCCAGTCAGGACAGCTTTGGAGAAGTGACTTGTGCATTATTACATGCAACAGGGGTAAAAACACCTCATAAAATGACTGAGAAAACAAGACCTTGCAAACTGCTGTTTCTAAGTCATGCAGATCCTGTCAGCAGCACACTGTCACAAGGAGAGATCACAGGGAAACTACAATACAGCCTGTGAAGGGTATAAATGGATTACACAGAGACAGTCTGTAAGGAAAGTTCTCCCCAAAGTTGGAGGCACAAGGTGCTGCACTGGTAGAATTCCTGGATTTTGTGCAGCATCATATCCTCATTTGGTGGAACTTCTCCAGAATTTCTCTCCCTATCTCTGATGGTACAAGCAGCAATGATTTCCTCCAGTACATTGAATTAAAAGTCTTAATCATGAATATAGAAGGTTGCTGGACACAGAGCTGAGGCTGAAAAATCACATTACCAGGAAACTCCTACACAGTAATTCCTGAGAGCAAACCATGCCCCTGCTCCCTACAAACACCAATTCAAGGGCACCCCACTTGCTGTGCTGAGCACGGACTCAGGCAAGGAGACAACACAACACTGAGGTGAAGCCAGCATGACCCAGTTTCAGTAGAGAGAGAGACTTTTGGAAATGAGAGCAACTCAGAGATTCACCTGAGTGCCAGGGATTCCTTCTTCTCCTCACCCCACGGAAAAACCCTAGAATGACAAACACTGAGGAACACAACCAATGTAATGCTAGCAGCAGCAGATCTGGTTTGTTCCCTGGTAAGAAGGAATTTGGATAAAAGCCTTCCCAAAAGAGCTCAGGAGCTGCCCTTGTGCTGGAGTCCAAGGTGAGCATCACTGAACTCCTCAGTGCCAGAGCCCAGTTCCATGGGATTGGTCTCCAGGATATTTACAATTTTGAGCAGCTATTTGAGAAAGGGAGCTGAGGGAGCAGTCAGAGGCCAGGCAGCCCAGGGCAGAGTTACAGCAGCTGGGAGTGGGCACTGCCTCGGGTTTCACGCAGCTCAGTCACTGCAAACACAGCTCCAGAACACAACCTCAGAGCTGCTGAACCAGGGGAGCGGTACAGAAACTTCTGCAAGTTCCAGCTGAATAAAGAGAATAATTTCAAAACAGTGCAGGGATTGAGACTCCACCTGCACCTGCACAGAACAGCAAGAAACGCTCTGACCACTCCATCCTTCTTCCAGGGAGGAAGGAGGTACAATATTTTAAAAAGGATTGCAAATACACAAGACTCTCAGCTATTGCCTTTGGATTTGCTCAATCCAGGCAGCAATAAATTCCTATCAGCAAAGCCACCTTGTTAGAGCCGATCCTAAATTCATAAAGAGTTAAGGGGCGTTTGTTGGGTTTTTTCATTTAAGAAAACCCTCCCTCCCCTCCAAGCAGTTTTCTGGTTCTTGCTGTGGGAAAGCACAAACACCTGCAGGGGCTGCATGTGGGATGTGTTTATGGAGACAGTTGGGGATATTTGGCAATAAGCACAGGCACTATCGATTGTACGCAGGATTCATTCCCTACTTTCAGAACAAGCTCCAGAACAAGAAGCCACCACTAAAAGCAGTTTCCTGTTTCAGCAGGTTTGTTTGACAAAAGGAAAAGAGAACAGATGGAAGTGATGCAGCACAATCAAAGATAATTTATGGAAACAGCACTTGCACAAGTGCTCTGGATCATCACCCTTATCCAGCTCCTCAGGGGCCTCTTTGTCACAGGTTACCCTGTTCCAACCAAAGCTGGCAAGAAAGCAGAGGAAACAAACCAACAAGGATGCTACAAGGTGCAGAGTGAAGGGTACCCAGGGAGGGAGGGCATTATCAGCCACCAGTTGAAGGAAAGGTTAAAGAACAGGGCACAGAATCCTAATTTCACTAGGCAGCATCCCCTGCCTGGGTCAGTCTCAGCCTCTGAGACTCAACAGAATTTGAAGACTCTCCCCTGTCACAAGCTCTATAAATGAGAATATAAACCTGGCTGCTTCCATTACCAGGGAAATAATAAAGCCAGTCTTCCACAAGCTGTTTAATATATTCCCTTATTTATTTATAAGATACCTGCTCAAAATGCTGTTTAGGTATACTGAAGAGTTCCAGTGTTCAAATTAGAACCAGTATTTGGGTTTTAAAAGTACACTTGCAAAGAAAAAAAAAATATGTTTTAAATATAACCTCAAATTCAGGCTGGAGCTGATGCCATGACCTCATTGAGCTCCACTCCATTAACAAAAACTTTACCTTCCCTTATAACAGCTAATGAATGTTTGGAGCTGAAGGTTTGGTTTGTGTTCAGCAGCCCTGTCCTTGCTGCCAGATTAATCTGGCTACACAAATTTGAAACCAAATTTGCAGAGCCCTGAGGCTTTTTCTCCCAAGTCTTGCAAATTAACAACTCCAGGTAAAATCTCAAGTCCCAGTTGTCGCAGGAGATAGAATCAGCCTCAAACCTCACATTTCCCTCGCCCTTCCAAAGGTTGTTAATCTGCTGATTTATAAAACAAGTTCTAAACAAGGCTGATGGCGGAGGGGAGAGTCCCAGAGAGTCGGGTCAGTTAAGGATTACATCATTGATCTGGTTCAGTTCATGTCTCTGAACAAAAGAGGTGCTTAACTGGAAAGAAACAGCCTTCAGGAGCTGGGAATGGTTTGCCTCCTCAGATCCTAGCAAAAGCCACAAATTCCAGATGGTCTAGGGATTCTTACTTACTAAATTCTTATTTCAATATGGTATTTGACAGTTGTATACAAGGTTTAAAAGCTCCATTATTCATTCATCTGCATGTGCTATATATAACTAAGCTTAGAGGGAAAGGAAGCTGCAGCAGTGGCTGGAAGGAAGGGGGAAAAACAGCACTTACAGGTAAACTTATTTTTTAAAAAATAATGGTCTGGCACAATGGATTTAAAAATAAGAACAGTCATTAATGAGAACTGCATTCTTGCTGCTAAAAATCCAAGTCCTGTACAGAAATCGGTTTATAGCTTTAAAGGAATTGCTCACCTAGGCACAGCACGTCCCTTTCCCCCAGGCCTGGGGATACCTACCAGCAATCCTCCTCTTCGGGGCAATTTTCCAGTTCTAACACTTTGACTTCATCCAGATCTGCGTGACTCGGGAGCCCCTCTAGATCTGCACCCTTTTCACTGGGATTCTGTTCATGGATTCCAGCCGGGGCACGGATCCCTGCCATGAGCAGGCTGCCCAGGAGCTCGGAGCTGTCACTTGTATCCACAGGCGAGGGACACCGGCCATTGCTGTGGCTCTGCTCCCCATTGGGAGACACCTCCTGGGGGGCACTGTTGCAGCTGTATTGCATTGGGGCATCCAGGGCTCTCTTGAAGTTGTTCTCTCCTTCCTCCTGCCTCATTTTGCTCAGCTGGCTGTGCAGATCCGCCATCAGCTGGAATTCCTGCTGCTCGCTGATGGCGTTGATGCTGTTGTTGATCTCCATCCCGTTGAGGCTGGGCTCGTGGTTATCCACCCCAGCACGGATGTCCCCTGGCACGTTTGTCCCCAGCAGGGTCCTGCTGTTCCTGCTCCTGGCGTGCTGATTGTCCAGCTCCAGCCTCCTGACCAGCTCCCGCAGCTTCCTCACCTCGGGGCCCACGTCCTCGGGGGGCTCCGTGCCCGGGCCCATGGCCGAGTGCTCCGGGGCGTCTCTGCCCAGGGCCGGCTCCAGAGCGGGGTCCTGCTGGATCAGCGGGGCATTCCCAGGCACCACCATCCTCCAGGACACCCCGGCCCTCTGCAAGGCATGGGAAACACAGCAAAGAGCCACAAGATTTTTAGGCAAATGGAATTAGACACGGAAAATTCTGGCTTTTATAAGCATCAGCTAATTACATTGAGGTGGAAAGTGTCTGAATTTCATTCAAACACAAAAAGAACGACTGAAATTAGGGTTGAATGTTGCAAAGCCCACAAATGCCACTTTTTGAACTGCAAGGATGTGCACCTGTTCTGCTACCAGTGAGTTTAGTAAAAGGAAGCTGATTTAATCCCCCACAATAGTCTAGTTTCCATCTGTTTACCAACAAAATACTTGAGAAAAGCACTGATGGAGCAAAGTCAGGAAACATCATTAACAAGGTGCTGACGTCAGACAACAACAGTGTCAAGAAAATGGTGAAAACATCCTTTGTTCATTACCAGGTTTATCCTGGAAAGGCAGAAAAAACTTGGAAAAATTTCTATATCACTTTATACCAAAGTAACAACAGGAAGTGCAGTTACTGTGGTACATGAAAATAAGCTTAAAGAATGTATTTTCTGGTTACAACTGAAAAGAGAGGGGTGCAAACAGCAAAAAACAACAAAAAAACCCTCAATTTAAGATTACATATTCCACTAAGTCAAAAAAATCTTAAAGTGCATTTCACACTAGTTTTACAATATGAGCAAACACTGCCTTTTCCCTCCACTAGATTTACCTGAGTTTTCAGTTTCATTGGGCACATTCATTTCCAAACTGACTCTTCACTGAAAACCCCTAATACTGAAAATCCCTTAATTAACGGTCTATAGAGCAGTAAAATGGGTTAAAAGTCAGAAATCCTCTCTATTTAGCAGAAGGAGGGCAGACAGAGAAGAGGGAGTGAGTCAACACAGCCTATTCAAAGTTTAAAAACTGATGCACTTGTTATAACTGCAATCAAACCCTGACATTTTGTGGCCATGGATGTTCTTCCCCTCCCTTTGCTGCCTGAAATGTCATGTTTTTAAGTGCCAGTGGGCAAAGGAAACCACAAAAACTCAGTGTCACACAAAGCAAGGTTACAAACAGACACCCCCATGGAGGTACCTCAGCATCTCTCTATTATTTAGGCACTTGTAACAGCAATATATGGGTAAATTTCTTTTAAAATACATTTTGTTTTGCTGGGGGTTTTTTTTACCTGTTTTTTTTTATTATTATTATTTTGGCCCTCTACCTGCAAGATGTAAATTTTCAACTTCCACTTGAGTTAATAAAAAATGCAAACAGCACTTAGGAAGAGCTGTGAGTGAACAGAGCACCCTTTCCACCCATATTCCAAATCCATGCCTGTAAGCAGCCCTGCTGAAGGCACTTTGCCTTGGGGAAAGGAAATTTAGTGTGGAGTTAGCAAGCAATCCCATTCCCACCCATGTGCCAGCTTCAAAAAACTCCTCACATGGATTCCCACTCCTACAAACCCACACGATCCTCTCAGGGAAGGGCACGGTGTGATTTCCAAACAGATCTCCCAGGAAGGAACAGTGGTATCCAAAGATGTCTTAAAGCTCAGGAACTCTGAGGATGCACCTCTGGGGAGTTCTAGGAGTTCCACTGTCCAAGCAAAACACTGGCTCAAGGAGAGGAATTAAGGAGATGGGTCATCCAATAAATCGGTTCTTTTCTAAGGGTGAAGAGCTGGAAAAAACCTCACGTGAGGAAAAAACACACGTTGAGGGGGAAGAGCAGCTGAAAAGCGTTCAGTCTTTCCCCACAACCGCTAAGTCTAAAAACTACCAAAAAAAAAAAAAAACC
>VZSR01000193.1:851806-881178 GCA_013398615.1 Brachypodius melanocephalos
GGGAGAGAGGAAGAGGGGCAAGTGAGGTGAAGAGGGCTGAGTAGGGAAGAGATGAGTGAAGGGGGAAAGGGTCTCTTCCTGTGCATGTGATCCAGAAAAACACACACAATACAGCTTAGCTGGGATCTCCCAAAGCTTTGGTGAATGTAACGTCTCTTCAGGACAGTTTTATCAGGCAACAATAAAACTAGCACCGTTCTTTGACATCTTCCTCCCAAATGTGCATGTTTGACCCACACACAGCCTCTGGCACCTCCTGATAAGAAGTGTTAATGTTTGGCAGTCACCAAGGCCGTGCTATGAGCAGAATCTCGTTTTTGTACCAGTTGGCCTGAACACCACTGACACTGCCCAAGGTTTGTCCTGGTGTCAGCTGGGCTAGTGTTAACTTTGTCACTCTGTTGGTAATTTTCAGATGCTCAGGGAAGGTTTAGTCTGTGCAGAAGAAGGGATTTCCAAAAGCAGAGTTCCCTGTGCCACCATGGGAGCTGCAGTGCCAGGATGGGTTTGCCTCCACCTCTGCTCAGTCACCACCAGCACATTTCATATCCTTTATATATATATATTTATTTATTTGATTTCATGTGAAATAACCTGGTCAAGATTTGTCCCCACAAGCAGCAGAATCCCAAGAGGAATAAGATCTTTTTGTGAAAGAAAATGCATGACCTCAGCCATCATGTAGGAAAAAATCTGTGTGCAGGTGACCCTTCTCCACAAAGACCAGGAAGATTCACCTCTTTGAATAATTCATTTGTTTTTAATGTGTGGGGAGTAGGTCAGCAATTCTTCAAAGCTCAGGCCAATAGAAATTATAAAGCATAACATTTTTATAATAGCTGCAGGTTCTTTTTGGGTGATACATATCTTTAAGGGGGAAAAGCCCCTCCTGTCAGGGAGTTATGTGGAGCCAGAAGGTCCCTCCTGAGCCTCTTTTTCTTCAGGCTGAGCCCCTTTCCCAGCTCCCTCAGCTGCTCTCAAACACAAGCAAAAACATCACATGGGGGGTCGGGGTTCCTTTTTCCCCAGGTAATCACAAGATTTTTAGGAGAAGCTTGGTTCTCATCAATTCTTGGCTGTGAGGATGGTGAAGCCCTGGTTGCCCAGAGCAGCTGTGGCTGCCCCTGGATCCCTGGAAGTGTCCAAGGCCAGGCTGGACGGAGCTTGGAGCAACCTGGGCTCGTGGAAGGTGTCCCTGCACCTGAACTTAAAAACAGATGAACTTTAACTCCTTCCAACCCAAAGCATTCTAGGATTCCGTGGTTCTATGATTCCTGATGCTTCCCATGAGGAAACAGTAAGTCTGGACACTTTTAGGACACCTGACTTTTAGGTTTCAGTATTCAGCATTCCCAACCTCTCAGCTCTGAGTTAAGGGCTAAAATGACACAATTCTGATTTTACTGAGTGCAGCATCTGCTGAAAGTTCAATGTTGTTAGCGAACATTAGGGCTGTGAATAATCTACAGCAATGAGAGATCTGGACAAAGCCCTGGTGAAGGGGGAAATTGGGATTTCAGCTGAGCAGAGCTCTTTGTCAGGAGGGGAAATTGAGATGCCCCTGCTCTGGCACGAGACCCCTGCCCTCAGAGCCCGAGCTAAACGCCAGGGGAAGGACACTGTTATCTCCCCAAACAGGCAGCAGCCACAAGTGCTGCTGCAGCATCCTCAGGGAAGAGGCAGGAAGGGGAATTAAAGCTGACACACAATTAGAATACAGTTTGCAAGTGCTCCTGGAATCCTGGGGAAAGCAAATGGAAGTCAGGCAGAAGCTATTTCTAGGCTGAATTTGGGGGTGAAAGAAGCAGAAATAGGCTTTCGCTAAGGACTAAATTCAAACCCTCCCAAGAATCCAAATTTAGTATCAAAGGCTCCCAGTGCCTGTGTGCAGCTCCCACAGCTTGGCTGCACAAGGGAAAGAAATGCAAATATCATCAGGAGGGGTTCGTGGCAATTAGCTGGGATAAACGTGAGGAGCTGTGCCTGACTGCCAGCTCCGGGAGCACTCGGAATGTTCATGCAGCTAAAGCCAGGCTGAGGGGCTCGGCACCTCTCGAAAGTTTTATGTTCGGCGGCCTTATCTCGTTCCCATCACTTGTCTGGTGCAGGTCACAGCATCGACCAGCAGGTGCTGAACTCATCCACGGCTACGGGGCAGCGAGAGGGGAAAGAACTCGAGGAAAGCGAGAGCAGGAATTCTGCAATCTCGGCCAGTCAGGAGCTGCGGTATTCCCAGGCGTGCCGCCGGGCACGGGCTGCACTCCCAGCTCCGCAGGGCCCTGCAAGCACACAAAGAACGGCTGAGCGCGGGCTGATCCCACCGGGAATGCGGCGTGCGAGGTCGCTGGAGCCGGGAGCGTGCGAGGAGTCACATCACCAGTCACATCCCATTACCAGGTACGGGGAGCAGCGAGGCAGCTCCGTTCCCTGCTGCTCCTCCTGCGTGCCGGGAGGCAGCGGGAGCACACGAGGTCTCCCAGCCCCAGCACAGCAGCTCTGGTCGCTGCCATGGCGCCTCCTGCTCCTTCCAGATAATCAGACAAAACCAAACCGTGTCCAACCCGCCCGTGTCGATCTGTTGGAATGTACGACTCTACTCTTTCCAAAGGTTTTCACCTCGAAGGATCTTTAGGTAAAGGAGTGGCTGCAGCTGGTGCCGAGGAGCTGTCCCCCTGTCAGGGGAATGTCACAGCTCTGAACCGCCCGCAGTCCCAGCACGGGGTCAGCCCAGGACACAGCGAGCAACCTTTAACTGCCTCCCGTGAGGACTGTCCACATCTGAGGGGCATTTCTGTCATCACTCCACCCAGCCTCTGCCTGTCACCCCCGGGAAGCCACCACAGCCTGTTTGTCACTGAGATTCTGGCTCCAACCAACACCCACGGGACAGCACCAGTGAGTTCCGAGCTGATGCTGCAGCAAGGTCACTGCTTCCCACCCAACACCCCAGAAAGATCCTGGTCACCCTGGAAATGTCAGGGTTAAATGCCCTTCACCAGTGCACTCTGAGCTCTCACCCAGCCATCCCCCTGGGAATGGCTTTGGAAAGGGGCCCTGGAAACCTACCTAGAAGAGCTTCTCGTAGCACTTGTCACAGTGGACAATGTCCCGGTGGATGAATATTTTATCCAGGAGCTCTCCCATTGCTTTGTGGCAAATTCCACACTGCCAAAGGGAAAACAAGGAGGTTGGACAATGACCAAAATCCCGTGCAGGAACAGCAGAAGGGAGGGGGCAGAGGTCTCAGCATAATTTTATTAAGGGGCGAGGATGCAACCTTTGAGGCTGCACTTTCCTATAACAGCCAAATGTCCCTGCAGGCCTCTTCCTCCCACACTGCCCATCCCTCCTCCTCCCACCCTCCCCACATCTGCACACACTTTCCTTGGAAACCCTGCAGGGTTTGAGGATTCAGCCACCTCCACCAGAGCACAAAGACCACAAAGCAGCAAGTCTGCCCCAAGAACAGTGGGGCAAAGACATGAGGGTGTTCTGAGAGTGCTGCCAATAATAAAGAATTCTCCTTGTTCTACATTTGTTCAAGGACATGAAAACCTTCTGGGGACACCTGTGACTGCCTGACTGTTTCTGTCCCAGTGTGAGGTAAGGATTTGGCACACCCCATGTATATCCCTCTGAAAGCCTGGGGATGGAATTTGCAGGAAGATCCCTGCTCCCAGGACTGCCATTCTGAGCAGCACAGGCACTGGGGCTTACCCTGAAGCAGTACTCGTGGCAGTGGATGTTCAGGTGCTCAATGATGATCTTGGGGCAGTCTCGGATCTCCCGGCTGCAGTAAGTGCACAGGGGCTCGCTGGACCTGGGAAGAACAGGGCAGTGGATTCCTCTGTGATGCTCTGCTTCCAGTCCAGCACTGGTGCCAGGGGTTTATCCCAGCCATCAGCACTGCTGTCCCCACATGTGATGGTGTGAGTGACAGAACAGGGGGACTGTGCCATCCCAGGGGTGCAGAGACCACAGCAGTGGGGCAGGACAGATCTCAGAATCCTACGACTGGGGAATCATGGAGTGGTTTGCATTGGAAAGGACCTTAAAGCTCATCCAGTTCCACCCCCTGCCATGGGCACTGTATTTCCATTTATTGTGCTGCTGTCCCACCAAACACACCCCAGTGTCCTCAAAAAGCAAACCCTTAAAATCATTTCTGATTGAGAATTTGATGAACCCCTCCAAGGCAGCCCTGCCCTGTCCTACCTGTGCAGGGGAGCACTGGACAGGTAACTGTGGTGGCGGTAGCTGCTTCTCTCCAGGTCACTCAAATCCACAAGGCTGCCACTGTGGAAGGAAGGAGGGAAATATCAGCATTTGGCAGTGATATGTGGGAAGAAACTCTCAGATGGAATCATAATCCAATGAGTCAGAATATCCTGGCTACCTGTTCCTTGGGGAGAAGGTCCTCAAAATGCCTTCCCAGGACACAAAGAGGAACCTTTAAGTACCCGCAGAGAGGACTCTCCAGGCAAAACTCCCCTGGCCTCACCTCATGTTTACATCTAGCCCCTACAAACAGCAGCTTTTCACTGCTAAAACTCCAAATCCTGCACTGTTATACAGGAAGAGGCACGGAGCACATCCCTCATCCAGCTGAGTGCTCCCTCTCTGCCTGAGTTTCCTGGATATTTGGCTTATCTTTGGCTCCTCACAGCAGCTTTGCTGAGCTCTGGGACAGGCTGGAGATTTACAGAGTGTAATCAGCTCCCCCAGGGATGCCAGCACAGCACTGAGGGAGGAGAATGCCTGCAGGGAGCATCAAACTGGTGTGAAATGGTGCCACATCACTCTGAGGATGATGTGGATGGGGCCAAATTCTCCTGTCACACTGGGGCCAGTCTGGAGCAGCTTCACTTGAGCAGAACACAAAGGTCAGAAGATTTAAGCTTGAAAATGGAGCAGTTTAACTTTTTAAAAATTCATATAATGAAGTTCTTCCAGTGAGAGCCCTCACCCTCCACATCCTCCTCACGCATTCCAATCATTTGTTTACAGGTGTGGGGTGAAGCCTCCCAGTGCCAAACTCGCAGTGTGGTGTTTTCATCCATCTGAGAGGCCAAGCCACTGCAGGAGGAGCTTCCCTGTCCCTTGGGAGCAGTGGGACGTAGGTCCTGCTGTCACCACCACAGCAGGACCCCACAGAGCAGACCCTGCCTTCCCAGTAACCTCCCGGGGCTGATCAGCTCCACCTGCTCCATCCTGGTGGGACGTGTGAGGTGGCAAAGCCCAGTGCTGGGCTCTACAGGCGTGTGACACACGGGTGTGACACCTGGCAGTGACACACGGGTGTGACACCTGGCAGTGACACACGGTGTCCCCAACACTCCGTACCTGCCGTAGCGTGGCGAGGCTGCAAAGCCGCCGGTGTTCACGTACTCCTTGACAAAGAGGATCCCTCTCCTGGGAAAACGGGAAGCATTTGCATGAGAAAAGAGCGGCTGGGGCTCGGGAGAGCCGGGCAGGGACCGTGTGTGCCCCCGGACACGGAACGCGTGCGGGAGAGGCTCGGAGCGGGATGCTGTTGTTCTGGAATAAATCCTGCAGATCCAGCATTGTTGCTAAATAACAACTCCTCTAATTACCCCACCAAAACAAATCGAGTTAATTGGAAAGAATGGGATGCATAATGTAACTCTTTCATCCAGTTACGGGTTTGAGGGATAAGTCTTTCCCAGCTCAGGATTAGGCACACAATGGGCATGGAGAGAGCTCCCAGCCCCCCCAATACCACCGAGCCCTGTGGCACAGCGCTGCTTCCAGGGGCTGTTCTGCCTCTGGAATATCTCCAGTGTTTTCAGCCACTGTGTAAACTGCTGCTGTTCGGTTGGGGATGTTTTTACCTCGCTTGCATATTCCTGCCTTTCTCCAATCCCAGCTCCAGAATTCCATGCCCCACCCTGGTACAGAGCTCCGTGTAGGCCAAGGGAAGCCCTGTGCCCCCCACCCTCAGCCTGCTGCCCTGGCAGGAACTAATCAGCCTTTATTACGTGGTGCATTTCCACTGCTGCCTAAAAACTGGGATTAATCCTCCCTTCTTACACTAAGCCCTGTCATGGCTAAGGAAAGAAACCTCTTTTTTCTCCTTAAACTGAGCACAGGCTCTTTCTACATCATGTGATCACTGAATCATTAATGTTGAAAAAAGACTTTAACATCACCAAATCCAACCATCAATTAGTGCCACCACCACAGTCACCAACAAACTGTTCCCAAGTGTCACATCCACACATTTTCTGAACACTTCCACCACCAACCTCCACCTCCCCTGGCCCAGCCTGAGGCCATTCCCTCTCCTCCTGTCCCTGTTCCCTGGAGCAGAGCCCGACCCACCGCCCCCGGGCTGTCCCCTCCTGTCAGGGACTTGTGCAGAGCCACAAGGTCCCCTCTGAGCCTCCTTTTCTCCAGGGTGAGCCCCTTCCCAGCTCCCTCAGCCTCTGCTGGGGCTCCAGCCCCTTCCCCAGCTTTGTTCCCTGCCCTGGACATGCTCCAGCCCCTCAGGGTCTGCCTTGTCCTGAAGGGCCCAGAACTGACCCCTGGATTCCATGTGGGACCTCACCAGTGCCCAACACAGGGGGACAATCACTGCCCTGACCCTGCTGGCCATAGTGGGTGACACCAGCCAGGTGCCAACGCTGGAATTCTTCCCCAAGCAGGATGGCCCCATCCTGCAGGGAGGGGATTGTGCCCCCCTCTGTTGTTTACCCGGCAGTGCTGGAGTCAGGCTGGTACCCAGAGCTGTGGTGGGAGCTGCAGAGCCTCTCACTGGAACCAGAGAGGAGCCTGTGGAGAGAGGGAAAACTCTGTGAGCCATGGCAGGATCCAAACTGGCAGCCAGGAGAATGACTGCCACTGCTGAGAGGGCAGATGGACAGCACAGCCCTTTGCCAGACCTCATCATGGACCAAACCAATCCCTTTCCCCTTCTACATCTGTCACAGGACAGGACTGCTTCCCTGGAGAAGGGATTTGGGGAAGTCTCACTCGTAGGGTCATGAGACAAAAAATCCAACGAGAACTTCCAATAAGGGGTGGGCTGAGTGAGTGGGAGCCTGATTGGGAGCAGCCATGGGGAGAAAGGGCACAGGAGGAATTGCAGGAGATGGGAACATTCCCAAAGCCAATGGAACTGTCCCCAGCTCAGTAATTTGAAGGAAGAATCCAACAAAACTATGGAAAACAGCTCTGTCCATCTGATCAGGAAAGAGACCTGGAATGAGGCTGACCTTTCCTGGAGCTAATCCAAGGATATTCTGTCTCCCCTTCACCCCCACAACTACTCCTTGTTACAGATCCAGCCCTCAGCCTTGCAGTGGTGGCTGTGTGGATCATCAGACAGCACATGGATGGGCTGGCACTGCCAGGAAGCACTGCAGGGGGCCCAGGATAATGGTATTCCATACTGGATACCTGCTGCCCCTTCCAACAGCTTTGTCCTGGGAGCAGTTCTGTCATTTAACCATTGACATTCTGGGGACAGTGACCCTGTCTTTTTGCTGTGATCTCTGTCTTCCTGTAGCAAAGGCCAATTCCTGGCCAGGAACCAGCTCCCATTCTCCTGTTCCTCTCTTTTGGCCTCCCACACAGTGAAAAATCTCCAGAGATTTTTCTGGATGTATCCCAGACCCTCTGCTAGGCAGCTTTAGCTAGGAATGGCTTAAGAGCTGGTCTGTGCCTCTGGATCATGCATCCACTCCCTGGAAACCAATCCTCCCTCTCTCAGCTCCTGGCTTTGCCTGCTGGCTCCTATGCCATAAATTTCTGGAAAATTTCCCTCAGAGCCCTGGTGCCTCCCTGTTTACCTGGTGCTGTTACTGTTTAAGCTGTCCATGTAGAACGGCACCCTGTGGCTTCTCTGGGACATGGACATGGTGGGATCTCTGGGAAGGGAGTCGTGGCTGGGGAGAGGAAGTGGAACAGTCTCAAGCTCTGAGTTTGGGCACCTGAGGGATCCTCACACGGGGTGGGAATCTGGGCTGGAATCTCCCTGCTGGCACTGACCCCTCCCACTCCACAGCCATGGCACACCCAACACCTGCTCACATCCAGGGAATCAGCAAATGTATCAGCACACCTGGATACCGAGTGAGCGGCAGTGGGAAGTTCCCTGATTTGGGAAGTTGGGATCCCAGGCCTGGACTCACCGTCCTGCA
Organism: Brachypodius melanocephalos; assembly: GCA_013398615.1. Lineage (NCBI taxonomy): Eukaryota > Metazoa > Chordata > Aves > Passeriformes > Pycnonotidae > Brachypodius > Brachypodius melanocephalos. The sequence goes on from VZSR01000193.1 coordinate 859,969, forward strand.
GGAGGACTGAAGTCTCCGTGTCCCCTGGCACTGTCATACCAGCTGTTCCTGGGGCTGCTGCTCCCAGAATAAAGATTCCCTTTGGGATCTGGGCCGGGTCTGTGGAGGAGACACAAAGCCCTGAGCACACAGCAGCAGGAATCTCTGGAGTGCCCACACTGGGCTCACAGTCACTGCTGGGGTTCTGGCACAGCAGTGGAATCTCTGTCCCTGGAATGTCCAGAAAATGTGTGGATGTGGCACTTGAGGCTGTGGCCTGGCGGTGACCGTGTGACAGCGTTGGATTGACAGCTGATGATCACAGAGGTCTTTCCCAGCCATGAGGACTCCATGATTCCATCATACATTCCCCCGTGCTCTGCCTGTTTCCCCTGTGCTGGTGCTGTGCTCCACAGAGAGAGCAGGCTCCAAACCCAACACCCAAGCAAAGCCAAAGCATTCCCAAACAGATTGCCTGGAGAAGCTGTGGCTGTCCCATTTTTGGAAGTGTCCAAAGCCAGGCTGGATGGGGCTTGGAGCAGCCTGGGATAGTGGAAGGTGTCCCATGCCAGCAGCTTTCCCTGTCTCTGCACCCTAAACCTTTCACCCCCAAACCCCTCATGCCCAAACCCCCATCCCCAAATCCTCACCTCCTGGTGCTGAACACCTGGCTGTCCACATAGCCTGGGATCCTGTGGCTGGGCACGGAGCCTCCGAAGTACTGGTGTTCCTGGAACAGGGACACGGGAGGCTGGGACTCGTGGGCTCTGGGGACACTCTCCTGGGAGCTGAAGTCAGACCTGCTGAAGAATTAAAACCAGCTTGACCATAAAGCCAAGGGGTGTCTTTGCTCTGAGTGGCTCACACGAGTGTTCAGGGTCTGCTGAGAGTGGATCCTGCCACTTCCTCCAGGAAACAGGGAGAACTGGGAGCCCATGGTGTTAATAGATTCACAGGATCATGGAATTCCAGAGTGGACTGGGTTGGAAGGGACCTCCAAGTTCATCCCAATTCCACCTCTGCCATGGCAAGGACACCTTCCACTGTCCCAGGCTGCTCCAAGCCCTGTCCAACCTGGCCTTGGACACTGCCAGGGATCCAGGGGCAGCCACAGCTGCTCTGGGCACCCTGTGCCAGCCCTGCCCACCCTCCCAGGGAACAATTCCTGCCCAATCTCCCATCCAGCCCTACCCTCTGGCAGTGGAAGCCATTCCCTGTGTCCTGTCCCTCCATCCCTTGTCCCCAGTCCCTCTCCAGCTCTCCTGGAGCCCCTTTGGGCCCTGCCAGGGGCTCTGAGCTCTGCCTGGATCCTCCTCACCCCCATCTCTCCCAGCCTGGCTCCAGAGGGGCTCCATGGTCTCCTCTGGACTCTCTCCAGCAGCTCCAGATCCTTCTGATGCTGAGCTGCAACAATTCCTGTGGGAGATCCCTGCAGTGCTGTGCTCCTTCCAGGGTAAAAGGTGGCACTGGCAGAGCCTGTATTGGTTCCTGAATTCCCTAAGCCAGGAAATGTGCATTTGGATGCCTTGGGACAGGCCAGGAAGAACTGGAGGTGTGTGAGGGATGTCCTGGTGCCCTGGCTCTGTACCTGCCCCAGCGTGGCTCAGACTCATTTGCATGTAGAATCTCTGGAGCTGGGATGCTGCTTCCTCCAGGAGCAGAGCTGGACCTGCCAAGACATGAGACCTTTATGGTCTGTGAGAGCACCCTGAGCACAGAATTCCTGTGGGATGGAGATGCAGCCCCTGGAGAATCTCCTGCTTCAAGGGGAAAAAAAGAAAAGTGCATCATCCCTGCCTGGAAATGTGCCAGAGAGAATCACAGAATCATGGAATTGTTTAGGTTGGAAAAGCCCTCTAAAATCATCAGATGCAACCACCCAGCACTAATCCAAGTCCTCAAATAACCCAAAGTGATGGGAAAAAAACAGATGGAAAATCCAGACCTTTTAAGAAACAGGCTGAGAGGAAGGACTCCAACCACGGCACCTTTAGTGCCTCCTCCAGAGCCCCCTGCAGCAAATTCCCCACACCCTCCCACCAGGAAAAGCAGTCCCATTATCTCTCTTGCCTTCTTGCAGTGGTCTCCTCACTCTGCACACAGGATGACATTCCCATGTCCCTGTCCTTGTTGCCAGCAGTGTCCTGGGAGTGCAGCTCAGACCTGGGGAGAGGAACACTCTGGTCACCCTCTGATTCCAAGGTGTTCTCATTGACACACCTGGGAGGGAGCCCAGTTTAACCAAGAGCCTCAACTCTTCCAATTTAGGAGAAAACATGGACAAAAGAAAGGAAATCAGTCCATAAAGCCCTCCCATGTGGACACCCACCCTGACTGGGGAGGTTCAAAACCAGACCCAACATTACCATGGAGCCCAATGCCAAAATTTGTTGCTTATTGTCTCTCCCTAGAGACCCTCTGCTCCCAAATTTAAACTCTAGGAAGCAATTCCTGGCAGTTCAGCTGGACAGGGTTTGATGGCTCCAGCTAAAGAAGATCTTCCCCCCAGGTTTTCCTATAAACCCATGGTAAAAGATTCATGCAGTAGAAACAACACCGGAATCAGGCACAAAAAGGCCCCAAGTTGCACTAGAGGAGGTTTAGGTTGGATATTGGGAAAAAATCCTTCATGGAAAGTGTTGTCAAGCCTGTAAATGTTCAGGAAATGCATGGATGGGGCGCTTGAAGACATGGGTTAATGCTGAATATGGTGATGGTGCTGGCTCATGCTTGGACTTAAATCTGAGAGGTCTTTTCCAACCTTAACGATTCCATGGTTCTATGAAAAGAAGAACCTGGGAAGATATTAGCACGCAGGAAGATGCCCAAGGAATGACCCCACACCCCACAGGAGAAGGCAGGGAGAATATCCCAAACCTTACCCAGCCCTGCTGGGCTCAGTGGGATCCTTCAGCCTGGGGGGCTCTGGGGGGGTGTCATGGCCAGGAGCTCCTTGGCCCCTCTCAGTGAGGCTGGCTGAGTCCAGAAACCTAAAGCAGAGATCCAGGACTGGGAAAATCCATGCTGGGATGGGCAGACACCCATTCCCTGGAGAGGAGCAGGCTGGGAGCAGGAGCCAGTTTGGCCAGAGCCATTCCAAACATCCCAGACCACCAACCCCAAACATCCCAGTGCCCCCAGTCCTCACCTTGTCTCATCCCAGTAGGGCTGCTGGGGGGATGGGCCCTCAGGATTCGTGGAGCTGCTCCTCTCCTCATAGCCCACGACAGACCTGGAAACCAGAGCAACACCCATCACATCCCTAAAAACTGGCACCTGGACCCTGGCACTGCTCTGCTCACCAGGCCAGGCTTGTGCCAGCCTGCCCTGGGGCTTTCCTCTAGGACAGTCCATGTCCCTGTGTTCCAGCTGCTTCCAGCTCCACGCTGCTGCTCCAGCATCCCTGGGTTATCGGGGAATTAAAAGGGAGTGACTGAACCCCACTGAGAACACGAGAGGAGGAAAAATCTGGAGTATTTGGCTGGTCTCAAAGGAGATGGAAGGGGATACAACACAAAGCTTTTGGTTTATTTAAACCTCAGTTGTCTCCATCCTTGGGGGAAAAAAAAGCAGGAGAAGAAACCTCTTTCTGTGCCTGCCCATTCAGGTTTCCTTTAATCCTCAGGATTATTCCTACAGCCACTAAATTCACCCTACTCTTACCTTTTAAAGGAATATTCTGTGTCCTTGATGTGCCCAGGAGTTCTCTCAGTGGGACAAAAAGGGACATCAGCCTGCAAGGGTGACCTGGCAAAATAAATGGGGAATTTAGATCTTCCCAAAGTCTGCAGGGGATTTGTATGGAACAGCAACACTGCACTTTGTATCAGCCCAGGAAACAGGACAGAATTGTCTCAGAGAACTGATTTTCCCTCGGAAAAACCCATTTCCCATCCTAACCAAGACAGGGAGAGGCTGGTGGTAGAACCAAGGTGGTTACTGGGATTCAATTCCCACGCATCTCTGTACAGGAATTTCCTGTCCTGTCCCAGGATGGAGCACCCAGACAAAGCACAATATGAGTAACTTTGGGGAAGACATTCCTACATGACCAGCACCAGCTCCAGGCTGTGAGATCCTCCTCAGCTCAGCTCAGGGGGTTGAATTCATTTCATAGAATCCAGGAATCATGGAAAGGTTTGGGACCTTAGAAAAGAAGGGACCTTAAAGCTCATCCAGTCTCACCCCTTGCCGTGGGCAGGGACACCTTCCACTATCCCAGGGTGCTCCAAGACCCATCCAACCTGGCCCTGAAATCTGCTCACCTCAAGGCCTTTGTGGGGCCAATACATGGAAATGAAACCCAAAATAATGGACAAGGGAGGGAAGCAGCTCCAGGGATGTCAGTGCTGCCAACAGCAGCAATTCCTCCCTGACTCTGCACCCTGGCACTGTCAGGAGAGCAGAGGCTCTCAGATCCTGTGGGATGGAGGCACTAAAGGCAGAGCTAAAGCTGCTGGATCTGCTCCCAGAATCCCAGAGGCTGAAAAACCTCGCTGGGATCATCTTATCCCAGCTGTGCCAGTGCCCACCTTGTCCCCATCCCAGAGCACTGAGTGCTGCCTCCAGGCCTTCCTTGGACACCTCCAGGGATGGAGACTCCAAACCTCCCTGGGCAGCCCCTGCCAAAGCCTGACCACCCTTTCCAGGAAGAAATTCCTCTTGAATTCCCAGGCTGCTTCTCTGAGAGAAGTGGTATAACAGTGAACAGAAAGATGCTGTTTGCACTGTTTACCACGCAGGATTTTCCTTTCCCAGCTGTTTTGTTGCCCAGTTTGGATTCTAATCCCAGCTCTGCTCTGGACAAGTTGCATATTCCCAGCCCAGCTCCCTTGTGGCAGCAGAGAGTGCCAGCCCCAGGACCTGTGCAGGGCCACACCTGGTGTCACCCTGGGAATGTTCAGATGGATGGAGCAGCTTCTCCTGAGCATCCCCTGCTCTGTCCCAGGAACCAGAGCTGGACCTGTAAGAGAAGGGGGTTGGTCCCAGCAGGAAGCTCAGCAAGAGGAGAACTCCAAGAAGCAAAAAATATCCACTACGAGGTTTTCCTGGCTCCAGTGGAACATCTTTGCCTTCCCCCTGCTTAGCCCTGGGAACTTCCTGAAGGGCTGAGCCCCACATCCAACCCACTCGTTCTTGTGTGAGGAAAGCAGCTGGAGGATCCCAGGCCCTTGGAGCTGCTGGATCAGGGCCACCTGCCTCTGATCCCAGAACTCATCCACAGGGCAGTCCCAGGTCAGGAGAACCCCCCCCACTCTAAAGTGAAGAAGAAAAAGGGAATTTTCCACTTACTCTGGTGGGTGAAACCCATTATTGGCTTCTGTGGGCTCAGGAAACCTGGAAAAGAGAGACACAACTTGAGGAATGTTCTCCAGTGACTTTCCCAGGCATTTCACAGAGGAGAGAACAGATCAACGAAGCTCAGGTGGAATCTGTTTTTCCATCAGTAAATATCCATTCCAAGATTCCAGCCAGCTCCAGAACAGCACTTTATGGATTGTGCAGTGCCCAGGTCAGGAATCCCACAGTCACTCTACCTTCCATTCGTGGAAGCCTCACTGGCTCTGGGCACCCCTTCATCCCATGGGAACCTCTCAGGCTTTTCCTTCAGAGCTTTGTCACTAGAAAAAGGAAAATTCCGGTGAAAGTGGGACTTGTCAGCATTTGTAATGTATCATTCTAGAAAAATCTGCTGACATTTGGTTGAGCAACAAAATGGGGTTAAATCTTTCCATCAGGATGGGCAGGGCTGCATTCCTGAGCCCAGGGGGCCTGACTGCAGATCATGGATCATGGAACCATGGACCAACACCAGCAGCAGCCAGCAAGGACCAGCACAGCCCTTGGAGGTGGGACAGTTCCAGGGAATGGCAGTGGGAGGCAAACGGAGCAGCAAAATGGAGTGAAATGCAGGGAGTGGGGTGTTCAGGGAGCGAGGCAGGGAGGAGAATCCCAGAGGAGTGAGGGAAGAGAGGAGATCTCTGCCAGGCTGCAGCTTTGCCAGCAGGTGCTGCCCTTGGAGTGCAGCCCAGCCCGGGGCTGGGGACACCAGGAGCTGCTGCTGCTGAGCAAAGCCAGGGTCAGGCCTTGGTCCAGCAGCACAGAGCAGCCCCTGCCCATTCCTTACCCATCCCCACGCTGGGACACCGTTTCCAAGGAGAATTTCCCATTCAGGGCTTGTCTGTCCTCACCATTCCTGCAGGGAAAACAGCGGGAATGAGGGAGGGAGATGAAGAGGCACAGGCACTGCACAGAAAGGTGCTGGAAGTGAGCTACGAACAGGACAGGGTGGGGATAAAAATCAAAGGGAAAATGATCAGCTGAACTGATGGAAAGGGCTGCAGGTTTGGATTCAGACTCCCAGCACAGAGCTGGGCAGTGTTCAAACTGTGGGAGGCCCTCAGCTTCCATCTGGGAATGTTTCCTCCCCAATGCTTTTGCCCCTTCCCTGGAATTCCCTGTGTGCTGTTTGCTGTTCTGTGTCCTGGAGGATTTTGTGTCTCCAGGGAATCCCCTCGGGCAGAGCCCAATTCCCCATCCTGCCCTCAGGGAATCCTGGTGCTGCTGCAGGGCCTCCAGACCCACCTGACTTCAGCAGAAGTGGAGATTTTCCCTGGAGTGTCACTCAGGGATGGGGATGTTTGGCTCCTGCTCCCTGGTTTGGGGCTGCAACAGAGGACAAAGGACAAAATTGTCATTCCTGGTCAAAGCAGCTCCAACTGCAGCAAATCTACCCTGCACTGGAGGGTTCCTTATGGGCATGAAGAAAATGGGGATGAATCATCACTCTTCTCAATCCATTCACTGGCAAAGTCATCTTCTCGGAAGCAAATTTTAAATTAAAAGCACTGATTTTTCCAGGAATTTCCACTTTCTGCAATGACACACCAGTAAAAGCACCAGGACAAGGGCAGAACCCAAAGTGCTGTTTGCAGTGAGAACTATTCCACCTTTTTTATACTCCAGGCATGGATTCAGTCAAAAACATTGAAAACAACTGAAAATTATTCCTTTACATCTGTTTGGCAAGAAAGGGTTCAGCTGGTTGGAGCTTGGCTTGGAGCAACCTGGGACAGTGGGAGGTGTCCCTGCCCATTGGGGGTGGGACTGGATGGGCTTTAAAGTCCTTCCAACCCAAAGCCTTCCAGGATTCTACATTTGGGGTTTTCTCTTTTGGGTTTTGAGCCCTTCTATCAGAATATTGTCAGATCCTGGCAGGACACAACATGGATTTCAGCCATAAAACCTTTATTAAGAGCTGTCTGCATCCAGGAAAGGTTTCCCATGGATAGATGGATTTGGTTCCTCCCCTGTCCCAGAGTGGTGCCCACAGAGGTCTCTGACCTTCAGCCCAAACTGTCCCACCCATCCTGGCTGTTCTGGAATTCTTACCTGGAGGGAGAGGCTGCTGCTGGCTTTGGCTCATCCCAGGAAGACCCAGGGCTGGTTTTTCTTAGCCCATTAGCACTGGAAAAACAAAAAAAGAACAAAACAACAAATTAACAAAACATTAACCCAGGTGATTTTTAGGTGCTTCTCCCATGGGAGCACGAATGCTGCTTTGGGCCCACAGCTCCTGTGCTGCTCCCTGAGCAGCGTCCCTGTGCTCTGTGGCACTGCTGCCACTCACATCTGTTTTTCTGCTGGAATACTCGGGTTTAGAAACTGATTTTTCCCATTTATTCCAGCTGGAGCTGTTTCTATCCCCAGTGTTTCCTGGAAGGTCTCCTCTGCAAACCCTCCATGTCAGGTGGTGTTTGGACAGCTGATAAATGCAGCTATCCCCAAAGCTGCCAAAGCCCTGGAATCAGCCATCCCACACTGAGGAATGAATACCTGCTGCTTTCTGGAGTGAACCTGGATGAACCCGGCACGGTCGAGCTCCTCCTCTGCTGCCCTTCCTCCTCTTCTATCTCAATTCTTTCCACAGGGAGAAAGAGACAAATGTCACATCATTTCCTCTTTTCTGTAGCTTTCCAAGCAGTTTATCCCTGTTTTCCCCTAGCCACGTTTTCCCTGTTTCCTGAGCAGGTCATTCCTGCTCCTCCTGCTCCCTGTGCTCCTGCTGAGCATCCCAAGGGGCAGAGTGCAGTCAGGTCAGTGGGATTTTTCTTGGATTCCAGAGGGAGCCCTGAGCACGTTTCCCTGTCCCACTGACAGCCCTAGGAGGGAGATGCCTGAGGAGCAGCTTCCCAGGAAACAGGAAGGCTGTGACTGACTCTCCTCAGTTTCAGGTTGCCCATAACACAAAGCACCATCAGGACTGTATTCCCAGTGTTTCCAACACTGTTTCTCCCAAAAAACCCAGCGGGATCCAACCCCCAGCATCCTTTTTCAAGGAACCGTCCTTCCTCTGCTGTGAAGCTCCTGGGATCTGCTATCCCAGCCTGGTACATGCACCCAATCCCAGCAGTGCTCCCCGAGGTCCAGCACCTACCTCTTGGCAAACAGGGGTGGGAATTCCTGTGTTGGGCTGCTGTGGAGGAAGGATTTAGGAGCAGTTAAAGGATTGGAGGGAAAGACATTCCCTGGGCAGGGGCAGAGCCCCCCAGCACCTGGTCCCAGGTGTGCAAGGTCCTGTCACCCCTCTGGGGTATCCCACCCGGGCAAGTTCCCAATGAAATAACACAACAAAACTGCAGAGAGCAGCTGAAGGACTGAGGCTGAAAATGGGACTCCCAGGGTTTTTCTTTTCTGGAAATTTCATCCCTCTCAATAAGGAATACTTGGAGGATTTCCCAGCTCTGCAGATTCTGGTTTCCCAGAAACCTGCTGATACCATGGAATCATGGAAAGATTTTGGTTGTAAAGGACCTTAAAAGTTTTCCAGCCCCACCCCCACCCCCTGCCGTGGCAGGGACACCTCCCACTGTCCCAGGCTGCTCCAAGACCCAATGTCCAACCTGGCCTTGGACACTGCCAGGGATCCAGGGGCAGCCACAGGTGCTCTGGGCAACCTGTGCCAGCCCTGCCCATCCTCATGGAAAACAATTCCTGCCCAATCTCCCATCCAGCCCTGCCCTCTGGCAGTGGAAGCCATTCCCTGTGTCCTGTCGCTCCATCCCTTGTCCCCAGTCCCTCTCCAGCTCTTCTGGAGCCCCTTTAGGCCCTGGCAGGGGCTCTGAGCTCTCTCTGGATCCTTCCCTTCTCCAGGTGAGCACCCCCAGCTCTTTCCTTGCAGGGAAGGAGCTGCAGCCCTTGGAGCATCTCTGTGGCCTGTCCTTGGCTGCTATGTTGGGGAGGTTCCCTTCACCTCCAGCAGCCCTTTCCCTGCTCCTGCCCCATTCCCATTCCCTGGACACTCACCCGTTGCTCTTCTTGGCTGCGGACAGGACGTAGGCGTGCTCGCGGCCGGCTGAGCGCCGCAGGACGCTGTTGGCAGCCTCTGCCCTGCAGGGAGAGAGGGAAGGGCTCACATCCTGCTCATCCTGGTACCCCCAGCTGGAGCCTTGGACAGGCAAGGAACAGCCCACTGCGGCTGGGGTTAACCCGGACAGAACTCCTGCGCTCTGAGGAGCAGATTTCACGGAATTGTGCAATGGTTAAGGTTGGAAAAGGCCCTTAAAATCATCCAGCCCAACCATCAGCCAGCACGACCACCATGGCCACCTCTAACCCATGTACTCAAGTGCCACATCCACAGAGTTTTGAACATTTCCAGGGATGGGGAGTCCACCACTGCCCTGGGCATCTGTGCCAGGGCTGGATAATCCATTGCAGACCTCGACTGTTGTAAGATTGGATTCCATGGACAGAAAAATGGGACATGGGCTCTGTGGCTGACACACTGACATGTGAGTGTCTGCACTGACCTTGGTACTAGCACGTGTCCCAAGGGAGAAGGGATCAGTTCCAGGGATCCAGGGGCAGCCACAGCTGCTCTGGGCACCCTGTGCCAGCCCCTCCCCACCCTCCCAGGGAACAATTCCTCCCCAATCTCCCATCCAGCCCTGCCCTCTGGCAGTGGGAAGCCGTTCGCTGTGTCCTGTCCCTCCATCCCTTATCTAAAGTCCTTCTTCAGCAGTTGGACCCCAGGGGACATTGGCCAAGTTTTCCTTTGTACAGGTCTTGTGGCTGAGGAAAAGGGTCCTCAGAAACTCCATCAAAAGCAACGAGGCTGCAGCCAGAGAGACCAGACCTGTTCCTGTTCCTGTCCTGTGCCCCATCCCTGGCAGTGCCAAGGCCAGGTTGGGCATTGGGCCTTGGAGCAGCCTGGGACAGCGGGAGGTGTCCCTGCCATGGCAGGGGTGGCACTGGATGGGCTTTGAGGTCTCTTCCACCCAAACCATTCTGGGGTGATTCTCTGATCCTCTTCCCAACAGGAGAAGGACAGCCCTGCCTGGAGCTGCCTCGGGTGCCAGTCCTGGAGTGATCCCAGCCCTGGGGTGCCCCCGCACTGGGGGGAGCTGGGCTCTTCCCTCCTGGCTGCTTGTGCATCTCCACATTTCCCATGGACACAGCGCAGCCCATGGATTCCACAGCCCTTCCCAGCTGCCTGGTTAATTGGGCCGTGCTGTCAGGCTGGATCATGTCAGGATTTTAATTACGTTTTGTTGGGAGTGCAGTGGCCCATGGGCAGAGCCGGGCTGGGAGAAGGGAGAGCTGTTTATCCTTGGATTGCACCCAGCCCTGATCCATGCCCCGATCCACCAAGCCTCTGGGATGGAACAGGACCTGTCACTGCCCCTGCAGGAACCCAGAGGCACCTCCAGGCCTCACCTCTTCTTCAGCTCAGCTGGAGAAAAAGGCACATCCTCCTCATCCTCATCCACGGATTTCTGCCGGACGTTGTACGGAGCTCTGGGATGGGAAGGGAACAGAGCCAGGGTCAGGGAATTGCTGCTGTGGCTGGGGCAGAGCCAGCAGGAGCCAAACATAAGTGAATCCAAGGGAATGGCTCAGACCCTGGAAGACACCTGTATTTTCCATAGGGGTGCACACGTCCCTGAAGGACTTTTTTCCTTAGTCCAGAGCCCCCAACCCCATTTGGGATCAGAGCCACGCTCTGGGACACAACAAGCTGGGCAGGAAATGCCCACAGTGCTGCTCTGCCACAAGGATTCCCCTTTCTCCAGGCTTCAGGAATGCTCCAAACCCAGCTCCCAGGCTGCACCCTCCATTCCTGCCTGGTGATAAAATCCCCTCCATACCAAGGCTGGTGTCAGTTCAAGGAGCATCTCCTGGCCCACAGAGGGGTGGCCCTGGGAACCACTGGAATCTCCAGTGGAAGCTCTGGAAGCTCCAGGGGCATTCCTGGGGCTCCCCCTGAGCAGGGACAGGGGGAGCTGCTCCCTTTGCACACTCACAGTTTCTTGTAGTCCTCTGTGGTCATCCTGTATCCAGAGGGGGAGCGGCTCTGTCCCTTCAGGGAGGTGCTGAGGGGACACAAACCATGCCTGAGAATGTGACCTTCCCATCCTTCCCCACCTCCTTCCCCAGGGGAGCTCCATGGGAAGAGGGAAAACAGCATCACCCCAAATATCCCCCCTCTGATTTCAGGGAATGCTGCTCCATGGAGGGGCAGCCTTTGCCTCCTCTTCAGGAGGAGACAGGGCGGATTCACTCGTACTTTTTCTGTGCTTGGCTGGGAGGTGAAGAATCCGGCACGGACGAGCTCTTGTCGATGGTCCTGGTGAACACACCCCTGGGGAGGGAAGGGCATCTTAAATTTTTGGCTGGAAAATGTTTGGAGCCAAGTTCAAACCACTGGTGAAACAACAGGACTGGCTCTTGACCCTGAGCACTGGGATGTTCCCAGTTGATAGAACCCAGGAGGGAACATTTTCCTGCTTTTTCCTCCTGATCCAGTTCTCCTCCCCCCAGATCTCTCCCATTCCACACCCACCTGATGAGGTATCCAGACTGGGGCTTGGGGGCAGAGGACCTGTGCAAAGAACAGACATCAGGGAGTAAAAAACACGGAGAAAACAACAGCAGCAGCACCAGGATGGAAGGGGAAAGTCCACGGGGGTGTCAAACCAAAAATCCAGCTAAGCAGGCCTGGAGTGATCCCATAGATGGATTGACACTGGAGGGATTAATAATCATCAGAACAAGGCCTATAAAGGATTTTTATAGGGAAAGTGAATTTTAGAGTGAGCCAATTAATATTAGCCATGGTGGCAGTGTTCTCTGGCCCTGCATTAACTCCCCAGGTTGGTGGCATGGAAAGGAGAAATGATACAGATCCTGGTTATTTTATCACTGGAGAGCAACAGCTGCACTCCAGCTCCTCTGAGGGTACATTCCCAGGGAGGGAGCACAGTGTGGCTCCTCTGGAGAGCACTGCCTGACCAGGAGTGGGGAGATCTGGCACAGGGAAAGGGAAGCAGGGAATTGCTCATGGGAGAGGGCAGAGCTCGCACACAGGGCCAGGCCCTTCCCAAGAGTTTGCTATTTCACGATATTCCTACAAGCTCCTGAGTTCCTGGAGACCCTCGTGCTCTGAACCAAACTCAGCCCCAGCCAGGGCTCTCCCTGCCCTGAGGAGCCCCTGCTTGGAGCACTGAGGGGTTGCACCAGCACAGCAGCTGATGTCCCACCCCAGCCTTGTGGGGTCAGGGGCTCAAAGGCTCCATTCCTCTGAATTAAAGTCATCCCTCCATGCTGCTGGACCTCTCAGGAGCCAATCCATGCTCTGTCCAAGGTGAGACATCACTGGGAGCAGGGCTGTCCCCAGACCTGTGCTGGCACTGGGAGGTGAGGAGGGCACAGAGCGAGAGCTTGCAGGACACAGCAGAGCAGGGAAGGAGCAGGATGGGCCCCTGGAATTACCTGTCCTGCTGGGGAGCAGAGGGTTTGGGGGCTGGGGGGCCCCCACCAGCCTGTCCAGACCTGAGGGAACAGGAAACACAAGGATGGGGTTAACAAAATGCTGGACACGGCTATGATGGGTTTGGGGAGAGTGGGAAGAGAAGAGGGATTTGGAATTGGGTTTGTTCCCAAGTAAAGAGGAGCTGGAGCAGACTGGTGTTCCCTGGCACAGGGCACTGTGTGACACCCAGGGAACTGTTTGATCTCCTGCCTCTTCCATCCCCAGCTCCCTCCATCCAGGCCTGCCCTGAGTTTGTCACTCCAACATGCTGAAGCACAATCTGGCTTCACAAAACTCCAGAGCTCTCCTGAGACCTCCAATCTGTCTGTGCTGCTGAATTCCATCAACAGCAGAAGACACTTGTCCAAGCATCTCCTCACCCTGCATTTAACAGGAGCAGCAATTTCTTTGGCAGTGTCACTGCCTGGCACCACAGGGACCCCAAAACTTGTCACAGCACATCTTGTGTTGCAGAGAGAGGGGGAGAGGGGGCAGGGGCTGGGATGATGAGGGGCTCCTAGCCATGCCACTTCCACAGAATAATGCAAGAGCAGCATTGCTGGCAAAGACCACCAGGAGATTGTGCTACAAATGTGGGAAGCCTGGACACGTCATTAAAAATTGCCCAGAACTGGCAGGAGGCACAGGATTACCTTACTGTTGCCCTAAATGTAATAAGGGAAGGCATTATGCAAACCAGTGCCACTCTAAGCTAGATGTAAACAGAAAACCTCTGCCTAGCATCCCTCCCAGGCTCTTCCAGCCCAGCTCGAGGGAATGCAACTGCTGCCAAAAAGAACAATGGGGCCAACAACAACTAATTTGCAGTCTAATCCATAACGACAAAACAATCAAAGTTACAGGTCTCCTGGACTCAGGAGCAGATGTAACAGTGATTTCTCATCTGTTCTGGCTGAAGGACTCTTGCAGATATCAAAGCCACCAATGCCTGGAGAACCCAGAGCTCCAGGAGTGTTTGGACAATGCCCTCGGGCACAGGGTGGGATCGTTGTGGTGTCAGTGCAGGGCTGGGGGTTGGATCAATGATCCTGACGGGTCCCTTCCAACTCAGGGAATTGTGATGGTGGAAAGGCAAGGAGAAGGAGGTGTTCTTACAGGGGGCTGCTCTTCTCCTCGTCCGAGTCGGAGTTGTGGTGCTGGATCCAGCTCTTGTCCCCGCGCAGGGTGGTGCGAACCTTCATCTGCCGGATGATCCTGCGGCGATCCTCGTCCGTGGGCGGGATCAGCCCTCCTGGAGAGCAGCGACAGGCAGGGGATGTGTCTTAGGGGGGCCCTATGATGCTTGTATCCCTAATTCTGTCTGTTTGTGTTGGATATTGTGGTTTGTGCTTTTAAGGCTGGCTCTGGGAGCGAAGCGGGGAAAGAAGAAGCGCACAGTTTGTTTTGAGAGAACAGCGGTCACTGCTCTGTGTTCCTACCCCAGGACTGTGTTCATCTGAGGACAGACAGCAGGACACAGATCTTTTGGTTAGTTTTAGTTAGTTTTAACTAGTTAAGGCAGAGAAGCTCCGTGGACTGGTTTTTTTTTTTCCTTTTTCCTTAGGACTGTTTAAACCTGCTCCAAACTGAAAAACTCACAGGATCCCAGGACAGATGGGATCCATCCCAGCATGGAGCCCTCTCCTGTCTCTCAGAGATTCCAACACTGGGTGGAACTTTCACCAGCTCTGATGGAAGATGGAGACGTGGCCATCCAGACCTCAGGATCAGCATCCCATGGGATCACAGAGGTTCGTGCAGGGTTCCCACACCTCAGTGGAACACCACCCCGTGGCCTGTCCCAGCAGAGACATTCCAGCAGCTCCAGCTGGGCACAGGAAACAGAGGAAAAGCAGGAGAGGAAGGAATTACCTTTAGTGACACCCAGGGACATCATGGTCTCAGCAGCACCTTCCCCACTGCTCACAGCCAACAAGCCCCTGGAAGAAATGGAAAAGGAGATAAGCAAAATATCAGTTGTGGTATAAAAACTTGTCAGGCATGGGGAGGGGACAGCACAGCCATGGTGGCACAGCCGTGGTGCCCAGAGGATGGGGACACTCTGGCCTTGTACCAGAGCTGGGATTTCTCCCCATCCATGAACCTGCAGCATCAAGGACAGCGAAAATCAAATCCAGACATGCCAGAGGTGTTTTTCCAGATCTGGGAGGAAAGTGGTGGAGGGGACCTTGCAAAAGTGTCCAGAGCCACTCAGGTGGGCCAGACCTTCTGGAGTCCACAGAACTCTGAGGTTCCTGGAGTATCCTTGGGATTTGTGTCAGGTGGGATGAGAAGGATCCAGGTTAATTCAGCAGCTGTTTGTGTTTGTCAGAAATGGTTCTGTTTTCACTCCTAATTTGCTCATGGAAGCTGCAGGATGAGCTTTTGTTTATGGAGGAAAAAAACAGGCATTGAATCCCAGAATGGTCTGGGTTGGATGGGACCTTAAATCCTCTCCAGTTCCAAACCCTTCCATGGCAGGGACACCTTCCAGGTTTTACCACCCTCAGTCTTCCCTTGCCAAAACCCTCTCCTGGATTCTGGAACAGCTCTACGAGTCAGAAACAACAAGACCCAACCCTCTTTGGGAGAATCTAAAATTAGGTTGTTATTCCCTGCTGGTGGGCCTGTCCCTGCAGTATTCCCAGGAAGCCACATGCCCAGCTGGGTGCTGAGCTCATGGCATTGCTGCTTGGCAAAGCCTTGTCTCAGCCAGGGATCTGCCCACTGCTCGTCCCCTCCTCTTCCCCAAGGCTCCTCTCCCTCTGCAAACATTCCCAAGCATTACACTCATCCCTGTGCAATCCAAATACACAACAGCCAGTTGATATTCCAGTATTCCTTCTGATATTTGGATTTATTTTCTGTGATTTATGGTCCAGCTCATGTCCTTGGTGCAATCAATCCCTCATCTTGTGTGCTGGATAAATGCAACTGGTGCTCAGCTTTTGATACCAACCTCTGGGGTAGAGCCCTGGGATGCCGCAGGCAGCAGGAGATCCATAAAAATGGTTAATTCCCACTGACAAAGCATCCAACATGATCCACCCAGCACAAGAAATAAATGTCCTATCTGCACAGGAGCAAAATCCCATTAAACTATATCCTGAGACTGCACACTCCAAATGGGAATGCTGCTTACATCCATGCTAAGTAACACAGAATCCCTATTTCCAAAGGCATGGAACACCACCAAGACAGCACACACAGGTTGTTCCCATCTCTGGGAAACCCTGGGGGTCATGGGCAGCCTTGCTGAGAGCCAGAGATCCCCTGCTTTGGGACCAAGCCTGGCTGCAGTGTCCCACTGAGGACACTCTGCAGCTCCTCATCCTGTAAGGAAAGCCATTCCAGGCTAGCTAATAAGGAAAAGGGAGCTGGAACCTTGTTTGGATGTCGATGTTCAGGGGCTCTGGGGCAGAGCCCAGCCCAGCTCTGGGGCAGAGCCCAGCCCAGCTCTCCCTCTGCTCTCCACAGGGTCCCTGCCCTGCCTCAGCTCTTTCCGTGCCCTGGAGTTTCACAGCAGCTCCAACACCACCATCCCCGGCAGGAAGCGGTCCCTATGGATCACAGCCCGTGGGAGGGACAAGGGAGCACCTCCAGCTGTGCCCAAGGCCACAGAGCTGCTGTGGCCCTGGAGGGGGTGTCCTGTCCCTGCCCACCCATCCCACCCCATGAGGAGGAGAAGCACAGCCACACCAACCCTTCCCTAACAGACTCTTCAAGGGCCCTGAAAGCAGCAGCTCGGTCCTTAATTGGGAAGGATCCTGCTTTCCATGGAAAGCACTGAAAGAGCTGTAATTACCCTGCAGGAGATGAAACACTTGCTGTTCTTTCAAGGCTGAAGGGAGCTCCTCTTCCCTGCCAGCCACCCTCCTTTTGGATGGCTCAACTGGGACTTTTAAATATTAATAACAAGTTTTCAGCCTGCTGTTTGTAGGACACTTGGGGTAATGGCCCCTTTGTGCCTAACAGCACCTTGCTCTCTGGGTGTTTTGGGGATGAGCTGGATCCAGCTCTGAGGATTGAAGGAATGCCCTGGCAAGAGGAAGTGGAGCTGCTTTGATCCCATAAATCCAGCTTTCCTGGGAGCACCACGGGTGCCTTTAGACTCCTGGACTGTCCATGCAGCCAGGCCAGCCACTGAGTCCAGGTCTGAGCACCCCTGGGATGGGATGCCCAAAGCTCCACACTCACTTTTCCATGCTGATCCCTGTCTTAGCTGGACCCTTTTGGGACAGGAACCCCCAGGTCCCCCTGCTGCCTTCCCTGTCCCTGCAGGGCCCTGGTGGCACTGGATGACCTTGAAGGTCCCTTCCAGCCTCGATGGCTCTGGGATTCCTGGACAAGAGTAGAACTCTGGGCGCCTCACACAAAGGGCACCCACAGATGCCAGCCTGTGCCCTCGCCAGGGTTATTTCCCTCAGCCCAAAGCCCACGTGGGTGCACTCATGCACCCAGCTCTGAATCGATCCCATCCTGCTCACAGTGATCTGGGTCCCGTGGTGATCCATGTCCCACCCGAGGTGATCCAGCAGCAGCTCCAGGCTCTGCTCCCACCAGCTGAGCCCACGCTGGAGCTCTCCCAGGATCCCTCCTGTGCTCCTCTGGCCACCAGCACAGAGCCCATTTCCCCCAGGAGCTGGGCACTGATGGAGCACTTGGCCGGTGACCCGAAGGCCTCGGCTGCAAACAGCACCCAGGGCAGTCATGCGGAAAAATCTCCCGGTTTGAGGATAATTGATGCCTGTTCTGACCTTCACCAGCCTCAAATCAAAATGTATTTAAAGCTTGCAAGAGGTTTGAACCTCCTTCCTTCGAGCCTCCTCGAGCCTGCTGAGAGTTTTGGCCTCCAGCCCCATCTCCAGGCCAGGTCCCCACTTCCACGGGGAAGGTGGAATTGGAATCAGCGGATCGAGTGACACAAAGCAGATCCAGCTTTGGGAAACCCACGGGAAGAAGAGCAGGGGGAGAAGGCTTTTCCTTTTTCCTTTGGCACAGGTTACCTGCCCCAGCGGGCAGATCCAGACCCCAGCACTGCCTCCCAGGAGGGCACAGACTCGAATTTCTCTGCAGCAGCCACAGGACACAATGCAAACCTTGTCCCTGCTCTGCCCCGATGTCACCCGACACCTGATCTGCTGGGGAGGGACAGCACCGAGCTGGAAGGAGCCCTGCCAGACCCACCTTAACCCCTGCCAGACCCACCCCAGCTCCAGGCAGCTCCTGCTGGAGCAGCACCTGGGCCAGGCTGTGACATTTTTAAGCCAGCGTTTTTAAAACTGGATTTAGTTCACCTTTGAACTCTGGCTTGAAGCACATCCCATTGCAGGGAAGGCTGGACACTCCTCTCCTGCTGTCTGCACTTGGGGACACAAGGGGCAATGGGAATTTCACCTCAGGCTCCACGGTGGGAATTCCCAACCTGCACCCGAGGATGTCAGGCACTGATGGGATTTAAGGTCCTTCCAAGCCAAACCATTCTGGGATTCCAGGTTTTAGACAATGCTCAGCTGCTCTGAGCTTTTGATTCCTGCCTTTCCCTTTTTCCATGCAGTGACTGTTTAATGCTGGTGCTGTTCCATAAACATTGGGGATGTTAAAGAAGCACCAGGAGATTTCTAAAGTCAAGCTATGAACAATCAGGAATTCAATAATTGACACAGCCCAACCTTAAATCCAACCTTAAATCCACCCTTCTGGGCTTGTGCAACACAACAGCTCACGCCTGCCTGGTTCATGAGCCAGAAGCACTCCCGTTCCCATTCTCAGAATCCCTGAGGCTGGAAAAGAGTTCCAAGATCATCAAATCCAAGCTGTGCCTTGTCCCCAGCCCAGAGCTCTGAGTGCCACATCCAGGCCTTCCCTGGGAACCTCCAGGGATGGACACTCCAAACCTCCCTGGGCAGCCCCTGCCAAGGCCTGAGCACCCTTTCCATGGAGAAATTCCTGCTGATGCCCATCCTGAAGCTGTGTCCTGACCCCACCTGTGGCTGCAGCAGAGCCTGGGGGCTGTGCAGGGGCTCTGAGCAGCCTCATCCCAGCACCACATTCCCTTGGGATCTTCTCTCCATGACCTGAGGACAGTGAAGGTCACTTTTTCCCTGAGTATGGGGAACAGGGATGAAAACCTGCAGCTGGAGCAGGGAATACTGCCCAGACCTCATGAACAGGAGCAACACAGACACGTTCCAGGCAACGCCTGAAAAGCTGCAAATGCACAATCAGAATTTTCTTTCATTCACTCACAACCACACATCCCACAAAAAAAAAAAAAAAAAAAAAATCAAATCCTGTTGAAGCTGGCACAGCCTTCAGCTATTGAAGTCAGGAAAGTGTGGCATAAACTGAGTGCTGAGAGCAGCACTCAGCCCTGCCCACCTCAGGGATCATCCCGGGGCTGGGAGCTCCCAGCAGGACCACCCCCAGCACAAAACCTCAGCCCTGCCACTGCCAAAGGTGCTCGATTCATTTGCACCATCCTGGGTGTGCAGTTTCATTGCTCTAATTACACGGAATTAATTCCTAATTGCTCAGCTAATTTCTGGGTTTGAAAGGAAGGATGTGCAGGACGTTCACCACACCCACGCACCGCTGACCTTGAGCCTTGATGTCCAAAGATGAAAGGAAAAAGGAAGGAAAAATGGGGTTTGTGTCAAAGGTGGAGCTTTGTGTTTGTGTCACTAACTCACAGACAAAGGCTCATGACATCACAGAGGCACCACAAAGTTTTGCCAAGAAAACACAACTTTTTTTGTAAAAGAAAGCTAAAGTCTGCCCCTTGTGGAAATTGGGACTTCCACTTAAGTCCTGGTAATTTTTTTAGGAAGAAATGTACCGAATCATTGGCTGGATGAATAAAAATAGCTGAGTTTATAATAAAACCAATAAAATGTCCTAAACACAACCTCCTGATCCGGCTGAGGAGGGAGGACATCCCTGCTTCCCAACCTGCCCAGGTGGATCCAGCCCATCCTCCCGTGTGGGGTCTGTCTTGGAGCGGGGGGTGGCACAGGGAAATGGGGATGACATTCCCTGGACTCGGATGAAGCAAGGACAGAGGGAGGTGCTCTCTCCTCCGTGCCAGCTCTGCCACTCCTTCCCAGGGTGCTGATTTCACACTGATTCGGGGACAAACAAAACAAGGCAGAGCAGGAGAGAGGGAGGAATCTCTGCCTGCACCCCCTGTGTCCCACAGGAGCCCTGGGAGGGAGGGGCTGGAGCGGCACAAAGAGCTGGAGCTCCCCCAAAACTCTCCAGAGGTTGTCAGGGGTCACAGGTTTGACTTTTCCCGGCGTTGTCCGGTCTCTGCCCACACCCAGACCTGTCCCAGGCAGGTCACTGCCCTGCCCCATGGAAATCCAGAGGGGAAAGGGGTTTAGGAGGATGTGGGGCCGCGGGCAGGGAGGGAATTTGAGATCAGACAGGTGCAACAAAGCCCCGGAGCCAAACCTGAGCCTCACCCCCGCTCCTGCAGGAAGCCCATCCCTGCAGAGCTCACACCAGGGCAGATCCACACTCTGATCCAAGACAGCCCCGAAAAGCTCCGCTTCCCCACGGGGCAGGAGGGCTCGGGGTGTCCCCCGGGGTGTCCCCGGCAGGACAGCACAGCCCTCCCCTCCCTCACCCCCCGGGCAGCCGAAGCAGCCGCAGCTCCCGGAGCCCGTCCCTACCTGCGGCGTTCCCCGGGTGCGCTTCCCGATGCTGTCCCGGCACGGCTGTGGCACACCTGAGCCCGTACCTGCCGAGAGGGCCGGCCCCGGGAAGCCAAGCCTTGTTTTGAGGAGGAGACTTGGGTGTGTTTCGCCCTTCAGGGGAATCAAACAGGTTTCTCCGTTCGGCGGCACGGGCTCCCCTCCCTGTAGGCTCTCCTCCGCATTCCTGGCATTCTCCGGCGAATGCCACGGTCCCCAGCCCTGTGGGCCACTGGCACAGCCCGGAGCAGCCCCCCAGCTCTCAGCCCAGGGGATTTCTCCTCGGGGCAAGCGCTGCCGGCACTTGGCCCCCAGGCAGGGGAGCAGAGCCCCCAGCGCTGCTCGGGTACCGCTTTGGTACCCGGGCAGCATCAGGGACCGCGGCTGTAATTAGCCCTCGACACTGATTGTCTACTTGGAACTCATTAAGGAGGCCCACAGGTGTGATAATCACACGGGAAATTGCTGGGCACTCCGCTCTTCCTCGCTGCATTTCCCTTTCTAATTGCTCTGGTCACCGCACGGTCCCCGAGGGCCGCTCTGGGCACAGCCCGACCCTGGGACAGCGTCTGGCACAGCCCTAAAGCCTGGCAGCTGGGGCTGTGTGCTTGGAGCCCTCCCGAGGGCTCAGGGCTTCAGCCTGGCACTGCCACAGGGTGGGAAGGACCAGAGGATCCCAGAACAGTTTGGGTTGGGAGGGATGTTAAAACTCATCCAGTGCCA
>VZSR01000193.1:906274-919081 GCA_013398615.1 Brachypodius melanocephalos
GAAAAACAGAAAAGATAAAGCTTAAGGTATCATCATAGCTCCAGCACCTCTTGGTTGATCCCACAGGCCTGACTGAGCTCCAGCCAGTGCAGCTCCCAGCCCCATTCCCAGCAGCTTTCTGGTGCTCCAGCCCTGGCTGTGGAACAGGATTTGTGGGGGATCACAGAGCAGGATCTGCTGAGGGGAACACCAGAGCTGGCTGCTGGAGGAGCTCTGCAGAGCCATCCCTGGGCAGCCCAAGAGTATTAGTGCAAAGCACTGTTCTGCATCTTTTGTCTTTTCAGGAGAGTGGGATTTGCTTTACCTGGAGCCGAGTCCCTCAAGGGAACAGTCCCTACCCAGCTCCATCCCCACAAACAGCTGAGCAGAGGAGCAGAGCTCTGTCAGCTCCCACAGAATGATCCTCTGACAATTCCCACCCCACCCATGACTCAACATGATCCCCAGGCCAGTGTCCACGGCTTTCTGCAGCCTCCCCTCCACCCATGGACACCTTTATGCCCTGGCCACGCATTCCCACAGGTCCTTCCTGTCCCTGTGGGACACAATCCTGGCGATGCTGGACTCTCACTCCTGACCTGGAAAGCCAGCCAGGCTCCTCTGGGCTGGAGGGGCTGGATGTGGAGTGACAGATCCACACCTAAAGGTGACAGAAGCCACCTTTAAGGGAATGGCACTGAGTCTGCCCTGGGTTTGGCCAGCTCAGGGGCTGGTGCCAGGCATTCAGAGCTGTGACAGGGACAAACAGCAGGCCTGTGGTCAGCGTGAGGAGAAACAAGTGGTCCCCAAGGAGCTGCTGGGCTTGCAGAGGGCTTGTTTGCTCCATCAAGGTGGATGCTTGCAAAAAACCTTCACTTTAACCAGTGTAATTTCCTCACTGGCAGGAACAAAAAAGGCAGCAACAGCAACAAACCCTCAGCCTTATTTTTCAAGTGTCTTTTTTAACAAGGGCTAATCAACGGTAAAATTAAGAGGCCCCTGGAGGGAGCTCCCAGCAGCCCACGCTGACTCACAGCCCCAAATTTACTGCAGCCAGAACTCGATTTGCATTTCCTCCCGCATGCAGAGAGGAGCAGGAACAGAAGAGGTTTGTAGGGAAAAGGGGTGGAGAGCAGGGAGGACCGGCGGCAGCGGCGATGGTTTGGTTATAAAGAGCATGGGAGGAAAGAGAGGCAGCAGAGCAGGGCTCGGCCGGGAGCGCGGCGCGCAGGGATGGGCGACAGCGGGGCTGAGTCACTGCACGCCTGCATCGGCCTCCTGGGCATTTCCGCAGGTAGGGACCGCTCCGGGCATCCTGGCACGGCACACGGCCTTGGGAACAGCTTGCCGGGACACCCCCCTTTTTCCAAGGGGGCTCAAGAGGCTGTTTATCCGCAGGCTGCTCTGCCTGGGGAAAGCTGTTCCGTCCAGAGGTCCCAGCGCCTGCTTCGGCGGCCAACAAAATATTTGTGTTGGCTTCCAAGGGCTGGCCTGGAGTTTTGTGCTCGTTCCATGCTGGGTGGGAAGCAGATCCAAACCTTTTCATAGTCACTGTAGTAAATCATCTCGGTTTGGATGCAGTTTCCTCCCCTTTCCTTTTCCAGCCCTTCTCCCTGCAGCTCTGTTTTCTGTGTTCGTTCCTTTCACTTGCTCCTTCTTTGTGTTCTATCTTCCCGGATTTTTTCGGCTGGTTTTCCATCAGTACAAGGCTGGAGGGATGAGCTGCAGGGTGTGTGTGTCTGTCTGCCTTTTGTATAACTGGAATACTGGATTTTTACCTTTATCTGGCAACTTTTGAACTCTTTCATACATTCCCAAATGGTTTGGGTTGGAAGGGACCTTAAAGATGATCCAGTTCCATCCCCTGCCGTGGGCAGGGGCACCTTCTCCTTGACCCAGCTGCTCCAAGCCCCATCCAACCTGACCTCGATGGGATGGGGCATCCACAACTTCTCTGGGCAGCCTCAAATGATTGATTTCAAGTTTTTTTCACACCAGGCACCCAGAAAGAGGTGAGACCTTGGGCACAAACCGAGTCACGCTCCCCCAGCTCCTTAGGCTTTCCTATTTGCAGATCTTGCACTGTTATTTTTCCTCCATTCCCTGCTCTGTCCACCCTGTTTGTCTCCTGGTTTTGGGGGCAGGTTTACAGGCTCTCTCTGTGTCCCACAGGGTCTCTCTTGCTGGCCGTGCATTTCTACAGCTCCCCGCGGGCGGCCCCGCTGATCCCCAGCACAGCCCTCGGGGTCCTGCTGCTCGTTTTGTCAGCTCTCCTGGCCTATGCAGGTAAGATCTGGGGCTGGCCCAGCCCAAACCCTCCCTCCCATGGCTTTGCACATCCAGGTCTGCTTTGCCAACGGGATACAAACCATGGCAGCCTTGCTGGACCACTCAGCCCCTCTCCCAGAGGAGTTGTGTTGTTCAGAGCAGCTGTGGCTGCCCCTGGATCCCTGGAAGTGTCCAAGGCCAGGCTGGATGGGGCTTGGAGCACCCTGGGACAGTGGAAGGTGTCCCTGTCCATGGCAGGGGGTGGAATGGGATGGGCTTTGAGGTCTCTCCCAACCCAAACCATTCCATGGCTCTGGGTCAGCACAGCAAATTTTTCCTCCATAGGCAAGAAAATAAATCAGTGTGGTTTTTAACATTGATTTCTTTTCTTTCCTATAGAGGACGGATTTGGTTTTTTTCAAACAAATGCTGTACCAGGATCTCGGGGTTTTAGCACACTGAATACACCATTTCTCTCCCAGGCTTTCTGAGAGTGCTTTCAGCATCCATGGATTGAAATGTCCATGGGTAAATGCCAAGAAACTCTGCCTCTGCTTATCTGAGAGAAAACAATCACTGCCTAGAAAAAAAATCCATAATTTCTAGAATGAATGTTGAGTTATTTATTCTTTATAACTCATAGCAATGAGAACATGGGATCACAGAATCATCAAATCACAGAATTGTTCAGGTTGGAAGACCTTAAAGATTGTCAAGTCCAACCATCAACCAGCACCATCACCATGGTCACCACTAAGCCATGTCCCCAGGTGCCACATCCATGTGTCTTTTGAACACCTCCAGGGATGGGGACGCCACCACTGCCCTGGGCAGCTGTGCCAGGGCTGGATAACTCTTTCCATGAGAAATTTTCCCTGATACTCAATCTAAACCTCCCCCAGCACAGCTTGAGGCCATCTCCCCTTGCCCTGTCTCTTGTTCCCTGGGAGCAGAGCCTGACCCCTCCCTACAAGCTCCTTCCAGGCAGTTGTAGAGTGGGATAAGATCCCCCTGAGCGTCCTTTTCTCCGGGACAAATCCATCATCAGGCAGGACCTGTGCTGATCCTTGCTCCATGGTGGTCCTGCTTCCCACCTTTCCGAGCTCCTGCTTCCCACACGCCACTGTCCGAAATCACAGCCGTGTCTCCCTTTGCCCCGCAGGGATCCGGAGAAGCCTCAGGAATGCCTCCCTGCTGGTGTCCCTGTGCCTGGCCGTGTCAGCCCTCTGGAGCGGCTATGGAGTGATCCTCATCCTGGCAGGGCAGGCCGTGCTGCCCGCCCCGGGGGCTGCCCTGCTGCCAGGCATGGCCACCTTCACCCTGGCCCTGCTCCTGGTGGCCCTGGCGGGTTTCCTGTGCGGGGAGCCCGTGCTGGCGCTGGTGGCCGCTGCCCTGTCCCTGGCCGGTGCCCATGAGGTGGCCCTGCACTGCAGCTCCTCGCTGGGCCCCTCGGCCGTGGCCTGCAGCCACCTCATCGTCTGCCTGCTCGGGGGATACTTCGCCCTGGGGAGGATGCTCTGCTTCCTGACCAAAGGGAAAGTTGTCCTCCCTGGCACGGATCTTGCTGAGAAGAAGGCTCGGGAGCAGGGCCGGGGCGGCGCCGGCAGCGCCAACCCCTTTGCGGCCCCCGGGCTGCTCCTGAACATGCTGTCAGCCAGCGTCTTCGGCTGCAGGCTCCTGGGGGTCACCCCCACGCTCTCCCCGGGCCACGTGCCCTGGCTGTGGGCAGCTGGCACCTACCAGATTGGCATCTGCGTGTTGTCCTACCGTGCAATGGATGTTCTCATGGCCACAGCCTTCGGCTTCACTTCCATCCTCAAATTCGCTGCGGGTTACAGCCTCCTGTACCCCGCCTGGCAGCCAGAGGAGCCTTCTTTCCCAACGCCGTTCCTGGTGGTTTTCTCCATTCTTTTTGCTGTCTTGGCTCTTTTTCTCTCCCTCCAGAGCCCTGTGGATGGCCTGTACTTGCTGGTTTTTGTCACCTACTGCATTGCCTTGGCTTGCAGTCCCCGGGGTTTTTTTGCAGGCGGCCCCCAAGGCGTGGCCGTGGCCATTTTTGTGGCCTCAGCCTTGGTGTCTCTGATTCACCTGTACAATGTGAGGGCCAGGGCCAAGATCCCTCTAGGGAAGGGGGCTGTGAGGGCTCTCCTTGCTCGCAGCAGCCTCCTGAAGCTCCGGGAGGGCCCAGACCTTCACGCTCCCTACCTGGGCTATTCCAAGTATGCCGATGCAGAAGTCCTCGCCTATGCCTGCAGCGTCCTGGCTTCTTTTGCTCTAACAGCCACGGGAGACCCCCAGGCTCCCCTTGCCACCGTTGTCATTCCATGGATGGTGGTAGCCGGTGGGATCCTGAAGCTTCTTGGCGGCTCAGTGGCCTTTGCCCGTGGTAAAACCCTGGAGAGCAGTGCCTTCATCCTCTACTCTGTCATGTGGATCATCTGGGGCCTGGCAAGGTTTGGTGGCCTCTACGGCACCGCCAGAAGCTTCCACGCAGCCGTGGGCATCGTTGCCTTCATGCTCTTCAACAGCTTCATTGTCTTCTGCTCGCTCTTCCTGAACATGGCCTGGTTCTTCTACTCCCTCACGTTCATGCTCGTCGCTGTCAGCTTCCTGCTGGATGCCATCCATGCCCTTCCCACCGGATACGACATCGCTGCCACCCTCATCTTTGGGCTGGTCAGCTTCTACTGCTTCCTGGCTGCCCTGTCCAGCAGCACCTTCCAGGGTTGCTGCTTTCCCCTGGGCAGGCCCATGGTGCAGCTCAGTGGTGTCGGGGCAGGATCGAGCAAGTGCCTCCACCTGCCTGCCAGGAAAGCTTCCTCAGTCAAGAGAATTGCAGGTAAGGGGAAAACAGAGGGCACAGTGTGGGGATGGAGGGGAAATTCTGGGAGGTTTTGTAGCAGAACACTCTGAAAAGGACATTATCCCAATCAGAGAATCACAGGATGGTTTGGGTGGGAAAGGACCTTAAAGCCCGTCTTGTTCCATGGGCAGGGACACCTTCCACTAGACCAGGTTGCTCCAAGCCCCATCCAACCTGGCCTTGATATGGCAAGCTGGATGACGTGGTGATATTTTGGTGAAGTGAGCCAAGTTACAGCAGCCACAGCTGAGTCGAGCAGCACATTCCCTGCTGTGTCTCCTGCATCGTTTCCATTTGTTCTGAGACCCAGGAATCCTCCAAGCTGGGGCTACCACCCAACGCTTTTCAAAGGGAAAGCAGAGCCAGTGCTTGGTCCTTGCTCTCTCCACCCTGGCCCAGAACCCCCCTAAATGCCAGCTGAACTCTTGGAGGATTGCTGGGAAAATGCACTGCCGGAGATGGAGAAAGGCTCACACACTGTGTGACAGCTCTGCCACGGGAATCACACTCCTCAGCTGTCACTCAGGGGCTGGTGCCCTGTTCCCATGCCAACAGATATCCTGAGGAATGGTGGCACCTGTGGCATCCCCACGGACACCGTGTACGTGCTGGTGGCCGCCTGCAGCCGGCCCGACGCCGTGGAGAAAGCTCACCGGTGAGTCCTGGCATCTGGGCTGGCCTCAAGAACCTTCTAGAACCCACAGCTTCCCCTGAGTGCTGGCTGCAGCACCCGGTGAGAGCAAGGCAGCTCAGCCTTGGTGGGAGCAGCGAGGTGGGGAGAAGATCCAGGGGAGGAAAGGAGAGGATTGAGCTGTAGTTGTGTTCTGGGGTTCTGAAGGCTGATGGAGCCGGGTGACTTGGACACCACAAGAAACCCAGACCAGTGACAAATGGGGCAGGGGGTTATTGTTCTTACTTGGAGGTACATGCTGTCACAGCAAAACCCCTCTGGTGACAACAGACTCTTGCTGAAAGCTGGATCCTCTCATATTGGTGGGGTCTCCTCAGATCTTGTGCCATTGGGACCTTTACCCATCACTACACGAGAAGTTAAAGCCTTGATTTGGAATAGACATTCCTGATTGGGAATAGTCATTAATGTCCCTTCCTGTCCAGTCAGATGTTGAACAGTCCTCCTTTTACTCCAGACTGGTGACCTGGGGCAGAGCCTGCACACCTTGTCTTGGCTCTAGACCTCTCCAACATTTTCCTTTCCTTGAATTTAAATCCTCGTCTCACTTCCAGCCTCATGTTTTCTTCCCCCTTCCCAGGTCCAAGCGCCAGGCTCAGGATCGCCCCATGTCCCTCTGGATTTCCAGCCTGAAGCAGCTGGAACCTGCCAAGCATTTGTTCACTCCCCTCCTCTGGGACTTCATGGAGGCTGCCTGGCCATCTCCCATTAGCTTGGTCATTCCCAGAGGTGAGGAAATGCTGTTAATTCCAAGCTTTCTGGAGAGCTTTGTGTTTGCAATTCCTAGAACTGTGACCCCCTGCGATGCCACGTGTTCCATAGGGATATTCCTGTCACAACCATTGTGTTTGGACTGATGTAAATCTCCAAGTGCTGAGTGACTCTGCTTGCTGCAGGTGAATGGGTGGATTTCCTGGGAATGAAGGACTCTGCTAAATACGTTGGAACCCCTCAGAGTGTGGCCATCCGCATCCCTGACTGCTCTGTCACCACTCACCTCATCGACCTGGTGAGTCACAGCACCTCAGATCCCTTCTCTGGGAAGGGCTGGGCTCTGCAGGCAGCTGGGAGGGATTTTATGGCAGCAAAGAGGGGAAAAGGAGCAACCTCCAGGTCAGGAAATCAGGAGAATTCCCTTGACAGACACATTTCATTTCCAGCGTAGAACACTGTTGGAAGCATGGAGCTCTCTGAGGCCAGAATAACTTCAGAAGGTGCAGAAAGTGGCCACAGGAACTGTGATACCTGAGTGTTCTAGGTCTAGGCAAGTGCTCTTGCTGGAAAGCAAGAAGTCATGTCATGGCCATCATCACTGAACCCAAATTTGTCAGTGTGGGTCACTCAAATGAGTTTGGTGGGACTGTAGCTGCCTGCAAAGAAGGTGCCTCACCTGGGTGAGCCACACTGAGCTCTCCTCAGGGTCACAGATGAAGTTCAGAGCTCGAGTCACCTGTTTCATCCCAAAAGTCCTGCTCAGAGCTTTGACTCTCGTTTTTCTGTCACCAGGTTGGCCCCATTGTGGTCACCTCAGCCAACCCAACGGGAGAGGCTGACACGACCCACCACAACCAAGTGTATGCCAAGCTGGGAGATAAGGTAACCAAGAGATGTGGGGATGGGAAAATGCAACCACTTTGTTTCCAGAAGGCAAACCAATAGATGGTATCAGCAATCTGGGAAAGCCTCTAATTTAAAAAATCTCATGGATGCTCCTCATGCTGGTGTCAAAGAGAAAGAAGGTTTTAAACCACAGATCTTGGTGTGAAACCAAAACTCTTCTGCTTCAGGCAGTGCAGTTATGGCTTGGCAACATGGGTGGGTTCATATTCTAACACAGGATGATGGGAGCAATAAAAAAATTCCTTCTTGCTTACAAGGAACCAACCCCTGGTGCCTGAATGTGCCAGGGCTCCAGCTGGCATTGGGCTGTGGGAACTCAGGGATTCCCATCTAGGGCTGGGGCTGGTCTAAAACTGGTGCTGAGCTCCAAAATATCCCTGGCTTTTGGTGCCATGGTCATGGCCTTTCATTGGTTTAGGCTGGATATCAGGAAAGGTTCTTCCCCAGAGGGTGCTGGCACTGCCCAGGCTCCCCAGGGAATGGGCACAGCCAGAGGCTGCCAGAGCTCCAGGAACCTTTGGAAGGGTGGAATTGGGGTGTCCTGTGCAGGGCCAGGGGTTGGATTGATGGTGCCCCTGTGGATCCTTCCAGCTCAGGATGATTCCATGATTCTAAGATTTCGCTGCTGAATTCTGAGGGTTTTACATTTTGTGTCATCATGGCAGCTTTAAACAAGAGGTGGTACGAATCTTCCACCCCCAACTCCTCAGGAATCAAAATTTCATACCCATTTTCTTTGTGGATGGGACTTCTCCAGAGCTCCTCAGCTGCTGTGAACCTGCCTGTGGGGTGCTGTGCTGCTGACCTGCACCCCACAGAGCTCTCCCTGCCCTCGCTTTGAGGTTCATTCACTCCAAATCTGGGGCTGGTGTCACTGCAGTGGGGCAGGAAGGATCAGCATTGCCTTTGATGAGAATTATTTGCTGTTGAGAGGGAAAACTCTCCCTTTCCGAGGGGAACTTGGTGTGGAGATGTGCTGTTTTTAGGTGGATGCAGTTCTTTGTGGTGGTCCTTCTCCAGAGAACATTGCCTCCACCGTGGTGGACTGCACCAAGATCGACAGTGGGACCATTGGGTTCTTCCGAGTCGGCATCATCCCCAAGTCTCAGGTGAAATTCAGCTGGATTTCATTTCCATTCCCTTTTTCCAATGAATAAGTTTCAACCTGAGGCCTCCTAATTCAGTAAGGAGACAAAGAAGTCTGTGACAGCACGAGGAGTTATCCCAGGCTGGTGGGAGGGACAAGAGCAGAGTTCCACATTTCTGTGGTGATCCTGCTCTGGAGCACCTCTGTGGAGCTGGGAATGGGCAGGGTGGGGCTGATTCATCCATGGAAAGGGCTCTGAGATCCAAGGTCATGGACCTCCATGGGGCAGGCTCTCCATGTTCACCCATCCCAGAGACCTCTGAGCACAGAAATGATTTGTGTCATCCCAAAGCTGAGCCAGACACTTGAAAGAGAAGATCTTGTGGAAGGTGTCCCTGCCCATGGGGGATCTTTAAAGATCACTTCCAACCCATTATTTTATAATTATTTGATTATTTCAACAGCTGGAGAAGAAATCAGTGTTCTGCCCTAATTCCTAACCTATTCCTAGCTGTGTTTGCACATTCCAGGTGCTGCAGATCCTGGAGCAGGTGCAGAAGAAACACCTGGTGGTCCCCACCAGTGGCACTTTCCCCACAAAAGGCTGGGAAGAGCTCCAGAGTCGTGGCCACGCTGTGCAGAACGGGGTGGGCAGAGCTGCCTCGGTGGAGCTGGGGCTGGATCCCAACTCCGAGCATCACACCCGCTTCTGACCCGCTCCGTACTCACCGGGACATCATCTCCTGGAAAATGCCATTTGGGCCAAACTGAGGAATGGGAGAGGCCTCCCAGCTGCAGGGGTGACTCATTCCTCCTTCTATGGACACTGCTCAAATATCCCAGTGTTGCCTTGCAAACCACAGGCACCCAGCAGGAAAATTTTCCCTTAGGGGCACTTCCAGCTTTCCCTGGAGATCAGTCACCACTAAAGCAAGCTTTCCTTTGGTGACAGGCTGGCCCCAGAGTTACAGAGCTTTATCCCTGTCACTGGGAGGGAATTCCTTGGGTTTGGGGCATGGAGTGAGGTGAAGTGGTGCAGAATTATGTGGTGGGGGGAAAACACTGCATGAAACTTGAATCACACAGAATCCTTTAGGTGGGAAAAGACTTTTCCAATGCTTGAGTCCAGCTGTCCCCCAGCGCTGCCAAGGCCACCACTGACCCGTGTCCCCAAGTGCCACATCCACGTGGGAAAGGAGGAGGGACGTGTCCAGGTGCTTTGCTGGTGGATGCAGTGGTCTTGGCAAGGTCTGTGCTCCGAGCTGGGGGTGTCTCCTGCTGTGCTCTCTCCAGGTCACCCCTGTTTGACCCCGCTGGGGAGGACTTCCCTCCGTTGGGAGAACCCAACACTCCAAAGAAATGCCATGGCCTGAGGTGTCATTTCTGTATTTCATACTCGGTGTCAGGGTGGAATTCCCATTTGGATGACTCCAATATTACATCCTTAAAGGTGCTGAAGCTTTAGGGAAGACCCTCCCTTCCCACGTTATGAATTTCAGGAGCGCAGCCTCCGTGTGTTTGAGGATGCCAGGAGCTGGTCTCTTGCCTTACAGCCCAACTCTTCCCATCTCATGGCACGTTTCCTCCAGAGTGCAAATTCCATAGGATCAGAGGAAGGAATTCCAGCCACTCCAGCTGGTAATGTGTCTTCTCCAGGGGCCCAACTTCTCTGCAGACTCCTGAAATACAGGGAGGGAGCCGGAGATGTGCTCATCCATGACCTTCCTGGCATCACTGGGACGTGGTGGGATGGCTCCTGGAGTGTGGCAGTGGGAAGACATGGACTTTTTAGGAAGGACAGGCAGTGTGGAGTGGTGGCTGCCGACCAGGAGGAGTTGGGAAGGAGCCTCAAACCTTCCTGAGGAGTTTTCCTTGGCAAACACTGCAGTTATGCTTGTTTCATCTCCAAAAGCTGTTGATCTTACTCTTACCTGACTCAGGTGCAAGGTGCTGATCAAACTCCAGCTGAAACCAATCCATTGATCATCGATTTCACCTGAAGTTGTGCTGGAATTTAAGGATAAAAGTGATGCAGTCAGAGGAGCTCAGCCTTGATGAACTCTGGCAAAATGGGCTCTCCTCAACTTGTCCTCACAGAGCTGGCTCTCTTCCTGCAGAGAAAATTCCACACAATTCAGCAGGTTCAATAATTTTGCTGGTCTACTTCCTGTATATCTCCTTGGAGTTTATTAAAACTGATTTTTAGGAAGCAATAAAATATTTTCAATAAAGAGATCTCACCCAGAGCTTTGCAATCGTGGCAAAACCTTGTGGGGCAGCGGGTGCTGGATGTTGGGGTCCCTGGCCATGCGGCATCCGAGCCGGATCTCGGGAGGAAATCAAATTGTGGCACTTCCAGAGTGGGGAAGAGGAGGGAGGGAGAAGATAACTCCTCACAGCAGCTCCTGGTACCAGCTCAAAACCACCAGGGCCGAATTTCACCCTTTAACTACGAAAAAAACCCCATAAACACCAAAATCTGAGAGAATGTGGTAGGAAGTGGGAATTTGGAGAGGTGCAGAGGTATCACGAAGCCTTTTGGTGAGGGAAAACTGCCCTGGCTTAAACATACCAGGGGTGCTGCTGCCCTGTGCTGCAAATACTGATTTTTAAGTGTGGCACAAATTAAAAGTGACTCAAAAATTTGTGGTTTTCACCTGATGCTTCATCTGGATCCGTTTTTCCTCTTTGTCTCCATATTTTTTGGGTTTTATTCACAGAAGATGTTGGTCTCAGTCTCAGGACACTGGGAGAAGCTTTTCTCACTTTGCTGAAGTCAGACAAGGAGAGGTTTCATCTCAGACTTGATTTTACCCCACCCACAGCTCTCCCGTGTACCAGCAAATTGGAAAGGAACAGTTCAGGAAAAAGGAGATTTAAATGGGATCTTTCACTTAAATTAAGGCAAAAAAAAAATATTTCTACTATTTCCACAGTTTCCCAGCACTTAAGGGGAAGCAAAACAGTTTTGAAGAGAAGTGGAGAGAGGAAAAAAGTTTCTGTTTTAAGTGGCAAATCCAAAACACTTCAGTCAGAAAGGGCTGAGATAAACATTTGAATATTTGGGTACATGTGCTGAAAAATCACGGATCAGATCTATTTTGGGCTATCAACAAGAGTATTTTCATCACTAAAACCACAGGTTATGGTCAAAAAGGGTTTTCCAGGCCTCCTCAGGGCAGACCCTCACTGAGCCCTTCTGTCCTGCTCAAGGGGAAGGAACCACTCCATTCCAGTGCTCTGGATAAGAGGGACAGAAGGGAGTGTGATGTCCTCAGACCTCCACCACAGCGGGAGCAAAACCAGGAGAGACTCCTCAGAAACCAATTTTGGTTGCATTGTCAATATCTCAGAGATCTTTAGGCCTGAAAGGTCACGCTGGGAGACAAAACAACCTCATGAATGGGGCTCTTTGTGAACCGGCCAACTCTCCAATCCCACTGGGGCTGGAAATATCCCGGGAAGAAGGGCTGTCCCACCTTCCTCCTGCCCTTTGTGGAGTCTAGACATCCGTGTCAATGGAAAAAAGACTTAAAAAGAATGTAAAAGAAGTGTATTTTCCAGTGGCAGGAAAAAGCCAGCTC
Organism: Brachypodius melanocephalos; assembly: GCA_013398615.1. Classification (NCBI taxonomy): domain Eukaryota; kingdom Metazoa; phylum Chordata; class Aves; order Passeriformes; family Pycnonotidae; genus Brachypodius; species Brachypodius melanocephalos. The sequence continues at coordinate 918,367 of VZSR01000193.1, forward strand.
ACCCTTGGAGAGCAGAGCGGTGCCATAGGGACAGGAACTGAGTCAGTGCCATCGCCCAGGACGTGTCCGTGGGGTGGGTGCGCCTGCCTCGGGGTGGGCAGAGGGGAAGGGCGGCTTCCCAACCACGGCTGGGGCCAAACCAGCCTTGGGACGTGGGCAGGAGTGTCCCTTGGCCACTCCAAACCTACAGGAACACCGGGAACCGGGAGCTCTGGGAGGATGGGAACTTCCGACTCCATGGTTTTGGAGATCTTTTCCAGCCTTATGGAGTCTATGGTTTTATGGCTCTCCTCTTGGGTTCTTTCTCCTGAAGAGTCAAAGCCTGCCTGTGGCTTGGGATGGGGTATGGGGTGGAGGAAAAGGCAGGAATAAAGTCCTGCTCAGTTGTGTCACCTTCAGTCAAAGCCAAGCCCCGTGATCCTGGCAGGGTTGGGGGCACAGCTCCTGCAAACACGGCCTGCGCTCACCCCATTGCACTCTTCCTGCTGCTCCTCCCTTTCCCAGGCTGGGATTATTCCTGCAGAAGCACCAGGTAACCAGCTCTATCAACAGCAGAGAAGCACCATCGTTCAAAATCCTGGGCCAGGTTTTCAGCTGCTCCACAGAACAGCGGGAATGTGACACCTGAGAGGGGCTGAGCTGTGGTGCCCAGCGCAGCATCCTGGCCTGGAGCCATCCTGGAGTCCCCACATTCCTGCCAGAGACAACGCTGGAT
>VZSR01000193.1:919181-941022 GCA_013398615.1 Brachypodius melanocephalos
TCGCTGAGGACAGAGCCAACAGTGAGATAAGAAAACAATAAACAAAGTGATAAACCTTGGAAATACAGAAGCTTGAAGCCTCCGTCTCTTTCTTGCGTCTGCCCCGAAGCATCCAGGAGGGCAAAAGACTCCAAACCACCTGAATGTCGGAAAATCACAATCCGACAAGAGATGGCTGGGTGACAGCAACTGGGCCCTGAACCAAAGCACAAAATTACTGTGAAATCCCAGAATCCCAGACTGTCTGGGGTTGGAAAGGACCTCAAAATTCACCCCATTCCACCCCCTGCCGTGGACAGGGACACTGTCCACTATCCCGGGTTCCTCCAAGGCCCATCCAAGCTGGCCTTGGGCACTTTGTCCTTTGCTGCAGATCTCTCTTGTTGTGATTCTTGGTGCTCCCGGAGCTGCCTGCTGTGGAACAGCAGCAGAGAACTTATCTCCCTAGGGAATAGATGGATTATGTACGAGATCTTGGAGGAAAAAATGGCTTTCTGGTAATCGAGTTTCTTGAGACTTAACAATAATTAACGGGATTAATTAAATCCAGTTGTGACTCCATCATGTTCTCCCTTCCTGCTTCTCCTCTGATTTGAGGATTTCCATCCCCTCTTTCTGCAGGGCACTGCCAGCTGGGGCTGAGGGAGGGAAGGGTCTGTGGGAGCTGCATCCTGGGGCAGACACTGGTGGGTTTATGGGATCACTGGATCCCCTGCTCCATCCCCATGGGTGCTGTCACCTCCCAGTGCCTGTGGATCCCAGGGGATAACAGAGCAGTCAGGGCAGGGGATTGTGTGGGGCTGGATGGGGAGGTCAGCCCTGAACATCCAGTTCTGCAGCTCCAATAAATACCTTGAGTGAAAACCTCACACTAAAGGGTCAACACTGTCAGTTCTTGTGAGAACTTTCCTGGAAAACACAAAGAGATCTCACTCATGTTATTATCTCATTCTAGATAGCAAAACCCAGGAATTTTGACAAATTCTTCTGCATTGGCCATGAGATGGATGTCAGGGTTGGGACAGTTGTCCTGAGAGAGGCTCATCTGTCCCAGCAGCTGTGGAACAGGGTCACTCAGGTCCCTCCAAGGCCCAGGCACCTCTGAGGAACCTCATGTTCTCACATCCTGCTGCAGAAGAAGATCCTCCGACCATGTCTCTGCCTTGGCTCTGTGCAGTTCTCATGGTTAATCCCAAATTTAGAGACATAATTGGCATTCCTTGCTCACACAGTGTTCACCTCATCATGGGATGTTCTCCACCTGAGCGCCTCCATTCTCACACCCCATTTTTCATGTGACCCACCCAGCAGGAAGTAACATGGGCATTTTGTGAGGTGTTTTTGTTTCATGAGGAGTTTCAGTAAATACCCAGCCCCAAATTCCTTCCCTGACACAGCACCAATTACTGGCAGTGCTACAACCCCTTTCTCCTTTGATCCCCCGCCTATGATCCCCTCTGGTTTACACCACACAATCACTCTCTTATCTGCTGAATTTACTCATTCCCACTGCTGTGGGTTCCAGCATGATCCTGTGCACCCAGTGAAAACTCCCTAAAGGACCAGGATGTGCCCTGGTTTCCTTTCAGGAGTTCTTTAGAACCCGGAGGGTGTGTAGGTGCCAGCAGCGCTGACCCTTCCCTGACCACACTCAGCTTATCTCCTCAAAATTCCCAAAAGTCCCCAAACCACCTCTGGCATCCTGTGCCTGCAGCCTTCCCGAGGTCTCTGTTGTCCCACACTGGGTTATCAGATCCCACATGACCCAAGGGGTCCCACAGACCCCTCTCCCCCTCCTTCCCAACCCTGCAATCGCTCCGGGCCCTCCTTCCCTTGCAAAACCAACCGAGTCCTAGCTGGAAGCACAGGATTCTCTTGTAGGAATTAGAAATGGCAAAAAGAGTGAGGAATAAGGAAGGGATAAGGAAGGAGCAGACCTGGGAGCTCGCTGTTGTTTTGGGAGGGAAGAAGAAACCAAGTCCAAATGGTTGGACTGATGACCTTGCCAATCCCAATGAGCCCATGATTCCATGACTGCTGGGACATGGGATACAGGCCCCTTGGGCACAGGAACAGCTGAGCTGGGCTTTCCACAGACATTTAATGGTGATCCTGTTCTCCATCTCACCTCCAAGGTCTCCCTCACAAAGATCTGAGATGTGAGTCAAGGGCAGGTGGAGACCTTGTCCGGGTCTCTTCATTGCTAAACCTTGATGTGAAACAGCAGCTTGGGAGGGTTCATAACTGAGCAGCCTGGCCCAGTGGAGCTGTCCCTGCCCGTGAGAGTGGAGTGATATGGAATTTAAGGTCCCTCCAAACCCAAACCAGTCTGGAGTTTTGGGATCACTGGAATGGGGTTTGCACAGCAGCGGGTGGATCCTTTGGGGTTGTCTTGTCCTGGAGATATTTGAACTTTCTGGACTTACTCTGCCCAGAACAATTCCTCCTGTCCACTGGGGAAGTGAGTCCCACCAGGGCCCTGGTGGAAGGGTAGGGGTTGGTTGTGTACGTGTCTCCACAGGTTTTTTCCTCCTTCTTTGCACGAAATTACGTTTAAATTGATAAAATGCAAATTCGTGGAGCTGTGACCTAATCGCCACCAGGAAGATGTATTTTTGTGCCTCGTAAAACTATCTGACAAATAGAATTTAATCAATGGAAAAACCCCAAGAAGAAGGAAGGAGACAGGTATGGGCAGGGCAGAACTGAAACCAGACCACGATGAAGGGAAGGGCGTCACCAACTCCTGGCCTAGGAAGGACTCTCTTATTTTTAGACTAAATCATGAGTTGGAAAAAGCTGCCATCAGAGAGTCCAGGCAAGAGGATGAGTTGGTTCTCTGTGCTGAGACAGAGCTGTAAATCCAGTTCTCTGGGAAGCTGAGCTGACCAATCCTGCTTCCCTGAGAAAGGAGCCCCCTCGGGGGCGTGGGGGCCCTGGTGGTGCCCAAATGTGCTGTCACCCCCAGGCATTGGTCCCTTGGTCCCAGAACAGGCCTGGCCATCAAGGCTGGATGGCCACTCCTCAGCATTCCCTTCACAGTCTCCTGGAGCACAGATGGAATGTCCTGCACCCCCACCGGCACTGGTGCCATGTAATTCCTTGACAATGCGAACGCTCAGTTTTGTACCAGCACTTTCCAAAGTGTTTCTTTTAATAAGAGAATTAATAAGATAATGTCCTGTTACCTAAAGCCTCCTCTCCCATCCCTGCCTCTCCTTCCCTCTCCCTGAACACACAAGGGATTTGGCTCCTCTCTGCCAAACCTGGTCCCCATCCCTGAAAATCATTTCATTGGAGCTCAGCTCACTTTGGAGCAAACACCGAGGCGAGAAGGGGGTGGAAATTAATAAAACCTCCATCTACAGGAGAGATTTTGGGACAAATATGACAGGGTTTGCATCCTTTACCCCTAACTCTGGTTGACATTGCTGTTTCCACTGGGAAATGAGCCTTCCCCATTGGGAATGAGCCTTCTCCAGTGTGCAGCAGAATGGAAAACACAACAAGAGGCGTTAAAAATTAGCAATAGCTCTGATGAAAGGTGCCTGTGTTTGGAGAGCCTGACTAAAGGAATTGAAGGCTCCTGTTGTTGATCTAAGGGAGGTGTGTTTGTTTCCCTCTAAACTTGCAGAAACACCTGCAGAGGCTTGGAGACCTGGGGAATTTACTTTGGAAGAATTGTGGCAATGTGACAATGGGGACCTTGCTCCAGGTCCCAGCTCTCCTGGGCTGGGTTTGTGTGTCAGAGTCCCAACTCGGTGCTGTCACTCCTGTGGGGGATGGGGTCTAACCCATTTTCCAGCCTAGTTTGTCCTGGGAACTGCTCACAGCCCAGTAACGAATTCCATCATTCCATCACATATTTGGCTAAAATGGCAGAACCAACAACATAATCAGAGCACCCCAGAATTATTTGGGTTGAAAGGGAACTTTAAGATCATCTCATGCCATGAGCAGTGACACCTTCCACTATCCCAGGTTGCTCCAAGCCCCATCCAGCCTGGCCTTGGACACATCCAGAGATGGAGCATCTCCAGTACATCCCTACGATGAAAAAGCCTTTCTGTTAAAATGCCGTGGATTACATTTCACAATAACACCAATTCTTCGCTGTTTGTCTGAGATTTATCATGGCCACTCAAATCTTTGCTCCACAGCCTCCAGTGATGTTGGTCAGAAATTCCCAGTTGTGTGTGCAAGGCACAAATAACCTTGTCCAGTGGAACGTGTCCCATGGCAGGGATTGGGAAAAGGGTGATCTTTAAGGTCACTCCTGTCCCAAACCATTCTAGGGTTCTCTGATTTCCCCAAACATGTTTTTTAAAGGAAATGCTCCCCTTTATTTAGCAGCAACACTGAAAAAAATCATATTTATTTCCTTCTTTGCAGCAAAGAGAGGGGAGAGCTTGTTCTTGGCACAAACTGATTGTGCCGTTTATTGTGTTAATTAAAAATCCCTTGTTTTCCTTTTTAATCACCTGATGGTGGAAAACAGGTACAGAGCAAACACCTCTCACCCATAATTACTCCTGAGTCACCAGAACACTCATGAGACACGAGTTCCAAAGCGAGCAGCCCAGACTGCAGTGGCTGTTTGGGGGATTTTTTTTTTTTTTTTCCCTCTAAGACAATTTGTTTGTTTCCTTATTCAGCAAATCATAAAAACTCAATTAGTGCATAAAATTTTACACCTCTGGCTCTCAGCTGCCCGTAACTACAGACAGTTTATTGATTCCATTGTGCTCTTCTGGGAAGGGACTCTTTACATAAATTGTACAAGGAAATACTAATCCTGGTTCTCCCTGAAATGAAGCCATAAACTCCTGTAATTTTCTCATCTTGGCCCACTTATAACATAAATTCTGGATTTTTTTGTAGCTCTGTTTGGAATCTGTTTCTGTTTTCACCCCTGATTTCCGATCACAGTGCATCCAGTGCTTTCCTCAAGGGCTGACACATCCCTTTTACCTGCTGCAGAGCTCCAGAGGTAACTCTTCCATCTGGGATTTACCGAATCCTGGCTGTTTGGTGTGAGCAGAGAAGGAGCAGCTGTGGAGCTCCACATCCTTCCCTGGAGCTGACACCTCCCATGGCACCAGCATAAAGATGGTCTAACAGGGTCCCAGGTCACAGGTCAAGGAGGAGCCCTCTCCTTTTCTATTTTCTTGGGGTTTTTTTTGCTGCTCCAGCAGTTTATAGCCAATGTTAACAAACCTCCCTTGCTCAGGAAGTTCAAGTCGTTTTTCAAGCATTAAGGTATTTAAACATGAGAGGAGTCCCGTGTTGTGGGACTTCACCGCATGCCTTCAAGTTAATCCTCTGCTGGGTGGTGATGAACCTCAGCTGGCACTTACATCTGTTTATTGAACAAGTGTTTATCACACAACCATGGAATGGTTTGGCTTGGAAGGGACCTGGAAGCTCATCCCGTTCCAAGGCAGGGACACCTTCCACCAGCACAGGTTGTTTAGCTGTCCTAGGGCATGTCCAGGGAGGAGAGCCTGACTAAGTTCCACTTCCAGATGCTGGCATGGGCTGGGAAACCACAGGAGGCTGGGAATGCCCAGCTGTGCCCGCGTGGGTTTGCAGGGTCAGGAGGCTGCGGGGTGAAGGGGAGCCTGTGCTCCATCCCAGGAACGCTGCCAAGGATCTCTAACCGGGACTTTGGGGAGCTGCTGGGATGAAACAACATCCCTGACCTGGAGAAGGAGTAAAAGCTGCTATTTATGGTGACTCCTGAGTGCAGAGGGAATGGCAGCACCGGCTGGACAACAATGGCAGCGCCAGAGCGAGCGGAGCACACTCCGGGCTGGAGCTGGTGTTGACAGTCAGCAACGAGGCGTGGGAGGATTCCTGCCCCAGGGCTCCCAGATCTTCCTGCTCAGCTCCCAGATTTTCCTGCCCAACTCCCACAGCAATGGGAGGAATCCAGCTCCAGGGCTCCCAGATCTTCCTGCCCAGCTCCCACAGCAACGGGAGGAATCCAGCTCCAGGGCTCCCAGATCTTCCTGCCCACCATAATCGGTGAGCAGGTGGGATGTGACCTGAGGGAGAATTCCATGAGCAGGATGCTCCAAAACAATGATAAGGAGCAAGAGAAGGGCAAGGTCTTGTCCCCTGGGTGATGGGAGGTGGGACTGTGGCTGTGCCAGGGGAGCAACCTCGCTGCCCAGAGCAGGAGGGAGGAGAGGAAACAACGGTAGGGAACTGGCAGAGATCTCCCTCTTGGACACTGCCTCCAGGATGGGAAAAACATTACGGAAAACCTCCAATCTGTCACGCACCTCGCAGTGTTTTGAAGCCTTCGGGTCTAACTCATTGTTTCCTTTGTTGAGGTTTGTCTTTAGTGAGTGGACTCCCTCATCCCTGGCTCCCCCTGGGGTTTGTTTGCTTTGGGAGAGAGGGAGGCTCTGTTCTCTGCTCTTGGCAGAAACTTCTGCCCCTCCACAGCCCCTAACACGGGTCCTGGGATCAGGGGTGGGGACAGCCCTGGGGACTTGTGTGGGGACAGCTCTGGGGCAGCAGCACTCAGCCCGGGGGTGAGGTGTTGGAACGGGATGATCCTGAAGATCCCTTCCAACCCAAGCCAACCCACGACTCTGAACCCTCGGCAGCCCCCAGCTTGGCCATGGATGTTCACGGATGTTCCTTGGCATTTTCAAGGAGCTGGATGCTCCAGGATTCAGGAAGGGTCATCCACAAAGACACATTTAGTTGTCTGGGAGTGGCTAGGAAGATGGCAGGGAAGGAATGGGGTGAGTTCCTTGCTGTAAACCCTCTGTAGGAATGACACCTCCCTGTATTTATTCCTTCCCCTGGTGTTTAGTCATGGAGCTTTGCCATTTTGGGAGGATGAAGAGGTCAGTGGAGATCAAACAAAACTCAAAGCCTTTTCCTTATCTTCCAAAAAGAGGATTTATTTAGTGGGTTTTACAATTTTAAAACACACAGATCTGAGTGTTGTGGAGGGGGATGCACAGTCCAATGCACTTCAGAAATGCAGGAGCTCTGGGAATTCCTGCAGTAAAGCCTCAGCTCCTGGGCAGCTCTCCTGGAGATTCCAGGCACTTACTGGGGATAAACAACAAATCACTGCAGAACATTCCCAGGAGAGGCCCCAGGTGGGGGAGTGCTGCTGTTCCCAAGGAGGTAAGAGCTGGATCAGGGAAGGAAGGCTCTCCCAAGGCCATGTGCTCCAGCAAAACATGGGACACCTCGTGTTTTTAGGGAGAGCAGACTTTGTTCCTTTGCTCGGGGAAGGTTCCTTCAGTTCAGACCACTCTGTTCTTCACCTTTTCAAAGATCTGCATCACTTTTCCCGCTGGGATGCAGCCTTCCCGCACGATGGTGATGCCACCTTCCCAGAGAGGGAATGAACAAGTCAGGACAATTCCCAAAGGGGCACAGAAAGGAATATAAAGGAACATCTCGCACCAGCAAAGCCGCTCAAAATAAAGTTGTGTGGAAGGACCAGAAGCTGGTCAGAAAGTGAAACCACCAACCAACACTGACCTCACACACTTTGCTCAAGGGTTTGGTTTTCCACTGATGAATCCTTCTCAAATGTCAGCCCAGAGCCACCCAGGACACCTCAGTCGGTGCTGCTGCATCGCTGTGGGCAAGCTCCTGTACCACCCTGGTTGTGGTGTGCCCAGGCAGCACCCACCCCTCCTTCCAGCAGCACCCACCCTTCCTTCCAGCAGCACCCACCCTCCCTTCCAGCAGCACCCACCCCTCCTTCCAGCAGCACCCACCCTCCCTTCCAGCAGCACCCACCCCTCCTTCCAGCAGCACCCACCCTCCCTTCCAACAGCACCCACCCTCCCTTACAGCAGCACCCACCCTTCCACTCAGAGCCTCTTCACCCTGATGAGGCAGATTTTCCTTGCACAACTGTGTTTGTCCTCCTGCCTTGTTCCCTGTCAACACAGAGGTGCTCCCAGGACACCTTTTGTTTGCTTCCCTTCATCAACATGTTTGCAAATGTCCAGGCACTCGAGAGCTGTTACTCTTGGAGCACTCTGTGCTGCCAGATTGATACTGGGAAAGGCATGGAAACCTCCCAGGGAAAGGCAGTTGCTGACACAGAGGGAGGTTGCCACACTCACTTTCATCAATCTTTGTGCAGTTGACCACAGTGGACGCCACCACCTCGTCAGACTCTCCATCACACAGAACACCCTCCAGCTTATGGCCAAGGCGCCTGTGGGGGAGCAGAACAGCAACAAACCCTTCACAGACCTTGCTGTGACCTTGTGTGGTGTGCAGGACACCAAGGCAAGGTGTGCCAGCCCCTGAGCAGGTGTGTGGCACTGGTACTCACGAGATGACCATGTCGTGGTGGGTGCTGTCCACCTCCCCACTGGGGTTGGCCGAGGTGATGGCCAGGGGCCCGGTCATGTCGATGAGGTGCACCAGGACCGTCAGGTCAGGGACTCGGATCATGATGCTGTCCTGGGTTCCCACCCTGCTGTACCCTGCTCCGACCCCTGGAAGGACAGGCAGAGCAGGTTGGCAGAGGCACAGCTGGCACAGCCCCCGTCATGGCACCGGGGGGGTTCTCCTGCTTCCCTTGGAAGTGACCCTGCTCCATGCACCCAACTAAAGATGTCTTTGTGGATGTCCATTCCTGAGCAGAAATCTGTGAGAGCAGAGGTACAGTTTGGAGTCCAACTGGGTAAAGAGGAAATGATTGACAACTGAGGACATCACAGCTATTTCCATGGACACAGGATCTCCCTATATCCCAAATTCTGACTTCCTGTGATCCCTCCCCACCCTCCCATCCTCCACCACCTTCCTCTGCTTGTTAAACATGGGTAACTCACAATCACAGAATCAGCTGGCTTGGAAAAGACCTTTGAGATCATCAAGTCCAGCCTATGGCCCAACACCATCTTGTCACCCAGACCATGACACCAAGTGCAACACCCAGGCTTTCCTTGGACCCCTCCAGGGATGGGGACTCCAACACCTCCCTGGGCAGCTCATTCCAGCCCAATCACCCTTTCTGTGAAGATTTTTTTTCCTGATGTCCAGTTTAAACTTTCCCTGGTGCAGATTAAGGCTGTTCCCTCTCCTCCTGTCCCTGTTCCCTGGGAGCAGAGCCTGACCCCCACCCCGGGCTGTCCCCTCCTGTCAGGGACTTGTGCAGAGCCACAAGGTCCCCCCTGAACCTCCTTTTCTCCAGGCTGAGCCCTTTCCCAGCTCCCTCATCTGCTCCTCACAGGACTTGTGTTCCAAGTCCTCCAGTTCCCTCATTCTGTGCTATTTCCATGGATTCCCAGGAGTGAGGGTTGAGGTGAATCATCCCAGTGTGTCCATGGGGTGGGAAGGCAATGAGCAGGGATGACCATCGGAGCCCTCTCATCTCCTGGATGCCCCACCCTGGTTTGATCATTCCCAGTGAACAGTGGGGGGCTTGGGAGAGGGGACCCACCCAGGCTGAGGAGCCTCCCTTGCCTCTGCTCAAAGAACTCATCCTGCTGGCTCCCTCTCTTGATGAGTCACTCCAGCTGATTAACACACTCTGCTAAACATCCACCACAGCATCTGGGAGCTCCAGCGGGCATTCCTTGGGAGAAAGTGACCAGAATCTCTCCCCATCACATCCCAAGGGATGTTGAGATGGCAGCCCTGCCATGCTGAAAACATGAGAAGGGGACAGAAGGGTTGTGCTGCTCATCTCACCCAACTTCTTCAGCCACTCTCCCTTCCGGATAATGCAGCCGATGCCACCGGGATAAACGTTTTCCATGAATTCCCAGAGCAGGGGGCTGATGGGCGGAGCAGCTGCTCGCAACTGATCCAGGTTGGAAATGAAGATGCAGATGGGCTTCTCTTGAGGCCTGTCCTGAAAAAACAGGGGCGAAATAGATGAAGAGGGAAAGTTTGCCTGGAGAAGCTCGAAGCCTGCTGGGATCCTGATCCAGGAGCTCCAGGCAAGGAAGATGCTGTGTCTGCACAAATGCTGAGCTGTGATGGATGCCCCAGCTCAGACCTGCACGTGCAAATTAAAGTGGAGACAAAGCAGCAGCCTGCCCTTGGGAGCTTCTGGGATGCATCCAGTTCCTCTTCTTTAAGCACATCCATCACAGGGACAACGATGCTCCACTGAGTATCAGCATTTTTGGGATCTTACACACCAGGGGCCTGATTTTTTCCAAACTTCTGCTGGTGTAAACTGAGGTCAAACACACGAAATTTGTGATGGGGTAAGGGATGGAGAGCTCAACCCATCCAAAACATCTCCATTATCATCCAGCACTTGGAAAGAAGCTTGGTGAAATCAGTTTGGTGTGAAACCAGCAGTGGAGATGGAGGGGAAATAAAACAAGCTCACGAAGCGGTGTCATTTCAGTCCCCAACTGACATCAGCTTCGGTGGGGCCAAATGACTCAGGAACTGGGCATGTATTTACATTCTGTTTGCATTCTCTCATGGGCAGGGAAGGCCAGCACCGGCACCAGGGCAGCACAGAAGAGACGGCCTTTGTGCCGCTGCTCGCGCTCTGCGCCAGCTGAGATCGTCTGTTATGGTTATTTCTCCAGGCTAGCCAGGAAATTGCCTCATGGGCAGCAGACAGGGCCAGGCTGCAAAAGCTGGATTGAAGGTGCAAACTCTGCTGGCTCCAGCGCTGAATGGCTCCAAAAGTCTGGGGGAATGCGGCCCTGGGATTCTGATTCAGCACTTCGTAAGGCACAGAGGACAAACACAGGTTTGGACCCGCTGGTGAGTGGCTGTTCCTGTTTGGGGTTGTGCTTTGTCCTTCCCCAGGGATGTCACTGCCTAATTCCCAGTGCTCCAGCCTGGAGCAGAGGGGCTGTACCCTGGCTTACTCAGAAAGTTGTCCCTGATGTTCTGGTGTGGCTGCTCATGAACTCTTCCCATGGTCACCTCCTGAGTCTTGGGACAACCTGAAACCGGGGGCTCCCCTTTCTGCTGCTGCACAAACTCATGGGCAGGATACAGACCCAGGGAAGCAGAGACATCCCAGAATTCCCACCTTGATCCTGTAGACCTTCTCGATGGCTTCAGGGTGTTTGCAGGAGGCTGCCAGGGCGTACACGGTGTCTGTGGGGACCCCGCACACAGCCCCCGTGTTCAGCAGCTCCGCGATGGTCCTCAGGCCACTCGTGAGGTGGGACCTGGGGCAGACACAGGGCAGGGGATCCTCCCTGTCCTTCCTGGAGCTCTGGACCTGCCAGGAGTCAGGAGGCAACCGATAAGCAAATATATGGAGCACAGGGCAGGATTCCATCCACCCTAATGCGGGGATCCACTGTGCTGTGATCCCTTGGTCATCCAAGGGCAGAGGCTCTAGGGATGCTTCTCCCACACCAGGGGAGGTGAATTCCAATTATTAAAGTCAAAGAAAGCAGCTTGGGACGTTTCCGCTGCCAATGCCTAAAATTAGAGGAGATGAATCCCACCCAGCACAGCTTCCTGGCTGCTCTCCAAAGTGACCTAAGGAAACTGTTTGGGAATCCAAAATCCAGATGAGGATGGAGTTTCAAGTGCATTCCCGTGAAATGTTGATTTAATGGAAATGTTTCTCTGCAGCAGGAACTGGAGCTGTCAAATCCATCACCCTGGACAGGGGGAATTGCCCTGGTTGGACACACCAGATGGCAGAAGGAGTCTGAAGTTAAGAAAAGATGGGGAAATCTTGCTGTGCAGTCTGGAAAACTTTTCAACTCCCTGCTCCCAAGGTTATGGCTTTAAAACTCCACTCCATGAGGAATTTGTAGACTGGGGATGGCTGATTCTCCAGGACCACAGAGAGTCTGTGGGCAAGATAGGAGTCTTGTGAACATCTCTGCCCTTTCTCCAATGTTATTCCTCATGGAAGAGAGCTCAATTCCAGCTCACAGCTCCCTACAAAAGTGCTGTGCCCAGGACTTTGAGTGGCACTAAAGGATTCAGCAGAAGGGAAATTCCATGGTAATCTGCACTGGAGGCCCCAGAATATCCCCTCTGATCAAGGAAGCTGTGCCACCATGCCAAGCATCTCTTACTGTGAGCAGAGGAGGTCCCATCATCAGGAGGTCCTTCCCAAACACGCAGTTGGTGAGCGAGGCTGTGGCTCCATAGAAGCAGATGATGCTGAGGATGCTCAACACCACAACTGGAAAAAACCCCAGAGTCAGAGGCAGGAAGAGTGGCTGAATCCCCATCCCTGGAGGGATTTACCAGTGTGGATGTGGCACTTGGGGACAGGGTTTGGCAGTGCTGGGGGAATGGTTGGACTCAGTCGCTTGGATTTCACGGTGCTGTGATTCTACTCTGTGGTGACCAAGTCCTGGTGGAAAAGCTCCCACTAATCGCCTTGCCACAGCATTCCATGGAATTAAAACTTAAATTGTCACTTGCAGCAAAGCCAAAGGTTCAGCAGAACTACAGCCATTGACAGTGGTGGCACATTCAGCTCATCCCACACCCAGGGAACATCCACTGGGAAATAGAGCTGGACAGAACCTCTAGAGGTGCTCTGATCCAGCAGCATCAGGTTTATTTGGAAGCTCAAGGCCCTGGGGGTGATGGGAGGAAAGATTTCCTTCTCCAGTCATGCTTGCACACACCCCAGACTTCCAGGGAAAGAGGAACACTCTGCTTGATTTTCCCACAGTGAGCTTTCCACGGTGCTCCCCCAACCCAGGACCCACTCCCTGCCCTCTGTGAGTGAAAGTTCCCCCAAAACTCACTTTCAAATGGCAAAGGGAGGCTCTCCAGGGTAAAGAGCAGAAAACAAACGGTCAAGAGCTCCATGGCAAGGGTCAGGCAGAGCAGCACCACGTTAAAAGAGGAAGCTGTGGAAAGGAACACAAACAAGAGAGACCCACATCAAGCACAGCCCATAAAATGTCCATGAACCAGCAGAAGAGTTCCTAAATCAACTGAGGCTTGTTTGATTAAACTGAGCAGCCCAGCTCTGATTTTCCTGTCCGTGGAGGAACAAAGAGGCACAGCCAGGGTCTGTCCAGCCCTCGGCTTCCACGGACACACTGCCAAACCCTTGATCTGCCAGGACACTGTGCTCACATGGAAAACACTTCTCCAGCAGCCAAGCAGGTTCTGATTGACACCAGCTGGGCTGGAGTGTGGCTGTGGATCGGTGCCAGTGGCCCAGTGCATTGAACACTTTCACCTGATTTGATCCTTTTATTTTCTTTGAAACGTTCTTCCATTCCCTCGGGGCTCTTTCTCCTGAGCCCAGCTCAGCTTCTGTTGCTGGCTGTGGGCAAAACATCTCCGTTCTTGCTTAATCAGAGTGACAGGGAGAGCTGAGCCTCCCTCAGTGGTGCACCTCCACCACGGAGCAACCACAGGAGGGTTCATGATCTGACCCCAGGTGCCCCTCAATAAACATCCCACGTGGTTCCGAGACTTACCCAAAATGATTAAAAAAGCATTGAGCACCAAAAAGGCAACGGAGCCAGCAGTGAATCCCTCGGTGTTCCCCGCTCCAATGTCCAGCAAGTGGCCTGAAACAGGAGCAGCACATCTGGTTATGAGCAAACCACGAGGAGCAGCGTGACAGGAGAGTGGCAGAGCCTCAGCTGGGATTGCCACAGCTCCAGCTGATGGATGGTGGCCTCCCAAAAACCCTCCCTCATCGACACTGCTGCTTCTGCCACACAAAGTATGTGAGGTATTAACTCTGGGACTGGTGATGGTTATCCAAAAAAAGCTCTGGATTTTACCTCCAGCTTGGAATACTCAGGGCCTGGCTGGACACTTCAGCAGCTCCTGCCACACGTCCCAAGCCACAGCTTTAACTTTCTCCACGGGTGCTCATTTTAAGAGTGCCTGGCACAGAGGCTATGTGAACACTCTGCCCACCTGGAGCAAAATGCAGCTTTTAAAAGCCAGGCTCAGCCTCTGAGAGCTTCTTTAATGGCTGTGGCCAGCTGGGATAGATTTGTCCAGGTTCCTGAAGGAGAAATCCAGAACTTGGAGCCTCCCACTGCCCAAAAGCATCTCCTGAGTTGTTATTCTGAGATAACGGCCCAGAGCCTGCCCTGTCTCATAATGTTTTTGCAGGGAAATCTTGGCTTTTATTGGAGTTGGAGTCACAATTTGGACTCCTGGAGCTGAGAGTATCAAGTGCCTGCAGCAATGGCAGCTGAGTGCAAACCGGGGTGATTTGTGAAATATCTTTTTCCAGGGAGGAATATCAGTAAACCTGGTGTCATTGACTCCTCTGAAAGAGGGAACTCCATTGGAGAAAGCAATCTGAGATTCCCTGGGAGCACCCCTCAAACCAGGAACCATCCTGTGCTTTACCTGCCAGGCGCAGCCAGGTCCAGGCTCCCCAGAAGGCAGCGTAGCAGAAAGGGAGCACGGATCCGAACCTCTTCCCACCCCGCACCTGGATCCGGGACACGAAGAGCTGCCCCAGGGCCCCCGGGATGAGCACGGCAGGGATGGAGAGCTGCTGCCTGCCCGGGTCACCCGCACTGCCCTGGACGGCTGCGGCTGCAGCCAGGCCATTGCAGATGTAGAACAAAGCGTCCGGCACGGCGGCGCTGGTGACACTGGGGACATCCTGGGACCTCGAGAGGCAGGCCCGGACAGCCCCCAGCACGGCTTGGAGAGCTGAGCTGGACACGGCCTGGGGGCCCACGGGAACCAGAACCTTCTCCCCGATGGAGTTGATGAGGCTGGCGAAGCTGGCGTACAGGGACAGCGCCGTGCAGAGGCTGCAGGCGGCCCCCAGGAAGGGCCGGGCGCCGGGCAGGGGGATCTGGTGGACGAAGGCCGAGGTGAGGAGGATGAAGGAGGCGTTCTGCAGCATCTCCAGGGTGTCCTTGTGGGTGGACATCAGAAACAGCAGGCAGGCGGTGGCCAGGAAGAACCACGCTCCAAACATTCCCAGCCTGCTCTCCTGAGCCACGGGCAGCCCGAGGAAGGTGGTGAGCACAAACTCTTCCCAGGACATCACCAGCCAGAGGAGGCTGTGCACACCAAACTTGGTGGTGTGGTAGCCATCCCCTCTGAGGTAGCTGTAGAAGCTGGAGAGCAGCTGGCAGCTGGAGATGATGGATATCCACGCTGCTCCCACACAGAAGCTCTTCACGTACCCAAAGAAGTAAAAGGCAAAAATAAAGGGTGACACAGTGTCGCAGATGTTCCCCAGGGCCATCGGCTCTGCGTACTTTGTGTTCTTCTTCTTTTCCTCCCCGAGGGCTTTGGAGGAGCTTTTCTGTGCCGATCCCAGCAGCAGGACGTTGAAGAGGGGGTGCCCAAAGCCGGGCAGGACGTACCTCTGGGTGATGCCCTTGAGGAGCAGAGCCACAGCCCCGTACAGCCCGCACAGGACAATGCCCAGCTCCAGCACCCCGGACACCACCAGCGCCCAGTCCCCAAAGAGCGCCACCGCCTCGAAGCTCAGGGCCAGCGCGATGGCCCCGAAGATGAAGGGCATGATGTAGTTGACGGTGGCTGAGCAGAAGGCCAGGATGAAGGAGATGGCAATGTAGGCCACCAGCCCAGCCACGGCGCTCTGGCTGGCCGAGGGCAGGGCCGTGCCGGTGGCTGGGAGCTGGCTGGCGTTCCCAAAGGGAAGCGTTGTGTTCTCCGGGGAGGGATACGCGGCGGACAGGACCCGTGTGACCCCGTAGCTGCTCCACAGAGCGGAGAAGGTGAGGAAGGCCGCACCTCCAAGGTGGTCATACTTGCGGAAGGCCAGAAATCCGGCCAGGAGCTGGACAAAGCCTCCAATCAGGATGAGGTGGACACCTGAGGGACGCAGGAAGGGGTCAGGGGTGAAGCCAAGCACAAAAAGGCTGGAGCTGCAGGAAGCTCTAGGGCACACCCCACTGCAGGTCCCATGGCCTTCCTGGAAGTGAACAGCCCTGTGGCCTCTGCCTGCCCCTCTTCCTGCCTTTATGGGAAATTTCTGTGGTGAGCAGGCCCCGAGGACAGTTTGGATCCAGCAGGGAATGGCACATGGAATATGTGGCCCAGTGGCTGCAGAAGGAGGAGCAGCCACCCCCAGGATCACACGGACCTGCACAATGGACACGGCCCACATCTCCCCACCATCCCACCAGTGGTGTCCATCAGCCCATGGGCATGACCCTCAAAGAGCTCAGGGGATGTCCAGCCCCACCACCCCACCCCGAGCAGCAGCACTCACCTGCCAGGACCTGCTCTGCTGCCCGGGGCCCGAGGCCTGTGGCGGCCAGGGTGAAGTTCTGCAGGCACAGCAGGAAGGCGCTGACCACGTTTCCGAGCAGCCCCAGCACCCCTGGTTCGCTGTAGAAGACGGCGGCGAAGCCCTCGGTGCTGGCCATGGCCCTTGCAGACAAAACAGAGTCGGGCTCACCCCCGCAGCCTCCCTGGCACCGGGCTGGGGCACCCGGCCAACCTTCAGAGCCGTGCCCCTGCCCCGAGCAGGGACGAGCTGGTGACAGGCTCAGGTGTCCCCATGTTCCTGCCCGCTCCTCGCTGCGCACAAAGGCTCCATTCAAAGCACCGCTTGAGGTGCCTGCTTTCCGCAGCCCTATCCAGAAAAAACACGCACGGCCCGTTTAGGCGACCGGGATTCCTGGCAAAAACATGTTTAGGTGCCCCAAAGCGCTGCAGGTGGTGGTGATGGTTGCTGTCCCCTCTTCTCCAGGCTGCTGGAGATGGAGAGACGTGAATAGCCCAACACAAACCAACAAACACCCAGACGAAACCCACAAGGTATTTTTGAGCCGTTCCAGGACGCTTCTTATCCACTGTTGCAGACAAACAGGGCAGGCACGGTGCACACACACAGTCTCCCTTCCAGATGGAATTTTCCAACTCCATCCCTTTCTTGAAACCCCAGTGACTAAATAGGCTATTTTCAAACCCTTCATATTTCTGCCATGAACTCGTCTGTTTGCAGGCAGCCCCCACGTTTCCACTCCTCAGCGCTCCTGGGTACCAGGAGCTGAAGTTTCCTCTCTGAGGGTTTTGTTGGGAAACAAAGATGAAAATAAAACAGCAATGTTCTTGTTATTTGGGTATTTTTAGACTATTTGGTGAGCTAAAAAAGCTGGAAAGGGAGAAGGTGATGTATTCTGTTCTCAACCATTCCAAAGAAACCTTTGGAAGGGGAGGAAAGCTCCACTATTGTTAGGGGGAGTGAGGAGGAGGGAAGGAGCACCACCCAAAGAAAAATAATATGGGAATAATAACAAACCTAAATCCCAGGATCACACAAATCCTCAGCACAAATTTGCATTTTGCAAATATTGGTACCCTCTGGACTTCTTGTTCTGCTAAAAAGCCCGTGTTTTCCCCTCTCCATTTATTCTAAAGGATGCCACTTCCCCAAAGGAAGAAGGATGAAGCATAAATCAACTCTGGCAGCTCCAGACGGGTTTGGCAACATCAACCCTCATCAAATGAGGAAAGGCTAAAAACCTCCAAGCAAAGCTTGGGGAACAATGAATTATTCAATTGCTTGGTTGTATTAAAGGTTGGGATTTTGGGTTCAGAGAGGGAGATGCACCAAATCCCAGCTCCCAGGGAGGAATACTCCCTATTCCCATCAAGACACTGCCTTTAAGGAGGTCCCAAGGAATGGTGTGTCCTTGGGCAGAGCTGAGCCTGTGGAGGCCACAATTTTGCCTCTTTTATTATTTTAAATGACACTTCTATATAAAGAAGCAGTTTGGTTTAAACAGTTACACTTGGAAATGAGCCACAAAATTGAGCTCCTCCAGATGTTTTGCCCTGAAACAGCCCAGGCAGGGCTCAAAGACACACTCAGAGCCCCTGCTTGGAGTGAGTCCCAGAAGAGGGTGAGCGGGGTCTGGGAGGGAGATGAGCTGGCCAGGTGACTCCTCGGCTCCCAGCAGGGGTTTTTAATTTGATAGAGCTCATTTTGTTGGTGTTTTCTGCATGACAGAAAAAAAAGAGCTGGGATGGGGAGGGATGGAGAGACACAACTCACAGGGATGTTCTCTTCTTCTTCCAGTGCAGACATGGGAGAAGGGAGGAACACAAACACAGAACATGCTGTCAGGCTAGGGAGGTGTAAAGGGGAAGGATGTGAGAGGATTCAGCCCAAGAAATGGAAAGGAGGAGAAAAAGGAGGGTTTGAGGTTGGAACTAACTGCAGTTGGACCCACTGCTCACACCCACCCCCCACACCAACCCAAACTCATGGTCCCTGCCCTGGGACCAGCTCATGGCTGGGCATTGTCCCTGTCCCTGTTTGCTGCAAGGTCAGGACACATCAAACCAGGAAAATCCTTCTGGTGTTGCCTCAGGAGCAGCAGCACTGGAACGCCGAGGTCTGCACCGAGCCTGGAACAACGAGGCTCAGCTGGGGGGGGGCCCAGGGGGGGTTTCTGATCAAATATGCCCTGGTTTGGCCTTGGCATGACCCCACCCATGGGTGCTGTCACTGCCCTTAAGGACCCATTTCTCCACAAGCACCACAGAACCCTGGTGGCGTGACAGGATAACGTGGGACTGTGCAGGAGGCACGGGAGCAGGTGGAAAATCCCTCTATCCCAGGTGGGATTAGCAGCTCTTTGCACACCCAGGGCATCGGCAGCACAGCCACTGTCCGGGAAACCACGGGATGGAGATGTCCCCGTGCTGAGGAGGCACCTGGACACCCAGGATGCTGCCAAAGAACTGCACCTCCTGGAGGGATGGGGCAGCCCGGGATGATCCTTCCCTGGCTCAAATCCCTCGTGCAGCAAAGGCAAAGCCACAGCCACACCCTCCCTCATCCTGCCTCCTCCACCTTCTTTCCTCTCCCTGCTTGCCCCCGACACCCCTCACCCTGGGGCAGGAATGCTGTGTGAGGTCCTCCCTCCTGGCTCTTGTCCCCCGGTGACCTCGGAGCCACATGGGACAGCCTCTGGACACCACTTCCTTCACTCCCTGCTGTCCTCACAACAACTTCCCCTCTCTCCCTTCCAGGAAAGGCCATTCCCATCTCACTCCATTTCCATGGAGCTGTCGGGCTTTGCAGGAATCACTCTGTGCATCCAACAGCCGCTCCTGCTTCTCCATGAGCAACACTAACAGGAATATTCCAGGGCATAGACATTCCGTGCCCAGGAGGCTGGAGCAAGGCTCCCCACAC
This sequence comes from Brachypodius melanocephalos, assembly GCA_013398615.1. Taxonomy (NCBI): domain Eukaryota; kingdom Metazoa; phylum Chordata; class Aves; order Passeriformes; family Pycnonotidae; genus Brachypodius; species Brachypodius melanocephalos. Next base: position 938,266 of record VZSR01000193.1, read on the forward strand.
CATGGGACACATCCACAAACACCAAACCATTCCGTTTTCACTCATCCCCAGTGGCATCTTGCCATTAATTTTCCACCCCACCTTGTCAGTGATAACAAACATTTACAGAGCTCTGAGGAAACTCTGCCTCTCTCCAGATAAACATGGAAAGGGAACAAAATTCATTTTGGATAAACACACAGAAGATGAACAGTGCACAGCCACAGCACACAGCTGGATTTCACATCACAGCCCTGCCTCTCCTCTGGTGCAAACCAGCACGGAATTGCCAGGGATACATTGCCACAACAAAGGTCTGCATGGGGGTTCGTTAAAAACCCAATTTTAAATAAAACTGTGTCCCACCAGGCTGTTATTCTGCCCAAAATAATAAATGTCCCCAGGTTCCACTGCTGGACAAAGCAAAGAGCCATGGCATTCCCCTAAATTCCAAATACTGCTTTGAGAACAAAAGCTCCCGGTGTTCCCTGGAAGCTCCAGGATGCACTCCCCGTTCAGTGACCCAGCAGAGCTGGAGATGGAGAAGAAGGAGAGCAGGGAAAGACTCAGCCAAACACCCAAACGCTGAAGGTATTCAAGAAAAGCAACCAAGAAAACCACCACTGCCTCACTTCTGCCTCTGCAGCTGGGATTTACCTGCTTTGGTGACACTTCTGCTCAATGGGAGGATGATCTTGTCCCTCTCATTTCCTGGTGAATCCCACGTTTATAGTCCTCCTTGGGAGGAGGAGCCTGGAGCCGGTTGCTTCACCCATTGGCACTTGTGGCATTTTGAAGACAGGAGTTTCCTTGAACCTCGTCAGTTATTGTCTGAAATCTTTATTTATTTCCTGAAATGGGGGGTGTGGAGAGGGGGGGGGGGGTCCATTCTGTCCAGCAGGGACAAACCACCCCTCCTCATGGATTTCCCCCACCCTCTGGGTCTCCAGGGGCTGATGTCATCCCCCTGGAAATCCAGTTGCACAAAACAGAAAGCAAATTGCCTTTTGGATGCAGATATAAACCCCGCCACCAGCACCTTCCAGCCACACACCTCTGCCATCCCTCGCACCGAGCACACCGAGCCGGGACAGGCACTGGGAAAAGCAGCCACCAGCATGGTCTACTCCACCTTCCAGGTAAAACTCTTCCCTGCAAACCCTCCCCATCCCTGAGCTCGCCTTCTGCACTTTAAGGAGGAAATGTCTCTTTCCGGGCGGTTCCTCTGCTGGTCCAGCTGAGCGTGGCATTAAACGGGAACCTGCCCCAAAATTAACAATTTCCAATGGTTTTCACAGTCATTTAATTCAGCTGCTGACCTTTTCCTGCCATCCTGCTCCTTTCATGTGTCCCAGACACTCTCTGAACCATGCCATGTGCGGGTTGTTGTTGTTGTTTTTGGGATGTGCTCCCTGGGTTTTGCTCCTCATGCCCACTCAGAGCTGGTCCCACTCTCTGCAGGATCTCATGGCAGGGCTGCAAAGGCTCTGCGCCCCTTCAGCTGGATGTTCTTGGCATCCCTGCCGGATGCAGCTTTGGAAAATTTTTTTTTTCCCCTCCCTCCTTTGAATATGTCGTTACTTTTACCTGCTCGTTTGATCTGTGTCTCACTGTGAGAGGCACAACCAGGAAAACTGCTCCGAGAAACCTTCCAGCAGCTCCAAATTCCCTCTCTGTGTCTCTCCTCTAGAAATCCCAGAAGTTCTTGGCAAGCTCTCGGCAAGTCCACAAAACTGCTGCCCACGGTTTGTATCTGTCAGCATTCCCCATCCTTTCCTAGCGGGCATCCCTAAATAATCACGGCACTGCTGGAAGAGAAGGTGCTGGGCTGAGCACACCAAGAGGGATCCTCAAATTCTTGGAAGGCAAAGCTTCCAAATGTTTGGGGGTGCTGTGGTGCTTCGTGCCCTCGGGGATAAAGGACCAGGAGAAAAGCAGAAAAGAGTAAAAATGTGGATTGTTAGTCCTGTGCTAAACCAGAACTTTAACCGGTTTAGAACCAGACTTTCCAAATTCTTTGACCGCAAATGTGAGATGTTGAAAGGGTGGCTCAGATCCTTAACTCCTGCACTTGTCACTGCTTCCTAATTACACCTGATCCTGCTCTGGGCATTGCCTGGAGAGACTCATGGATCCCTTTCTCTGCCTCCAGTACTGCCCAGCTCTGGATTAAATTAATCACAACTTGGCCGTGGAGACACACTTGGTCTATTTTGTCTCTTAACGTGGTCTAAGTTTGTCCATTAACTGATCTTAAAATATGTTCTTGGCCCATTATGTTTATTAACGTATTTCTAAAAGTTTTCTTAGTTTAGTGTAAGTTTATTGTAAGTTTATTGTTTTTAAAAGGGCTCTTGGTTTATTGTAAGTTTATGATAGGTTTATTAACTAATTTTAAAATATATTCTTAGTCTGTCATCTCAATTTGTTTAGAAATGGGTTACTAATACAATAAATGCAAGGAATGAGCAGAAATGCAAGTGAGACCTCAGGACAAGAGAAATAATAACTCACAGGGATTTATTTGGTCTTGCATCAAATTTAAAGTTTTGATGAAGTCCTGCTATAGCAGGAGGAAAACCCAGGAGTCATGGAAAACTTTTAGCTGAAGGGTTAAAACCTCGCTGCCTGCTGAGGTGACAAAGAGCATTTGATGCTGGGAAGGAACCAGTCCAGCTTTTCTGGGTGCTGGGTGATGGGAGCAGATTTTCCTGCAGCCTCTCCAAGCCCTGACATCACCGCAGCCGCTCCGGACAGGCGGCGGGGGGACCCAGGGGT
>VZSR01000193.1:962471-978075 GCA_013398615.1 Brachypodius melanocephalos
ATCCCATCCCATCCCATCCCATCCCATCCCATCTCACCCCATGCCATGCCATCCCATCCCAGCAGCTCTGTCCAGAGCTTCCCATTCATTAATTGTTCTTTAATTAGAGCCAGAAGCCTCCCCCAGGCCTGTCCCTGCCCCTCCTTGAGGCTGTCACCACGGGGAGCACCCCCGGTGACACTGATGGGACAGTGCTGCTGGAAGGGGTTCTCCAGAGGCTGCAGGAACAGGAATCAATCCAGCTGCAGGCAGCACAGAGCTGCTGGGAGCTGCCTGCTGTTCCACACGTGTTGAGATCCTGGAATTTTGGAGGAATATCGATGTCCAAATCAGAGCCTTTGGCCTCCCGGTGTCCCGGCCGTGCCGTCCTTCCCTTTGGAGAAATCAACTTTTCCTTGCTGCCAGTGCAGGGATTTCTGTGATTCCCAGAACAGCTGGGTTAGAGGAGAGTGATTAATATGGGAGAGAAAGTCAAGGTGTTATCACTGGGATGTGGGGAAAACATTTAAATGGATGCATGTGCTGGTCTGACTTGCTGGGATTAATAACATTTAATATTGGAGATTAAGGCTCAGGAAATGGAAATGCTCATTAATTAATTTGTATTAGTGGGAAGTCACATTTATTCATTAGAGGGCATTAAAATAATGTATTCAACGGTGCCTTTCATATCAAAAAACTTAATAAAGATGTATTTGTTGCTCTCCCAGGGTGTTTTACAGCTGGGAACAGTCACAAAGTGCCTGAATTCCTTGCCAGGAGCTGCAGGAACAAACCTCAGGAGTTTGGGCTTCCGGATTAACTTCCATGTGTAATAAATCATATATGGGAATACAGCAAACTCTGCAGCTAAAGGTGGTTGGATTTAGGGTTTGTGGTTTCTTGTATGGTTTAGGATATTTCCTTTGGCTTATTTCTTCCATTTTTTTCCTTGGTTACCAACCATAAAATCCCAGATATTTTAGCAGAAGATAAATGCTCAAAGCAGCTTTCCCAGGTTTCTTGTTCCAGCACTTAAAGGAGAAATTTCCTCTGCAGAAATGCAATAAATCACAGCAACCCAAATGGAGTCAGTAAAGCTCAGTAGTCAAAAGTCATGGAATGGTTGGTGTTGGAAAGAACCTTAAAGCCCATCCAGTTCCATCCACTCAGGGATGAGAGCCAGGGATGCTGAAGGATCCTCTTGCAGGAGACCCTTGAACTCCTCAGTTTCATTTTCTCCCTTTCCCTTCTAGATCTATGGAAAACCACAGAATCCTGGAATGGTTTGGGGTGGAAAAGACCTTAAACAACCGTTTCATTCCAAAAACTTCCACTGTCCCAGGCTGCTCCAAGCCCCATCCAGCCTGGCCTTGGACAATTCCAGGGATCCAGGGGCAGCCACAGCTGCTCTGGGCACCCTGTGCCAGGGCCTGCCCACCCTCACAGGGAATTCTGGAAACATCCTGTGCCTTTTCCTTCCTACAGGTTTATATTTTCCTTTTCAATCTCCTTCCAGCTTTGTTTCATTTTTCTCCCCTTTTCCTTCTCCCTGGATCCTGCTTTTCCTTCTCTAGGGACCTCTTTTGTCCCTTTCCCTTCCTCAGCCAGCCCCAGAGCACCCCACACCCCAGCACCCCACAGGCAGACCCTTCCCTACCTTTCCTCCTGGAATTTCTCCCAGATCACTCTCCCAGAGCAAAGGTAAGTGTTGCTTTTTATCTTCTTCTTTTGCCAGAGTTGTGATTAAATGTGCAAGATGGTGTTCCTTATTCAGACTCAGATGTTTATTTAATTCTTATCTCTATCACAGTCTCACAAGCCTTGAGTTCTACAGCACTTCCAGCTACCAAACTAAAAATGGAGCCATATCTCTCTCTCTCCAAGGCCCCTTAAGGATTAACTGTCCAACTAAAAAAATGACACCTAAACTATTTTTACTTTTAACCCAACAACCAACCACTCAATGTCAATTTTTCTACCCAATTACAAAATACCACCCAGACCCATGGAGAAGAAGGTGAAAAAGGAGGACTGAGCCTGCACCCTAAATCCTCCATCTTGCTTTATACATATTATTATATTCTAAACCATTAAACTCTACGTTTTCCACCCTGTGATATCACACACTTCTATTCAAACTCCACCCCCACAATCCCAGTGCCATCATTCCATTTTGGGGGCCTTTTCCACGGCCTCAGGTCAATGCAGGGTTTGCTTGGGGGTCAGTGCCTGTCAGCACAGAAAGTCTGAGATTTTCAGTGACCAGGATTCCAACAGGGAAGAGCTGCTGATGCCCAGAGACCCATTCCCACTTTCCAGGCACCTCTGTAGCTCCAAACCTCCTCCAGGCCCTGGAGCTCCGGGCCCAGCTGCTCCGTGAAAGCCATGGAGCTGCTCAGCAGGAGCTCGTGCTCCTCCATCAGCTCCAGCACATCTGCAGATTCCTCTGGAGCCGCCTCCTGGTACGCGCCCAGCTCCTCCTGGAGCTCAGCCTCCACCCGCTCCCTCACGTCCTCTGCATCCCTGTGGGATGTGGGGATGGGTGGAGGCTGTTAATCCAGACAGTAATACAAACATGCTCCCCTGGAGAGAGAGCAATTAAAGCAGACAGTATATAAACACAGCCCCCTAAGGAGGGGTCTTGGTTTGGAAAGACAGGTGTCTGCCAGGGAAAGCCAGACAGACCCCTTGGAATGGAGAATGTAAACCCCCCTCCCTCCAAATATTTATAATTTTGCAATTAGGGGCTTTCAGGCAAAGATATAGGAATAACAGTTCTTTACTAGGAATATTAAAAAATGCAAATGTAGTAGTACAAACAAACAAACAAAAATCCTAGAAACACTGACAGTCAGAATACTACCTGAAACTTCTTGGTCAGGGTGTTGGAAGCAGTCCAAAATAAGTCCTCCTGGAGTGATAGATGGGGTTCTGTGGCAGTAGAGATGATCCTGTAGAAGGGTCCAGTGGTGGTGAGATGGGTCCAGCCTTCCTCTGGAAATCCAGTGGAAACTGGCTGTGCTGGTGTTCTGAATCTCAGATTTTATCCAGGTAGAAATGCTTGGCTCCTCCCTTGGGTGGAGCATCTCCTAATGGGATGATGTAATTTTATCAGTCGTGTGGTGAGCCTTAATGGCCCATTAACAGCAGATATCCCCTGGAGGGAGGATGGGTATTGGAAGAGATAAAGAACACTGCCCCACCTGGTGTTAGCAGCTGGCCCATTAACAGAAGATACTCGCCCCCTCCCCTGGTGTTATGAGGAATGGGTTACACACGAGATAAAGAAAAAAAGAAAACACCTCCCCAACCGGTTTCAACAGATGGCAAATAGAATACACATTTTTGGTACATATTGCAATCCAAGACAGGGAGAAACCCTGGCAGACAGCTCTGTGAGGAAATGTGTTCCCCCCATGAGGCTTTGCAAGAGCTATGTAAATCTTTTGTACCCCATTGGCCCTTTCCCTTTGATTCCCCCTAATCCCTCTGTTGATTGGTCCTTCCCTTGATCCCTCAGCTGATTGGTTCTCCCCTGAATCCCTCAGCTGATTGGCTCAGATGTTTTACCCCGCCCCCTGCCTTTCCCATATAAACCCGTGTTCTTCCATCACTTTGATTCTTTGTCTGTGGATCTTTTTGAAGAGGAAGCTGGATAAAGCCTGCTGCAGAACTCCATACAAAGGCTCCATCTCTTCCTTCAGCATCACCCCAAAGAGCTGATTTCACTGGAGGGCTTGAAATCCCTCAGCAGGCAGTGCATGTGCCTGTGCCTCTGGGCCATTCTTCTAAGGATGCTTCTCCAGGAAGGTCACGGCACTCTGTCCACTGCCCACTGTGACAGGGATGAGAGCCTTTTGGTGAGGTCATTTTAGCAGCCCTGCTCAAATCAGGGCCCACTGAGGCCAGAGGGTGAGTCCAGGAGCTGGAATAAGGTCACAGAATGAGGCAAAGAAAGATGGATGTGGGATAAAGGGTCAGCTTTTCAAGAGGGACAAAACAGACATTGGGGTTGGGATTTTCCTTGCTCTTGTCTCCAGGACTGTGTGCTGGGCCACCCTGATGTGTCACACAAAGCTGAGACAAATTCCAGAGGTGCAGAAACTCCTAGATTTAAATTAGAAACTCCTCTAATTTAAATTAGACATGAGGAAGAAGGGTTTGACAATGAGGGTGGGCAGGCCCTGGCACAGGGTTCCCAGAGAAGCTGTGGCTGCCCCTGGATCCCTGGCAGTGTCCCAGGCCAGGTTGGATGGGGCTGGGAGCAGCCTGGCACAGTGGAAGGTGGCCCTGTCCATGGTCTTTGAGGTCTTGTCCAACCCAAACCCTTGTGTTTCTATGAAATGGACTGAAAGTCATCTGTTGTAGAGTTAAATATACAGACAAATAATACATATAAAAAATACATTTTATATTCACAAATGTATTTATTTCTTGATGAGGGGATGTCATCAGGATCCTGCCCTGGTGTTACCAACCCTCACCTTCCCAAATCAGGTCCAGAGACTGCTGGAAAGGAGATGAATGGTTTTCATTCTCAGCCTGGCTGCATGTATCCATGGGCAGTGGATAAATCGGTGGCTGTGCCTCCAGACACCCAAACCCAGCTCCTGCTGCTCCCCTCACCAGGTACCACCTCACCCTGTCCCCCCACCCATTTACTGCCTGATTTTATTCACCTTTCACTGATGGGGACACTGCAAAAAACTCAGAGTGTGACAAGGCCATTAACTAATTAATTCATTCATTCATTACCTTCCACTGCACCCGAGGGGACATTCACAGATGGGACAGCATCAGTTCAGCTTCCACAAACACCTGAGGAAAGTTTTCTTCTCCTCCAAGCTGCTGGAGATCCACTTGTAAAGCTTCTCCAAGTGAAGCTCAAAGTCCAGGCTGGCCTGGATATCCACAGGTAATTAACACATTAATTAAAAGGGTTCAACCAGTCCTGGTCCAGCACTGCTCATTTAATTCCACATTAAAAAAACCCTTCACCTTTTCCTGTAGTTTTGGGGGATGACTGATGAGTTTTGACAGTGGCCTGTGGCAGATGCTTGGGATCAAAATCATTCCAAGGGCAAGCCTGGATTTCTGGTGCCTTCAGGATTCCCTGGCAGCTTCCAGAATCCCATGATCCAGCAGCTCGCTGTGCTGGATGCTGGATGCACAGCCCTGTGTTTAACAGCCCTTGAAGGAGCTGCTGTCCCCGCTCTCCTCTAATGATTTTGGGGATTATTCAGAGCGCTGGCACTTCCAGCATCCTGTGGGAATGAGCTCAGAAGTGCTGAGTGGGAAAGGGTGAGCAACTGGAGGTAAGAATCTGGGATAAATCCAGCACCCACCCCACCCCCACTGCAGATATTCCCTCTGCAATCCCCATCCCACTGAAATCTCAAAGCTCTCTTCACTCCAGACTGGGAATACCCAGAGAAATCCCAGAAAGGCTTCCACAAGCTCAGCCTTGAAATCCCTCTGGAGGCTGTGTGGGTGGGATCACCTGGATAACCCAGCGTCCCATCTCCTGGCAGGGGAAGGAAAATGGACAGGGAAGAAGCACCCTTGGCATTTCCCATGTTGTTTCCATCCACACAAACATTTCCATCCCCCTATTCCCAAGGAATTTTGTCTCCTGGAGGGGATCTCCAGCCACAGGAGGTGCAGTTTTGCCACTAAACTTTGTTTAAGTGGAAAGAACAGTGGAGGCTGCTCAACCTGGAATATCCCACAGCTGGAAAGTCTTCCCTGCACCATCCCAGCTCTGACCTTTCTGGAGAATTTCTAATTATGGGCACTAATCCCCCTCACAGCCACGGGGAGCTGATTGGGATCACTGCACTCCTCAAACGTGTTCACTCCTGGCCAGGTTATTCCAAAATGCCTTGAAGTGATGCTTCCAGCCGGGTGCCAGCCCCTTGGATGGCATGGAACTCTGTGAGGAGCTATTAAAGACAGGAGACACTAACGAATCGCCTCATGAATATTCATGGTGTTTTGGCCAAGGCAGCTGGAGCTTTAGCAGGGCTGGATTTGCTGTGGCAGCATCTGCTGGTGCCAGGGAAACCTTGGTTTGAATTCCAGCTGCTGAGGAGGCCCCATTTGAGGAATGATAGGCACAATTCTGGCTGGCTGCATGCCAGGAGCCGGGAAGGGGCAAGGAAGAGGCTCCAGACCTGGTGAGGGGAAAAGGCAATCAAAGAATCCTGGAATGGTTTGGGATGGAAGGGACCTTAAAGCCCATTTTGTTCCAACACTTTCCACTCTCCAGGCTGCTCCAAGCCCCATCCAGCCTGGCCTTGGGCACTGCCAGGGATCCAGGGGCAGCCACAGCTGCTCTGGGCACCCTGTGCCATCCCTGCCCACCCTCCCAGGGAACAATTCCTGCCCAGTATCCCATCCATCCCTGCCCTCTGGCAGTGGGAGCCATTCCCTGTGTCCCGGCACCAGCAGAGGAGGATGTGGAGAGGTCACCCTGCTCATCCTGCCAGCAGGAAGGTGAAAGGAGGGGAGGCTGCAGTCTAAAAATACATCTGGGGAGGCAAAGAGCTGCCTGAGCTAAAGGACATCACAGCACAATGATGGGGGAATGATGGGGGTGGGAATACAGGCTGGGAATTGCAGGAAGGAGAAGCAGGTTCTCTCTTTGCCTCCCAGCAGGAGGTGGGCAAAAATTCACCAATATTTAAGATCAGGGTGATCCGTTTATCCCATGGGATGGCAGGTGAGGGAGAAAAGACTGAAAATCCTGGAGGAATCTCCTACTCTGAATTCCCGAGGAGCCAAATTAGTTGCAAGAGGCAGGCTCACCTGCTCAAGGAATTCTCAGGTGTGGTGGGAGCTCCTTATCTCCTCGTGTGTGGGAAATGTGAGACAATGAGGGATCAGAGCAGACCTGGTATCTGCACTGGGATTTTCCTGCCAGCCATGCTGTACTTCTTTTATTCTGGATGTAAAACTGGGAAGCTGCTCTTTTTCCCATTTATTTTCACGTTTGTGAAGCCCCAGGCGTGTTGCCAAAGCCTCTGGAACATTCCCATTAATAAAAGCCCTCATTATCCCAACTTTAATGCTGCTCTGCCAGCCCCAGCAGCAGAAAGGGACACCCTTATCCAAGCTGTGCTTCCCCAAAACCTTACTGTCACCCTAAAGGCACAAATTCCTGCTGGCTCCAGCCCTCCATAATCCCTCCTTCAGTCAATCCAATCTTTAAATCCCTGATGGAGATGTCTGTCGAGGAGCTTTGTCCCCATGGCCAGATGGGCCTGGCTTTGTCCTGCCAGAGCTCTGCAGCCTCCCTGGGCTGCTGCAAACAGCTCCAGAGCTCCTGGGCTGTCCATGGGAGCTGTGTCCGTGCACCACCAGGGAATCGTGGGACAGGCTTGGGAGAGAGCTCCGAAATGAAGTGCAGCCTTTGAGTGAGCACTGCTGTGACCACTGCCATGCTCAGGTGTTTGGGAGCCTGGTTTTCCTAAATTAGAGATGGATGATCCAGAAGGGAAGGAAATCCCTCAGCAACCCCTCAACATCTTGGACACTGGGAGCATCTTCCTGCAAAGCACAACCAGGATGGAGAGATGATCCCTAACAGCTCTGGCTGCCCCATCCCTGAAGGTGTGGGAGCACCCTGGGCTCTGGAAGGTGTCCCTGCCCTTGGAACGGGCTTTAACATCCCTGCCAACCCAAACAACTCTGGAATTCTGTGACTCCAAGGTCTCAGGAAGTTGGATTGGAAGGAACCCTAAAGCTCCTCTCCTTCCAACCCCCTACCATGGAAGATGTCATTGGGATGATTTTCCACTCCCAGCAGACCCAGCAATATCAGGATTCCTGGCAATCCAAGGCCTGTAGGTCCTGGATAAACACTTGGAGACCTCCAGCCATCCTTTCACAGCTGCATGGGGAGGGGAAAAACCAACTGGCTACAACTGAAACCTCGGGCTTTGCAAATATTTGAGTGAGAACCAGGGATAATTAAAAATACGGACTGCAGGAAAATAATAATGATGATGATGATAATAATAATAATAACAATAATGATAATAATAATAGTAATAATAATAATAATGATGATGATGATGATGATGATGATGATGATGATGATGATGATAATTTTACAACAGGTACTGGGAATGTTTGGGAGAAGGAATCTGTTGTTGAATTTACGGCACTGCAGTGAACTGAAAGCAATGAACCCCTCAACAACTCCCTCCCAGTTACTCCCTCAGCTCAGGCACACATTTGACAAGCTTGGAATCAAATCCCCGACTATTAAAAATTCCTACCATGCCTGTGACCCCCCCAAAATAAAAAGGAATTTACTAATTCCTAAAAAGGAATTTACAGCTAAAATGATTCTGTCACCACCACATCCCTTTGAACCTTTCTGGGTTGCCCTGGTTCCTCCATCCCCGTCAGCTTTTCAGCCTCTCCGATGGCAATTCCCTCCCCACAGCCATTTCCCAACACGAATTCATTTAGAGCAGCACATGAACTCCAGGAAAATGATGGAAAGGCAGAGTAACAGAGGATGAGTTAATTTGGGAAGCTCGAAACTTCCCGTGGCTGGGATTGAAAATCCATCGGCAGCAGAGCAGGATCACGGCCCCCTCTCTTGTCACCCAGAGACAACCTGAGAGACTTAAAGATGTCAGGGAAAGCTTCCTGAGATTCCCCCATCACCCATCCAGCCGCTGGCAGCCAGGGAAAACACCTTGGGAAAGGGAAAAGGGGGAAAAGTTTTACCAGGGGAGCAGAAATGGAGGGGATCGGTCACAGGGAGCCTCAGAACAGGAAATGATTTGTGGGTGAAATGAAAGCTCTGAGAGCAAAAAGAACAAAACAGGAAGGCTGAAGGACCTGAACATGAGGCAGGGGCAGGAAATCCCCAGGTGCAGGAGGAGCATCAGGGCTGCAGAGGGGGAAAAGCAAAGCAGGGTGAAATCGTGCTCCGTTTCCTCTTTGTTTGTTATGGAGTCAGGGTTAAACCCCCCTTCATTTCCCCTTTGTTTGCTTAAAGACTCAAAATTGGGATTAAATCCCCCTTCATTTCCCCTTTGTTTGCTTAAAGACTCAAAATTGGGATTAAATCCCCCTTCATTTCCCCTTTGTTTGCTTAAAGACTCAAAATTAAGGTTAAACCCCCTTCATTTCCTCCTTGTTTTGTTAAAAACAGTCAAAATCAGGGTTAAATCACCTCCATTTCTTATTTTTCTGCTAAAATAGTGAAATCAGAATTAAATCATCTCCATTTCATATTTCTGGTTAGAAAGAGTCGAAAATTGGGGTTAAATCACTTCCATTTCCTATTTTTTCAGTTAAAAAGAGTGAAATCAGAATTAAATCATCTCCATTTCCTATTTCTTGGTTAGAAAGAGTCAAAAATCAGGGTTAAATCACCTCCATTTCTCATTTTTCTGTTAAAAAGAGTGAAATCAGGATTAAATCATCTCTGTTTCATATTTCTTGGTTAGAAAAGGTCGAAAAAGGGGTTAAATCACCTCCATTTCTTATTTTTCTTGGTTAAAAAGAGTGAAATCAGAAATAAATCACCTCCATTTCCTATTTCTTGGTTAGAAAGAATCAGCCTTTCTAGAGAGAGACGGTTCCTCCATCTGAGCTCACCTGTCGCCCACCAAGCACGGAATTGCGGCTCCGGGGGCGGATCTGGTTGGGATTTTCCTTTCTATTTCTCTTTATCCCCCTTTTTAAAATTCACCTCCCAGTGCCAAAGACAGGAAGATCCCAGGTGTCCCACCCCTCCCAGCCCTGGCAATGCCTCCTCCCGCGGGTTTTTCGTGTGGATTCAGCACTGAGGGTTTGGGGCAGCACAGGGTGAGGATGGGGAGGATGGAGGCAGAGCTGGGAGCACCAGCAGGAGCAGGGATGGGATTTTTCCCACTGATGGGCGAGCAGGCAGAAGACCCTGAAGGGGTTAAAAACAATTCAGTGCCCCAAACCCATAAAAATAATGATCATCCCCCAAAAAAACCATGGAAAAGGGCAACCAGGAGCCGGTTGCAGCGGTGGGGACGCGGTGGCACGGCCGGGTCTGGCTGTCCCTCGTGTCCCTGGCTGTCCCCAGCAGGACGCCGCCATTCAGACACAAACAGGCTGATTAATTAAACATAAAGCCTCGCTTTTACCCCCGCGTTTTCACCTCCGCTGGTCTCCGCTCGCATTTTTCTGGCCCGCTGGGTTTCTTCATGCCCCAGATAACTCCGGGAGCTCCATCCCCGCCGCTCCCGGCAGCTCCTCTTTCATTTTTCATGAAGCCTTTTCTTGCTCTGCCCTCTCTGAGCCTCGCCCGGATCCAAGGGGGTTCTTTGTCTTCATCCCTCGGTTTGCTCTCCTGCCCACAGAGACAAATCCAGGCTCTGTGCTGGAGCTGCATCCCAGGAAAGATGATCCCTCCACTCTTCCCTGCTGGCAGGGAGCAGAGTTTGGGGTTGGAGGGGTTCCTGCTCCATTTTCCAGGGAGAAATCGGTCAAACCCACGGGGAGATGGAGAAATGGCCTTTTCCAGGCTCTTCGGGGTGAAAGCACCTTGCAGACGGCTCTGAGAAGCTGGGAGGGTGGAAATGGGTTAAATAGATGATATTTAAGGTCCCTTCCCAAAGCCAAACCTTTCCATGGCTGTAAGATCCAGGAGCTCAAGCTGGGGTAGTGCAAAGGCTCCCATTAACTCCTGACATTCCCAACTTTACAAACCCTGCAGCTTTCCTGCCCATCCCTGCAGGCCCTGGATGAGGAGCAGGGCTGTGGAGACGCCACTGGTGGGGGATTCCTTGCAGGCTGTGGAGCAACAACCTGGAGCCAGCTGGAGATGGGAAATCAGGTCAGGAAGGAGCTCCCTGCCAGGAGATGGGTGAGGCATGGCCAGGCCGTGCTCTTTTCCCATCTCTTCTCCCAGGGATGGCTGGAGGCAGCAGAGCCCAGTGGGATCTGGATGTGCAGACCCAGAAAAGCAAATTCTTGCCCTCTCGTCTTTGCCACACAGGAATTACACCTGGGATTGTAAAAACCTCACCAATCAATGCTTTTTTATTTTTATTATTATTATTATTATTTTAAATTCTATTTATTTATTTGTTTGTTTATTTATTTATTTATGAGTTCTGAGCTGCTCCGTGTCAGGAAAGGATAGAACAGCAGAGTCAAGATTTATGGGAGATAAAAAATATTTTAGGAGAAGCCATTTGTTCTGTTCCATATCCCATGAATTCCTCATTATTTGTCCCCCCACTCAGTGCTTGGAGACAAAAGCCACTCTGCAAATGAAGAGGCAAAGCTTCAAAACACACACAGCAGCAGCTTTTTAGGTCACATGGAATTGCCCTGGGCAATTCCACAGCCTCAGGATTCCAGTTGGAAAAATGGCTCCACAGTTTAGGAAAACTGGTTGGAGGGTTCCAAAGGATAACCCGGGAGGGCTGGAATTGCTGATCCTGGCTTGGGCAGCCCCTGCTCTGGAAGATCACATCCAGATTAGTCAGGAAAATGGGATGTGGAAGGAATTCCTGGCTGGGAGGGAGGTGAGGCCCTGGCACAGGGTGCCCAGAGCAGCTGTGGCTGCCCCTGGATCCCTGGCAGTGGTTCCAGGTTGGACATTGGGGCTTGGAGCATCCTGGGACAGTGGGAGGTGTCCCTGCCCATGGGGTGGGATGGGATGAGCTCTAAAGTCCCTTCCCATCCAAACCATTCCATGATTGCATTTTCCATTCCGAAAAGATCAGGCCAGGAAGGCACCCCTCTGTTCCATGGGAGAGCAGGAATGGGTTTTTCCCTCATATCCTTTAATGGCAAATTCACACAGGATGGTTTTCCATCCCCCCAGGTTTCTTGCTTTGGAGCCAGGAAGGAACCACACCCAGAGATGCTGCAGCATTTGGGATCTCCCACCCTGGAGCCCTGTGGCTGATCCCTTGGACTGCCTGGAGGACCAGCCCTGCCTCCAGCCCAGATTTTGGGGGGCTCTTTCATCCCAGCGCATCCCCGGGGTGCTCTGATCTGATCCTTGGCTCCATTGACCATCCCAGGGAGCAGAGGCAGAGGGGACAGGGGGGGTTCAGCTCCTGGGGCACTGTGGGGACCTGATTTCTGCATTGTGGACAATTCCGGGGCTGGAATCATCCCTTCCTCTGGAAAAGCTGCCGGTGCCGCAGGGACATGAGCATGAGCAGCCCTTGGGGAGCCCTGCAGTGGATCCCGAGTCACCGGTGGGTGACAGGGGTGCACACACTCCTCCTCTCTGCCCGGTTTTTGGGATGCTCGGCGGTTTTTTGGGATGCTCCAGAGGCGGAGATCCCACTAGAGGGTGCTGGGAATCTCCGAAAGGCTCTGCCTGCTCCCGGGCCATCCCTGCGAGGTCCTGCGGGCCATTCCCTCCCCTGGGCTTCCCTCTCTCCTGATTTATGTCCAGCACAGCCAGAGCTGTCACAGCTTTACGCTGCTTTTGCTTTATGGCCCCATTTCCTCTTTTTTTTTTTCTTTTTTCCCCTCGAGTAACCAACAAATGGAGCGAGCTCGAGCGAGGGGTGGGGATCCCAGGCTGGGATATTCCCAAACCCCTGAGCATCCAACGAGACCTGGAGAGACATGGAGAGATCCCATCCCCACCCCAGAGACCTCCAGCAGAACTGAAACCGTTCATCCAGCTCTGGACCACCTCCAGGTGACCCCACAGCCCCTGAGAGCCCCTCACAAGACATTTGTGGCCTTTTTTCGGTGTGTGTGTCCCCACCTGGATGTCACAAGGGATGGAACTTTGTGTGACACACGTCCAGAGGAGACAAAGGTTTGATCCGACGGGAATTCTAAACTAAAAATGAGAATTTTCCCTCTTTCCCCCAATGTTTTCAGAGTTCCAGCTCAGTGAGATGGTGATAAATGTAATGAATTCTAATTAATATCCATTAATTCATCACATTGAGCAGGTTGTTAGGATTTCTTTTCCTGATAGATTGTACAGATAATCAGATTAATTGAATTTAATTATATCTGTGGGGGAGGGGAGAGAGAATTGGACACAGGGAAAAGTGGGACTCATCTGAGTTTTCCTGTCAGCTGGGACTCCCACAGGAGCTGATCAGCTGGAATTCCATGGATTTTGCTCCTTGACTCTCCAGATAAATTGGAATGGTGGCTCCAGCTCCAGCCATTAGCTCTGCCAAGGCCGTGTCCCCAAGTGCCACCCCCACAGGGCTGTGAAATCCCTGAAGGGATGGGGACTCTGGGCCTGGATGAGCTTTCCTGTGGAGAAATCCTCCCACATTTCCAACCTGGACCTCCCCTGGCACAACCTGAGGCTGTTTACTCGTCCCTTGTCATGGACAGCACCTGTCACTTGTCAGGGTGGAGTGAGCACTGGGCAGGGAGATCCTCCAGGAAAACTCATCCAGGGGCAAATCCAAGCTCTGTTGGGAATGAAAGCCTTTGGAAAGACTTCACATCCACCAGGGCCACCAAGATCCCAAATCCCTGCACTGCTCTTGTCCCAGGCTCCTCCTGGGCCACAGGGAAACAGGAGGGAGGGAGGGAAGTCAGGAGACATTTCTCCAAAAATGATTCCTTTTCCCACATCCAAACGCTCCTGACAGGAGACAGAGGAGCCAGGCAGGCTCAGGGAACTGCAGACCAGGAAGAACTGGCAGAGAACACCCCTGGGAATGTCCAGCACATGTGAAATGTCCCTTTGTCACTCAGGGCAGGGCTGAAGTCCCTGACCCCTCCTGGCACTGGCCTGGAGCCCCTCGGGGACAGCAGCACATCCCAGTCACTGTCACCTCCACCCCTCCATGGCAGGGCTTGGAATGAGATGGGCTTTAAGGTCCCTTCCTATCCAGGGTTTGGGGATTTTTGATCCTTCTCCCAACTTTGAAAGGATAAATTCTCCATTCAGGAAGCTCCAGAGCTGTCCCCGTGCCAGGCTCAGTCCCTGCAGGGGTCTGCCCTTCCAAACCCCCCTCAGGGGAAAAGTTATCCCAAACTGGGCTGGGATCTGAGCAGTAGATCCAGGGGCATGGGGGCTGTGCTCCAAACCCCCTTCCAAGCACAAGGAATGCTCCATTCCCAGCCCTGTGTCCCTGGGCACTGCTGGCTCTCTCCAAGTCACGAGGCACACGGGGCACGTGGCCAGGGAAATGGGCCAACAAATTTCCCTGGCATGGAGCTGGGGTAGGGATGTGCTTTCCAAAGTCCATTCCTGCCTGGCAAAGTGACATTGATGCTCCTGGGCCTGTCCCTGTCCAGCTGCAGGGCCAGGCAGTGAATCCTCCCTGCACAGCCAGCAGGGCTGGAATTGATGTTCCCAACACAGCTCCAGCTCCTGGCTGGGCTGGCTCTCACCTGGGGATGGCTCTGGGCTTGTCCTTGACCCACTGAGACCCTGGGAAAGCAGCTCCACGGGACAAAGGGACAGGGACTCTGTGCTAAAGGGTGAGGGTGGCATGGGAAAGAGTGGGAAGGACAAGGCATGGACCCTTTTGGGCTGGAAATCACAGAACCCCTGAGCCTGGAAAAGCCCTCTGGGACCATCACATCCAACCATTCCTCCAGCTCTGACCCACGTCCCCAAGTGCCACATCCACAGGGCCTTTAAATCCCTCCAGGGATGTGGCTCCACCACTGCCCTGGAAAGGCTTTTCCAGTGCTGGGCAACCCTTCCTGGGCAGAAAGGAGTGAAGAAGAGAAGGATCTCAGCACTCCTGAAACTGGGCTAGGCTGGGAATCCTGGCAATCTGCGAGGCTGAATTCCCCCCATTTGTAGGAGAGGGTGGGGAGGGCAACCCTGGGTTTGCTCTGGGGGATTTCCTGCTCCCCAGACAGATCCTTCTGTTCCCTGTCCCTGCAGCATTCCCAGGCTGGCTCTGGCACCTTCATGCCTGGGCAGTGCCTTGGCAGAGCCTGAGGAACAGCACCAGGCTCCCACAGGTCCCTCCTGTCACCCACCTGCCACCTCCTCCCTTCTTCTTATCCCATCTCAGCTCTTCCAGACTGAACAGCACCTAAATAAACCCTCTGTGCATGAACATCCAAGTGTTTGGGGGGAGTTTGGTAGCCCAGGTTGTTCCCAGCTCACTGTGTGCATGATCCACATCCCAGAAATCCCCTGAGGTTTTCACAAAAAATTTTTAAGCCATTATTTTTTGTTTGCTGGGGCTTTCCCTGGATCTTGCAGAGGATCCAAGCTTACATAGGGGAGTGAGAAGGCAAAGGCCACAGGCCCTGCTTCAGGAAAAGGCTGGACTCACTGGGAGCTGAATTCAGGCTGGAGAATTCCCTTGGAGGGCAAAATCCTCCAAAGTGATGGCAGAGAGGCGAAGGCAGGGAAGTTGGGAGGGCTTGGTGTCCCACATCCCTCTGGCTCCAGGTGCTTTTCAGGAGATGTTCCTGCTCTGGCCAGGCCATCCCTCACCCCTTTCCCTCTGAGGCTGAAATATTCCCAACCCTGCTCCCTCTGACAGCTCTGGCCTGAAATCCAGCAGTGCCTGAGGTCCTTAATCAGGATTTTAATTCCTCAGCTTGGTAGAGGTGACAAGGAAAGGTCTGGGTGAGATATCTCTGCTTCAAGCTGGAGCAGTTCCAGAGTGTCCATCCAGGAATGAGATGGGATGGATGGATGGAT
>VZSR01000193.1:978175-999132 GCA_013398615.1 Brachypodius melanocephalos
GATGGATGGATGGACACTCCTTGGTTTCTCTTCTCAAACCCTGCCTGGGATGGGAGCAGGTCCCTGACACAGCATTTCCATCATCCCTGTGGTGACAATTCCAGTCCCACCAGAGCACTCCACAAAAACCCTCCCATGGTGATGCCACCAAACCCTGGCTCCTCAGGAAGAGTTTCCAGCTCTGTCCTCACCCTCCCGAGCTCTCCTGGGCTGTGCAGCCGGCCGAGCCGCTAATGAGAAGCCAATTAAAGCGCACCGCTAGGCAGAGCCTTTCTCCTGCCTTGTCCAACCCAATCTGTCACAGCAAAGCCACCACAGCCGCGGCAGCCGCTGCTAAAAATGGCCCGGATCAGATGTTCCCGTGAATTATTGAAGGAGGCTCCGACTCCGCCAGGCTCGGGCGGGTGTGGCCGCTGGGTCCCCGAGGCTGCAAAGCCACCTGAGCTCCGGGCACAGCAGATGAACCCCCTTCCACAAAAGCTGCCAGGATCTGGAGCTTCCAGGAGCTCGGGGGGCCGCAGGGAGAGCCGGGGGTGGCTGGAGCACAGCCACACTCAGGATGTCACTGCTGTCACCTCTCTTTAAACTCAGGTGCTCAGAGCTGGGAGGGGAAGGAAGAGAGGAAAAGATGGGGTTTAGGGATGCTGGAGGAAGCTTCCTGCTGATTTATGGGAATCTGGGAGCCTGCATGGGGTCAGTGATTCAAGGCTGGGAGCCCCTTCAGCCCTGAGCTCTTCTCACCCCAAACCCCAGCAATTCAGGGTGGTTTAATTTTAATTTTAATTTTAATTTTACTAATAATACTACTAATAATACTACTAATAATACTAATACTACTAGTAATAATAATAATAATAATAAAAGTCCAGAAGGAAAACCCTGTACAGGGGGAGAATGAAGGAGGAATGAGGATGGGGAAGACAGGGACAGAGCTGGGAGCACCAGGAGGAGCAGGGATGCTGCAAAGGGGAATTTTCCCACTGATGGGCACACAGCCATGAGACCCTGAAGGGATTAAAAAGAATGCAGTGCCCCAAATGTCCTAAAAATAATTCCGTGCCCCACAGGAGTCTGGCGCTCAGGGATTCTGTTGCCTTTTTAGGACTTTTTAGCTCCACTTTGTTTAAGGATGAAAGATTCCTGCCTCCAGTCCTGGCTCGTGAATCACGGCCGTGGCACTGAGGAATCCCAACCTCTGTGTGGACCCTTCTGACATCCATGAATTAGGGGATTTTTCCTCTGGTAAATATTCCTGCCTCCAGAGGCAATTCCCTCTGTTATCTCTGGGTAAGGAACGGATGGAGGAGCACCAGAACATCCTTGCATCGTGATGGGTCAGGGGATCCTCAGCCCAGCATGGCTCACAATCCATTTATTATAGTTTGGACTTTTTTAGCCAAGGAAAAGTCAGGCGATGCAAATATTTGTGTCTCACTTCCAGTTTACACTCCTCAATCCTCAAAAATGCAAATTTAAGGGGCCTTTGAGGAGTTTTGGGGCAGCACAAGGGGGTTTTAGCAGTGCTGGGGAGCAGACAGGACCCTCTGGCTGGGGATGAGGAGGATGAGGCACCATGGGGTGAAGGGATTTGTGTCCAAGCTCAGAAAACATGGGAATGGCAGCCAGGAAGTGATGCCAGGGCCTTCCTTGCAATCACTCTGTGCAATCCCAGAGTGGACACAAACAAACCCTCATTAAACCCTTCCCTGCCTTCTCTTGGCATGGGGATGAATCATCTGCCACTCTTGTGGTTGATAAAAGTCTCCAGAATCCAGAGAGGGACCCAAATTCCTGCTCCACTTTTCTTGGAAGGACTTGTAAAAGCTGCTTTATAAAACCTCCTGGCAACTTCTCCTGAGTTTCCAGCCCCCTGGTCACTTCCATGGTGCCAAACCTCTTCCCCTTCCCAGGAGATCCCATTCCCAGTTGCCTCTGGACGCATCAGCAGTGGCCTGGATGGTTTCCATGATTTCCACATCAGCTCATGGGAATATTGGCACCAATTTGGGTGCAATTTTTGTCCCCCATGAGCCTCAGGCATGTGAGGACAAAGCACAGAGGCAGCTGGGAAAAGGGAAAGGGAAAGAGAAAGGGAAAAAAGAACAGGAAGTGCCATCACTGCTCCTGTCACTGGGCCTGTCCTGGGTTTCACTCTCCCAGCACAGCCTCCAGGATAAACATATTTAATTTGGATTTTAGGAAAATTTTCTTCATGGGAAGGTTTGCCCAGCCCTGGCAGAGCTGCCCAGGGTGGAAGCACTGGGCTGGACCATTGACCTGGATCATCTTCCAGAGAGAGGGAGGTGTGAGCCAACAGAGCTGAAAAATTCCCTGGGAATTCTGTGATGAATTTGCAGTTACGTTGGATCAAACCTCCAGAAAAGTGGGACAAAGCGAACCAAACAGGATCACGGTGGCTAAATTTTCCCTCAGGCAAATTTCAAAGATGCTTCAAGCACCTGTTGAGAAAATCTCCATCCATCCATCCATCCATCCATCCATCCATCCATCCATCCATCCATCCATCCATCCCTCCATCCATCCATCCATCCATCCATCCATCCATCCATCCATCCATCCATCCCTCCATCCATCCATCCATCCATCCATCCATCCATCATCCATCCATCATCCATCCATCATCCATCCATCCATCCATCTGTCCATCCATCCCTCCCTCTATTGATCCATCCATCCATCCATCCATCCCTCCATCCATCATCCAACAAATTGGTCCCATTTATAAATATATCCACAAAATATCCAAAGGGAAGAGTTCCTGCAATTTATGGGAAAATAATCCCAGCCCTGGGATACAAGAAAACAAGGAGAAAACCAAACAGAAAAATTCCTTGGATGTGAGTACCCAGACTCAGGGATTTGATTTGTAGGAGAAGAAGAAAACACATTTTCTGCTCTTACAAAATTTAACAGGGGCAAAAATCTGTGGATGAACTCAGGCCAGCTCTGCTGTCAGAGGATGTTGGGGTTTGAGCTTCATTGCACTTCCAGGAAACGTGTAAATATTCAGCTGTTGTTTGGAGTTGTCATATTTTCCTGCGTTTACAGAAAATTGGAATTTTCGAGTAAACTAAAAAGAGCTGGATTCTCTTTCTTTGCATGGTTTTTCCAGCCTGGACAAACAGGTTGCCACAACAGCCGAAGCTCCTTATGATCCTACTGGTGTCATTCCTGCCTTGGGAAAGGGGATTTCAGTCCCTCTGGTCCCCTCAACAATATAAAATCATCCAAGGAATAGCAAGAGTTTGGCTGCTGTAAGGTTTTTGCTAGCTGGATTTGGAATTATGGAATCATGGAATGGTTTGGGTTGGAAGGAACCTCAAAGCTCATCCCATTCCACTCCTGCCATGGCAGGGACACCTTCCACTGTCCCAGGCTGCTCCAAGCCCCAGTGTCCAACCTGGCCTTGGGCACTTCCAGGGATCCAGGGGCAGCCACAGCTGCTCTGGGCACCCTGTGCCAGGGCCTGCCCACCCTCACAGGGAGGAATTTCTTCCCAATATCCCATCTAAATCCCCATTCTTTTAGTTTCAAACTGTTCCTCTTGTCCTGGCACCATCCGGCCGTGTTAGAAGTCCCTTTCCCTCCTTTCTGACGAGCCCCGCTGCATTCCCGATCCATGGAGAGAATGGAATTCCCCCGCCAGTCCCGCCCGGCACCGGAGCGAGGAGGATGCGGGGCCGGGAATGCGGGGCCGGCGGGGGTCGGTGGGATGGAGGCGGAGGGAGGCGGGGGGAGGCGGAGGGAAGGCGGTCCCGGGGACAGCAGGGGACGGCGCTCGCCGCCTTCCCGGCCATAAAACGGCGGGGCCAGGGCTGGGCGGGCGGAGAGGAGCGGCGGGAGCGGCTCGGAGGGGAGAGGCACGGAGCGGAGCGGCTCGGAGGGGAGCGCGGCGGAGGGGCCGGGCCGCCCTGCACAGGTAACGGGGGCGGCGGGGTCGGGGTCCCCCGGCTGGGGAGCGCCGGGACGGCTGCGGCTGCCGGGGCTGTCCCCGCTGATGTCCCCGCTGATGTCCCAGCCTCTGTCCCCGCTCATGTCCCCGCCGGCTGCGCGCCTGGGGCGGACAGAGGGGACAGCGAGGCTCCCCCCGTCTGTCTGTCTGTCCCCTCCTGAGCCCCCAGCCCACCATGGGCAGCCCCCCCAACCTCCTCCAGCCTTGACAAAGGGATGCGAGCTCCGGGCACGGGCGGCTCCTGCCCGCTGGGCTGTGCCGTGGGCATGGACTCTCCAGGGAAAGGGACCCAGAGGCTCTGGACTGGGGAGCCGGGACCGCGCTGATCCTCTTTCCATCCTTCCGGCTCTTCCTTGCCCAAGTCACTCCTCGTTCAAAGACGATTCTCCCTGCGAGCCGGGAGGAGGAGTGTGGCCGTGAAACGCTGGCTCAGCTCTGCCCCCGTGCCCAAAAGTGCCCGCAGAGTTCTCTCTTTGTCCTTTGGTTGCTCCGAAATTTGCGTTGGGATCCTTTGGAGCAGCTCCTGGGAATCTTCGTAGCAGGACACGGGGACGGGGCGAGACTTTGAGCTGTTCCTTGGGTGTGGGACCAGTCTCGGGGGGTCCCAACCTCCGAGCAGACCCACTGGGATCACCCAGGGAGGGGGCAGAGCTGGAGGTCGGCCCAGGGAACCCCTTCCCTCCGCGGTCTCCCAAATGCCTGCACAGAGCCCAGAGCACGGCATGGATCCAGGCTCCGGCTGCTGAGCCAGGTTTATGTAAGCTGCTGATTTGCAGTGTCAAGAGACATCCAAGAACCGGCTTGCTTTTGGAAAATGTGTAAATCCGTGGCATCTGCCCCGAGGCTGTAGCAGCAGCCCAGGGTTTGTCTTGGTCCCAGCCCCTTGGAGAGGTTCTGCCGTCTCCCAGCTTGGCTGCGAGGGCGTGTTGAGCACTTTCCAGGAGCAAGGACAGAGTACGAGTGTCAAAAGGCTCTGTCCCTCTGTCCCTCTGTCCTTCAAGGCGCTGCTGCCGCTTTTCCCCAGCCCCAGGGTGCTCCCCAACCCCTCCAGCTCCGGCTCTGCGGGGCCCCTGCGCCGGGAGCTCCTCCCTTGGCAGCGGCTCTGCCCGCAGGATGCCGGGCTGGCGGGTCCCCAGGGTGTGACAGCCCTGCCTTTCCTGTTGTTGACAGCAGCCCCACGTCCCTGCACCGTCCCGGGCAGAGGGGCACAGCCTCTCTGCTGTGTGGGGAGCTCAGCTGGAGATGGCACGGTCAGACCACGGGCAGTGTGCCACAGAAGGGGAGGTGGCTTTGGATAATGCTGCCTGTTCCAAGAGCCAGGCATTGGGGAAGAGAGATGACTTCCAGACTCCTGGAGAGACAAGGATCTGGTCCTGCCCTGCCTGCTGACCCAAATCAGACATTTACTGGTGGCTTAGCAGTGCTGGGTTGGACTCCATGGTCTCAGAGAGCTTTTCCAAGCTAAACAATTCTACGATTCCATGTGTGATCTGGCTTGGGATTGTCTCCAGCCACTTGGGATTGGGGTGATGGCTCGAGGCCCCTTGGGATCGTCTGCAGTCAGTTGGGATCAGGGCAGTGGGCTGTGCTTTCTGGCAGTTCTAACACGGTTTTGACCTGTTTGTGCTGCAGGTGGGGGCAGCGGGAGCTCACCATGGCCCTGGCAGACCCCGCGGGCTGCGCCAAAGGCGGCGAGGACACCAACCCCTTCCCTGACATCATCGAGCTGAACGTGGGGGGACAGGTGTACATCACCCGGCACCCCACGCTGGTCAGCGTGCCCGGCTCGCTGCTCTGGGAGATGTTCACCCAGAAGAGCGTGCGCTCGCTGGCCCGCGACAGCAAGGGCCGCTTCTTCGTGGACAGGGACGGGTTCCTGTTCCGCTACATCCTGGATTACCTGAGGGACCGGCAGCTGGTGCTGCCCGAGCACTTCCCGGAGCGCGGCCGGCTGCAGCGCGAGGCCGAGTACTTCGTGCTGCCCGAGCTGGTGAAGCTGCTGGCGCCCAAGCTCAGCGAGCAGAACTCCCTGGGGGACGATCCGTGCCAGAGCGACCCCGAGGAGCTGTCCCCCGGCGCGGACACCGCCCGCAGCCTGGCCGCGGCCGTGCCGCCCAGCGCCGCGTCCGGCAGTGCTGGCACCGAGGGCCGCAGAGCGGGGTTCATCACCATCGGCTACCGCGGCTCCTACACGCTGGGCAGGGACAGCCAGACGGACGCCAAGTTCCGCAGGGTGGCCCGGATCATGGTGTGCGGCAAGACCTCGCTGGCCAAGGAGGTCTTTGGGGACACCTTGAACGAGAGCAGGGACCCGGACAGGCCCCCGGAGAGGTACACGTCCAGGTACTACCTCAAGTTCACCTTCCTGGAGCAAGCCTTTGACAAACTGGCCGATGCCGGCTTCCACATGGTGGCCTGCAACTCCACGGGCACCTGTGCCTTCGCCCACGAGCAGACGGACGACAGGATCTGGACCTCTTACACCGAATATGTTTTCTATCGTGAGTGACACCAAACCAACCCTCCACCGACCAGCCACTGACTGTCCCTTTCCCATCCCACGCTGGCTGTGGCCTAGAACGTAGAGATCCGTCCCCGAATCCCGGCGTCCTCCCTTTGCCTCCTTTTCAGTTGGTTCTTGCGTTTTTGTCCCTCCTCCTTGCTCCACGTTGAACCTGCCCAGCTCTTCCTTGTAGCAGCTGCTGACCACCAACCTTCCTCCCTCTCTCCGACTTCTGCGGTCGCTCCCAGCCCTCCCTGGATGTGTGGACTCGGACACTGCTGTGGACGTGGGTTGGGTGGGAGGGGTGGGACACTCGGGACGCTGCTCCAGGCTGGCATTCCTCCAGCTGGATGGGCTTGGACACTGGACTGGGCTCTCTGTCCCCTGCAGCTCCCTGGATTCCTGCTGCACGCACTGCGACCTGCCAGGGGGGTTGGGAGAGGAATCATTGGGATAAAGACACGGGAAAGCAGAGCGGGGAGGGGGGAGGTGGGGGTTGGAAAGTCGCAGCCTGGCAGCAGGGCTGGATTGGCAGGAGCCCTGTAAGCAGCTTAGCCTGAGACTGGCAGCGCTCAGGAAGGGCAGAGGCTCCCCCTGAGCCCGCAGCTCTGAGATGAGACATCAACACGGCTCCAGGATGCCTCGGGAGGGAATTTGGGGGGGATTTTTGGGAGGGTGGGAGGGGCAGATGTTCTACGAGGGGAGCGGGGAAGGCTCGACGTGCTCGGGGGTGTAAAATGCTTATACGGCTCTCCAGCTCCTTGGAGCCTTGTCAGACGAAAAATCTCTTCATTTTTTCTCGGGTGCACAACAGGAATCACAGGGGTGAGGTTGGAATGCTCTGGAGGCAGTCAGGCCACAACTTCCTACCCAGGAAAGGGAATTTTGGCCATTTTGGTGCTCTCCTGTGAGGTGTTTCCAGTCCCAGGTCTCCAGGCCCTTCTAGGCTGGAGCCTCTGTTGCTCCAGAGCAATGCAGAATAAAGGGACAGCCTGGGGTGGCCGTGTGCCCCCGTGCCCAGCTGGCACAGCACAGAGCAGCTTTGGTGAAGGGGTTCCAAGAGGAGAAGGAAGGAAGGAACACAAAGTTATGGGAGCCTCTGTGCCCTGCTCTGCCCCTCCTGTCCCTGCTGGGCAGGATCCCAGGGCACCACATCCCCAAATCCCAGCCCTGGGTGATGCCCAGCCCCAGCTCTGGCACACAGCCTCAGCCTGCAGGGGAGGTGACCCTGATGTCCCTCTCTGCTGCCTGTGCCTGTCCCCTGGTGCTCTGCCCCCCATCCCTGGCAGCCACTACAAATCCATGACATCCACCATCCACCCAAGGCACCCTGCATCCATCCCCGCTCCCGCACCGTGCATCCATCCCCGCTCCCGCACCGTGCATCCATCCCTGCTCCCGCACCGTGCATCCATCCCCGCTCCCACACCCTCCATCCCTGCATCCATCCCCACTCCCACACCCTGCATCCATCCCTGCTCCCCCACCGTGCATCCATTCCCGCTCCCACACCCTGCATCCATCCCTGCTCCCGCACCCTCCATCCCTGTTCCATCCCTCCATCCCTGCTCCCACCACCCCTAGCCCCTGTGAAGCTCCTGGAGCTGCAGGATCTCCTCCCCACTGGACAGCATCCAGGGGGTCATTCCTGCTTGGGATCCATGTGGGAGGAAGGTTTGCAGCTGCTTCCTGGACAGCAGGGAGGGCTTTGGGGCCAGCAGAAGTTTCAAGCCAGGTTCTTCCTCTCTCCTGATGTAGGGGAAGGCAAAAACGGTATTTTGACATTTTCATGGTCCTGTTCCTCATTCCAGCAACCTCTGGAAGAGGAAATGACAACCAGCTTAAGAAAAGACAAGAAAAAGGAACTTGAGCTCTGTGTGCACACAAAGAAAACCTTTAAATAAAGGGGGAGGGGACCTGCATCCCATATTCGCTTTCTTTTTTTGAACTCGAGATTTTTCTAAGTAGGATTGGGAAAAGAAATTGCTGCCTTGTGGGAAACGGGGCTGTTTTGATGTTTTTCCCCACTGGAACTGGGCTGAAAAATTGATCTCCCGGGAGGAGGAGTTTTTGCCTGAGGGAGAAACCAGAATGGCAGAGTCACCATTCCGGGGGTTTTGATGTGGCAGGTTCTGGGATCGGGGCTGCTCAACCCAATCCCCCACAGGAAACACGAGCAGGGGTAATTCCTGAATCCTTTCAGAGCCTGATGGTTTTCCTGGAAACTGAGACTTCATGGAAAAATCCTTTTGTTGAGATCCATCTCCACAAAAATACACTTGATTTGGGGCTGCTTCTTTTCCTTGCATACATTTATTTATAGGAAAATTGTCCTTGTCATGGCTGGGAGGAGAACCTTGGCTCATTTGATCCCCAGGAAAGACCTTGGATCAAATGGATCAAATTTGCTGGGAAATGGTGGCATGGAAAAGCATCTCAGTGAGGTCTCCTCCTCTGAACAATCCTGGCAAGCTGGGAAGAACCAGGCAGGAGGGAGCTGGGAGCCCTGGGGGCCTCAGGGAGACAGTGGAGAAGCAATTCTCTCATGTTGCCTGGTTTTCCTGGGAATATTCCTGGATTTCTGTGATCCCCAGACCTCGAGCTCCTGCTGGGCCATCCCTTGGCTTGTCCCAATCACCCAGACCTGCTCTGCTCCTTCTGTCCTTGTGCTCCCCAAGCATCTCCCACTCCAGGCTGTCCCTGGGGAAAATCCAGCCTTGTCCAGCTCCTTCTCTGCTGGATTTGGAGGTGGTTTTTCCTTCCCACCAGGAGAACAGGACCCTGCTCCTCGGCTGTCTGCCACTGCAAGCCAGGTTAAGCCAAGCTCCAGGTGCTCCTGGTGGCAGCATCCCACTCTTTTCCAGGAGCTCCATCCAGAGATCCTCCTCCTCCAGTGCATTTCCAGGGCTGGGGAGAGCTTTGGGATGCCCCAGCTCCTCCCTGGGAATGCTGGCACGCCCAGGGCAGGCACGTGGGCTGAGCACACCTGGAGCAGGGGGATTATCCACATTGTCCAGGAAAACCGGGGCCGGGAGGGAGCCCTGGGATTATTTTAATCTGCCCTACACTGAGCACTCAGCAGCTTTTCTCATCCTGCTGGGAGCGAGGGCTGGGGGCTGGGATGGAGTTTGGCATGGGTTTGGGATGGGTCCCAAGGGTGTCCAGGCAGCAGATCCCGTGTGGATCCCTCGGGAAGGCTCCTGCTCTCCCTGCAGAGCTCAGCACACACCAAGGAACGTTTCCATAAGGAGCTCCCAGCTCCCCGAGGGTGTTTCCCACCCCCCCGAGGGGGAACATAACCCAGCCTCTCATTTCGATATTCCCAGAAAATCCCTCATCCCAAAATAAAACCCCTGGTGGGAGGGAGGCCCGCAGGAGCTGGGGCTGGCTCTGCCCTCCCAGGCAGGCACCTGACCACAAATTGCCGGGTGCTCCTCACAAAAACTGAGCTTAAGGAAAAGCCAGATCCCATCCGTCTCCATCAGGCACTGCTGCCAGCCCTGGAGAACATCTGGAAACACTTTGTGTCCTTGGCCTGGCTCCAGCCCTGCTCCAAGGGGACCCTTTGGTGGCAGAGGGGTCCCAAAGCTGAGCTGAGCTCTGCCCATCCTCATGGAGCAGGTCAATCCCATGGGATGGGGAGAGGACATGGAGGGACCTGTGGGGGTTAGAGAGCTCAGAGGGGGACACAAAAATCCCCTTCCCAGTCCTGAAATCCCATCCTCTTGGGAGACTGGGTCAGCAGGCCACAAAAATCCAAGGGCTTTGGTGGAATGCTGAAAGAGAAAGGATTTGGTGGTGGAGGAGCACGGAGAAGGGAGAAGCAGCTGGAAGTTGGAACCAACCTCCTCTTCTCTCAAATAACCAGGAAATGGTTTGGCTTGGTTGGGACCTTAAAGCTCATCCAGTCCATTCCCAGCCCCTGCCAGAAACAGGGACAGCTTCCACCATCCCGGGCTGCTCCAAGCTCCCTCCAACCTGACCAAAATCTGGTTAATTTTAAAAATAAACCCCCCAAACTCGCTTTAACAACATGGGCATCTAGCACTGGGAAAAACCAGTGGAGAGAGGGGGGATTTTCCAATTCCTGGAGCAGAAACTGCAGCCTGGCTGCTTTGTTTAGGAGGGGTTTAGCAAAACAAGGGTTTAGGCTCAGTTCAGCAGCTGCAGCTGAACCACAGAGAGACCTCTGGGCCTCCTTCCAGGGCTGTGGGGAGCAGGAGAGGGAAGGCAGACGAGTGTTCAAGCCTGTTGGAATTTTGGGAGCTGTTGGATGCGTTGGATTCCGGTGAGTGCTGGAGAATTTGCCAAATAAATCTCGTTCAACCCGCGCTGACAGTTCGTGCTGAGCTGGAGCAGGCTGGACTTGGAGGTGTCCAGGTGGTTTTCTTCAAAGGCTCTGGCAGTCCAAAAGCTTTTCCTTCATTCCAGGTGATGGATGGCTGGGAATTGTGCTCCCCCCCTGCTCCAGGAGAGCTGGGCAGGATCTGAGGGAAAGATGTTCCTGTAAAATAACCCAAAGCAGATTGCACCTAAATCACTTTGGAGTCAAAGCACAACCTCTGCATCTCAAATGTTTCCTGTCCCTCCTTTCCCTTCTCCAGGATAAATCCCGGTAGGATAAATCCATCGGGATGCAGAGCCCAACAGCATCCTTAAAGGATTAACCCTTTCTTCACTCCCCACACCTCTGAAAACTCCTCTCAGGAATAAATTTCAGGTCCCTTTCCACCTGAACAAGCCTTGGATTTGGGGATTCCATGATCTGGAATTTTGAAGGGAGATGGAGCCTGGCCCTGTCATGGTCCTGTATCATTCCAAGGATCCCTGTGGGAAGCAGGGAGGAGGAGCACTTTGTTCCCTGGATATCCCTGGAATGTTCCTCCCAGGGAAGAACAGCCCCTGCCCACCAGGAGCAGCCATGAGGGGCTGCAGATTTGGGGGCCAGTTCACAAAGAAAAAACAGATTTTTCCCTCAAAATTCAGCTTTTGTGTTCCCATACAGTCAGAACCATGGAATATTCCGAATTGGAAAGGACCCACAGGGATCATCCAGCCCTGGCCCCTACAGGGATCGAGGTTTGTTTGGCTTTGGTTTGGGGCCCTTTCCGGGACAAGAGAGGGCCCAGCCCAAAAACCCAAACAAAGCCCAAATGTTTAAGGCTCAAAGATGAAAAGAATAAATAAAGGAAACTGGAAAAAAAAAAAAGGGAAAAAACCCAAGTTTTCCTTAGCCCAGCCTTGTGCTGTGGGATTGGCCAGACAGAGAGTGCTTTTTGGGATCAGATGAGAGGAGAGAGCCAGGGAAGCTTTGGGAAAACCTAAAGGGACAAATAACAACCCCAAAGTGAGGCTTGCGCCTCTCCCAGCTCGCTCTGCCTCAGTTTCCCCAGGCACAGGAAAGGAATCCTTTGGGATCCCTCCTGGAATATTCTGGGGAGCAGAGCTCTCCCGGGAGCCATGGAAGGATATTCCAGGAGTTCTCTCAAAATCCTTGCTGTGGTGAAACACATCCTGCCCACATCTGGAATCCCAAGCACTCAGAGAGCCGTGGAATATTGTTCTAAACTCATGGAATGGTTTGGGTTGGAAGGACCTTAGAGCTCTTCCAGTTCCATGGGCAGGGACCTCCTCCCCTATCCCAGATTTTTCCAAACCCCGTCCAACCCTTTCCCCTCTCACTCCGGCTGGTTTAAACCAGGCAGGATAAATAAAACCCCGCCGGGTTTCACTGCTCGGCCTCACCTGGGGATCACTTCCTCAGAGCTGAGACTTCCAGCCAAAAAAACCCCAAAAACCCCAGGATAAACCCAAATCCTTCCCCTCTCCGGCGGAACAAGGGATTAGAGCTCGCTCGGCGCCGTCCCCTCTCCCTGGAATGACTCCCTGAGCGCAGCCATTCTTCCCATTAGTCCCTAATTTGCTCTTAATGGACCGTTTTAATCAGCTCCAAGGATTAAATGCCATCGAGGAGCCCGGGGAGCGGCCTTTTCCAGCCGCAGGGATCCTGGGCTGGGATGTGTGCCCAGGGGAGGGTGTGAGGGTGGAGGAACGGGATGACGGGGACGGGGTACAAGTGACATTTCGGGAGCAGAGTGCATTTAACCGAGAGAGGAGAGGAGTAAACAGGAAATTGTTTCGCAACCTCCCCAAAGCTTCCCCTGCTCCTCCCCGCCGCCACCGACCCCAAGGGCTCCCCAGAAAAAGGGATTTTCCCTGGATCCCGGGGTGCCTCGGCTCCCTCGGGATCCCCTTGGCGTGTAGGGGGTGCAGCAGCAAACCTGGCACCCCAAAAATCCCTGGGGAGGGGGAACCCGGCTGCTCCGCCAGATCCCAGCGCAGGCAGGAGGTGCCACGGGCTTCCCATCGCTCCCAGCAGGGATTTTGGAGCTGGCAGAGCCTCCCCGACATTTGGGGCTCCCGATTTTTCCTGCAGCACCTTTTAAATCCCCAGCTGCTTTCCCAGCTCGCCATCCCTGTCCCTGGGAATGTCCCGTCCCCTTCCGTCGCTTTAATGGAGCAGCTCTGAACCTGAGGGAAGGCAGGGCGCAGCCAATGTTTTCCATTTTATTCCCGAATTATTATTGTCCTTTGTGTGCCCGGAGGGGATTTACCACCACCCCCAGGGGAACACAAAAAAAACCCCCATTAACTCCGCACCGCAGCCTTTTAACTGGAATTTGGCTCCAGAGGACCTGCAATCCCCAGGTCCCGCTTTGGAAGGATTCCCAGTTTTCCCGAACTCAGCAAAGGGGGCCAGGAAAGCACTTCCAGCAGGAGCGGGCACTGCGGGGCTGCGATAAGGTGCTGGTGCCAAATACTCCTCCCAGCTCCTGAAATTTCGGAGTGCTTTTAATCCCCCCCTCCCAGCAAACCGCAGCCCCTGGAAAGCGCAGCTGCTTCCTTCCAATGGGATTAATTTGTATTCGGATGAGGAATGATGTTTTGGCAGCAGGGATCTCCACCGTGAGCGCTGCCCCTCCCTCCCTGGAGCTGAGGTCATCCAGCAGTGCCATGGAAATGAGGGACAAACTGTCCTGGCGCTGTCACCCCGAGCCTTGGCAGGAGCTGGGAATCCTCTCCGTGCTCCCAGGGGTGCTCCCAGCTTTGTTTCCAAGTGTACTCCCAGGCGTGTTCCCAGGTTTGTTCCCAGGTTTATTCCCAGGTTTGTTCCCAGGTTTATTCCCAGGTTTATTCCCAGATGTGTTCCCAGGTTTGTTCCCAGGTGTGTTCCCAGGTTTATTCCCAGGTGTGCTCTCAGGTTTGTTCCCAGGTTTATTCCCAGGTGTGTTTCCAGGTTTGTTCCCAGGTGTGATCCCAGGTTTACTCCCAGGTGTGTTCCCAGATGTGTTCCCAGGTGTGTTCCCAGGTTTTCTGGTGGATATCCCAGCAGGGCTGTCCCCAGGGGTGTCCCTGTTGAGCATCCCCTCCTTCCCACCTCGGGATCTGCCCTTCCCAGCTGGGGCTGATCCCTCCTGCCTTGCTCCAGTTCCCACAGAATCCTGCAGCAGCAGCAGGGCCTGGAATCATGGAATGGTTTGGACTGGGAGAGACCTTAAAGCCCATCCCATCCCATCCCATCCCATCCCATCCCATCCCATCCCATCCCATCCCATCCCACCCCTGCCATGGCAGGGACTCCTTCCACTATCCCAGGCTGCTCCAAACCCCCTCAAACCTGGCCTTGGACACCGCCCAGGATTGATCCAGGGGCAACCACCGCTTCTCTGGGAATTCTATCCCAGCACCTCCCCACCCTCCCAGCCAGGAATTCCTTCCCAGTATCCCATATCTGAGGCTTGGAATGGTCACCGTGACCTCCCGTGCTCGTGGACATCCCAGATGAGCTCAGCAGCTCCACGTACTCCCAGATAATTAACTGGATCTTGGATGGAAGCATTGGAGGGGGCTGGGAACAGCTGGAGCATCTCGGGTGTGCTCGGAGCAGCTCATCCATGGAAGTTTTTTTTGGTTGGTTTATTTTGTTTGTGGGATTTCTTTTCTTCCCTTTATGTTCCCAACACCAAACTAAAAAATAAAACAAAAATCCCAAGCCATTATTTAAATAACAGGAGCTCGGTGCCACCGATTTAAAGGGATTTAACTCCAACCTTAAAGCCCGGAGTGCTGCAATTTCCTGATTAATTCTTCCCCAAAAACACAAGCATAAAGCCCCTCCTGGCCTTGTCCCTGCCCTCCCTGGATCCTTCCCTTCCCCAGGTGAACATTCCCAGCTCTCTCCCGAGTCTCTGAAGTTGATTTAAATCCCACCAAGGTTGATGACACATCCAGGGGACATTCCCAAGGCACATTCCTGTGTCCTGTTTGTCATTCCACCCATCCCAATGGAAGTTTTCCCATCAGAGCTGATCCCAAGGACCTTTCCCACCTACATCCACCACCCCATTATTCCATTTCCTCCGTTTTCCTCTTGGCTGTTTCCCCTTTCCCCCTTTCCTGGGTAATAAAATCCCTTCATCCCCAGATGGCCTCTTGGGAACACCCATTATTCCATTATTTATATGTTGGGAACGAACTCTTGATTCCATCCCTCCTTTTCTCTCCCTTAATAAGCTTTTAATCCATGCTGGAAGTTCAACAATCCCCCTTTGGCTCCAGAATTTCCTTAAAAGCCTCTTGGATGGCCTTCATCCAAAAGCCCTCAGGAAAATGGAATAACTGCTCTCCATTATCCACGAATTTGTGGACTGAACATAAAACCAAGGGATTTTTTTTCCATGTTTATTAGAAGGGTTTTAATTCTGCCTTTAATTATGATTTCAATTTAATTAATACACAGCCACAATTCCGAAATGGAATTTGAAAATGTGCTCGTGTAAACCATTTATTCCATTGAAAAAATGCACATTTGGGATTAATTATGACTGATGGCAAATTGATCATTAATGAAGCTTTAGGGTTAATTAGAACCAGGTGCAAGTTTCTCAGAAAGGGTAGGAAACAGTGCAGAAAATCCTTTTTTTTTGGTTAAAAATGTGTTTATTCCTGCAGCTCCCAAATGGAACATGCCAATTTCCCCCTTTCCACCAATATTTCAGGATTAAGGGTAATTCTCACCTCCCTCTCCACGTTGTGTTAATGGGTTTCCAGGGAAAACTCCAATAGCAACCAGCTCCAACCAGGTGGAGTTGCCTCATTCCAGCCCCCTTTGCTTCCAGCCAAAGCCATGGAATTAATAAAGCATTTGGGAATGTCTGCAGACTTTTCCTTCTTCCCTGCAAGTGGAAAACAGGTTGTTGGTCCCATTTTACAGCTGAGGGTTTCCAGGATGGAGAGCAGGAAATGCTCCTCAGGCTTCCAAGGAGCACAAGGGTGGCTCCTCTGCTTTTCCAGTGGGAAAAAAACTTGGGCTGTTGTGACGCCCAGGCTTGATCTGATCCCAAATCCTGGGGAAGGGGATGCACCAGGACATTGCTTTGTCTCTGCTCCTACAGGACATCTTGGATCAAAATTCCCTTTCCAACAATTCCTGTTTTTTGCTGGTGCAGGGGCATCTGCTGCTGAAATTGGGATGGGGTTGAGCTGGAGAACTTTTTCACGGATTAATGGGAGTCAGGTTACTCCCAACTTCCAAAAGGCAGGAAATGTTGGGAGGAGCCCAGATATTTTGCAAAAGCACCATAAAACCTGCCTGGGCTCATGGCACATCCAAGGGGGAAATCCCAGGGAATGATTTGTCACAGGACAGAACCACAGCGCTCATTTTCCCTGCATCCCTCTCCAGTGGGGGTGTGGATGTGGAACATCAGAATTCCATGATTTTGGAGCAGGGATCCAGATCCAAACCTTCTCATTTGTTTCCAGGTCCCACTGCACGAGGCCAACTCTCCAGGCAGCTCTCCAGGCACTGCAGCCTTCCAGGTAAATCCATGGAAAACCATGTCCTGGGAAAAACCTGGGAGTGGGTGAAGGAAGGATCCCAAGCATTTGAGTTTCAGCAGAGGCTGTGATTCCCAAGTGTCCCAGCATTGGTGGCTCCTCGGTGGCTTCCATCCCTTCCCCACATCCACGGAATATCCCCAAAGCCGTTGTGTTTGTTGGACAACACGGATTTGAGGCTGGAAGTGCAGTCGAGCCAACATCTTCCAGTGGTGGCTTTGAAATCTTCCCAAGCCCTGGGGAGCAGCAAGTGCCTGTCTGAAATTTGGAATAAAATGGGATTAATGCCGTTTTTCCAGTGGAGCCATGAAGGTTCCGGCTTCCTTGCCAAGGTTGGGATTAACACACGGGAAATGCAGGTTTTTGAGTTTGGATTTGGATGTTTATTATTTCTTATCTATTTACCAGCCATGAGTTCTAACTAGCAAGTCAGAGAAATAAGGTGAAACGGAGCCCTTCTAACCCTTTCCAAGTGGGTGCCAATTACCCAATAACGAGCTGACACCTGTATTATTTGTATTTCTGACCCAATAATGACCACCCAAGGCCCGCAACGTGGACCTTTTCCATCCAGTTACAGAAAACCACCCAAACCCATGAAGAAGAAGGAAGAAGAAGGTGAAGGAGGACTCAGACAGTGCCCCAAATCCTCCGTCTTGATCCACATGTATTACTATATACTAAATTCTTAAATCTAAGTTTTTCACCCTGCGAGATCACACAATACTATTCAAACTGCACATCCCTAATCCCAGTGCTATCACTCAATCCTGGAATCCTGTTCCAAGGCCTCAGGTCAAATGTGGTGCTTGCCTGAAGGTCAGCATCCCTCAGCTCAGAAAGCCTGAGATTTTCAGCCTCCAGGGTTCCAACAGAGCAGAGCGTGGACAGCCAGCACGTGGAGGGTGTTTTTTTGTCCCTGGGATGAGGGAAAACCAGGACAGAGCAGCTCTTCTGCTCCCACTGTCCCAGGGATTAACCCAAAATCCCAGAGAGCCTACGGGAAGAGGAACAAACTTCTGGAAAGCTCCACCAAGGTGTGCAAAGCCTCTGGAAGGAGCAAACCCTCCCTTGGCTGCTGGCACTGCTCCAGCCTCCGCCTCCTCCTCCCAATCCTATTAGAATTAGAGGGATAGAGCTATAAGAGGAAAAGTCCATCCCCAGAGCAGCACTGACAGCTTTGCCTTTAAATCTTTAATGAGCACCAGCTGCAGGTCGGCACGTGGAATTGGGAATCCAGCACCCTGGAGCTCTGCTGGAATGTTTGGGAACACCTGGAGAAGCTCAGCTGTGTAAAGGAAAGGGAGAAGCCTCAGTGTTGTTCTTATTCCACAGAAAATCTTTCCCCTTCCACTGGTGTGCCAGGAATTCCATTCCAAGCCACGTTCCCATGTCCTGTGTGGGTGTTCTGCCCAAAAGGCTTTGGAATGCCCTACTGGAATGGAAATCAGCTCAGATTCCCTCCTCCAGGACTTTGGGACTTAACTGGGTGCAAAACTCTGGCATATGAATTGGAATTAGGAATGGAACTTTCCCAGCTGCACTGGCGGTGACCACAGAGCCTCCGGATGAAGTTGGTGGTCCCGGGAAGCAGCAGGCCCTGGTTAGAGCCTGGGAAGAATCAGGAATTGTCTCAGGAGCCACAATTAATGAGGGAGGCCATGGGCACAGGGCGTGCTGGGATCCTGCTGCCATCTCCTGGAGGCTGCACCTTCCTCTGGATCATAATGGATCATGGATGTCCAGCCTGGCCAGGCTGTGTCTGGGCAAATTCCTGCTGTCCTGGTTTCTGGCAACCACCGAGCACAGAATCCTGCTCAGCTGCGGGGGTTTGGGGAGCTGGAGCACCCAGTTCCATCCCCTGCTCCCCATGGCTGGGTGGAGCAGGATTGGTTTTATCCCAAATCAGGGTGGCCTTGGTGAAAGTTTTCAGCCACCTCTGGAAGAGCAAGGATGGATGGGATATTGGGATGGAATTCCTGGCTGGGAGGGTAGGCAGGCCCTGGCACAGGGTGCCCAGAGCAGCTGTGGCTGCCCTTGGATCCCTGGCAGTGTCCAAGGCCAGGTTGGCTCACCCTGGGATAGTGGAAGTGTCCTGGGTGATTTATCTGGGTGATGATTCCATGATTCCCTGTCTGCCTGGTGGGAAGAGCTGTGGAACTGGAGCATTCATGGGATTTACTGCTCCCTGTGTCAATGGGATGATCCTGCTCCAACACTCAGTCATGGAGAGGCAAAGCCCTTGGATGGGGCAGGAACTGCAGCTGGACCCAAAGGCTCATCCAGGCTGGGCTGCAAATGGAAGTGTCTGCATGGAAATGCCAGGAAAGAAAAATGATGGAAAGCTGAGCACTAATCCTGGTGTAGGATAAACACTTTGTATTCCTCCCTGTTTGTAACTCCATGTAAATGAGGCAATATATGATAGAAAGGTTTAGGGAAAAGGCAGGAGAGCAGGACCAAAGCATGAGGAACAGCAATTCCTGGTGGGAAATATGGGATGTGGTTAGAGGCACTGCCCAAAGCTCAAGGATCACCCCAAGAAGGGTTTGGGAGGCACTGGGACTTTTCCTGATCATTCCTCACCCTGGGAACCCAGCTCTGGGAGGTGCTTTGGATTCTATTCCCATCCACCACTCTTCCCACACTCCCTCTGCATCACTTCCCTTCTGAGATTTTCTCCTTTGGGTGTTGATTTTTAGGAAACTCCTGGCTCAGCCTTCCCATTCCCGAGCCTTCAGACCTGGAGCAGACCCCCAAAAAACCCATGTCCTCTTCTGAGCCCATCCTGGACCTCAAGGGAGACACGGCAGAGGCACTTCCAGGTGAGAACCAATACTTCCAGGTGGGAAACTGCACTTCCAGGTGAGAACCAGCATTTCCAGGCAGGAACCAGCACTTCCAGGTGAGAACCAGCACTTCCAGGTAGGAAACTGCACTTCCAGGTGGGAAACTGCACTTCCAGGTTGGATGCAGCTCAGGCACACCAGGAGCTGCTCCTCTTGGAATAATCCTTGGCAAAGTTTGCCATCCATGCTATGGATCACTAAGTCCAGTAAATAGGATCATGGAATTATTTAGGTGGGAAAAGACCCCTGAGACCACAGCCTAGCCATTCCCAAGTGTGGCAATACCCCATGTCCCCAAATGTCACATCCCCAGGAGATTTTAAATCCCTCCAGGAATAAATCCCTGCCCTGCCCTGGGCAGCTGTGCCAAGCCTGGAAAAACTTTTTGGGGAATAAAGGGTTATCCAAAGGGATTGGCTCAGCAGGGAGGGAAAGCTGCTTTTGCTCCATGCGGTCCCAAGCCCTCCAGCCCGGGCAGATGTTGTGCTGATGTAAAGCAGGATGGCTCCGTTGGCTCCCATCATCCAAGGGCTCTGCGCCGTCACCGGGATTTGACCTCTGGAGTCTGAATCCGTCATAATTCCCATTCCAGCCATGAAGCTGGAGCGGCTGCTCTGCAAAAGAGAGAGGGAATCAAGTGCTCACGCCAAGTCTTGGTGTGGGACAGCTGCTGTCCATCACTCCCCCTCAGCTGGCTGCACTTCCAGGGACATCCCACAGCTCCTCCCGCTGATCCCATCCATCCCTGTTATCCCAAAGGAGCTGGCAAGGAGCTGCAGCATCCCAGCTCTGGGAAAAGCAAAACTTCTGCCTGTGGAGAGAAGGCAGCGAGAGCTGGAAGGCTTTGGAGGGGGACTGGGGGACCTTCAAAGGGGAGATTTGGGAGACCTTCAGAGGGGGGATTTGGGAGACCCTTGGAGACGGGATTTGTTCTTTTCCCTGTTTTCCTGGCAATGCCGGAACTGGGCGGGTTAAAGCAGATGTTAAATTAATCAGTGACAGGGAATATCCACTGCTAAATGTGCGTATTTTATATATATGGATAAAAATGAGCAGGGAAAAATACTCGGATTGCACAGATCCACAGGAAACAGCCTAACACTGACATCAGAGCTCCCCAAAAAACAAAAAAAAAGGAATGTTTTGGAAACAAGAACAGCTGCACAGGGGATGGATTGAATTGCAGGAATCAACTGTGATGAAGGCAGCCAAAATTCCAGCCCCAAACACCGCTCCCCTCGCTCAGCTCTTGGGCGCGGGCCCTGCCAGCTCCAGGGAGGGCAGGAAATCAGGGAAATCGGGAGGAATTGGAGATGAAAGGCGCCGCGGGATGATTTGGGAACAGTAATTAGGTGCTGATGGATATCGGCTCGCTCAGGGGGCGGAGTGGCGAGCGCTGATTTAGATCCCGGCGGGAGCTGGCCGGGAATTAAAGGCACAAAAACCTGGGACGGGTTTGTTCCAGCTCCAAGGGATTGAAGTCCTGGATGACAAAAGGTGGCTGGAGTTAGATCCCCATCTGTCAGTCCTGACAGACAGGCGGATTTAAAGGCTAAAAAGGTCGGAATCGCACAGCATCCCATGCTCAGGAGCCGTGGAATGGAATCCCAGACTGGTTTGGGCTGGAAGGGACTTTAAAGGTCACCTAATCCCCCCTGCCATGGCAGCGACACCTTCCACTATCCCAGGGTGCTCCAATCCCCATCCAGCCTGGCCTTGGACACTGCCAGGG
>VZSR01000193.1:1017425-1028828 GCA_013398615.1 Brachypodius melanocephalos
GGGAATGCCGAGTATCCCGGTGGCCGGAGCGCTCCCACCCCAGCTCTAGCCGCGCTGATCGCCGTGTGTTATTTGAGCATTCATCTTGTTCAAGCACCACTTCAGCGCCTCAGGACGGGCCCTATCTCAGAAAAGAACCGAGAGCCTTCCTCCACCCCCGCCCCGTCCCTCACTTTCCCCCGGGGCTGGATTATCCCAAATAAACACTCACTTTGGGTAATGGTTAACTTTAATGGCTCGGGTGGCTCGAGGGGTTGATAGTCCCGGGGATTCAGGAGATAAGGGCAGGGTTTGAAGGGCAGCGCTCGTGGCCGCTGTCACGGCCAGCACCGCCCGTTCCCACAGGGCTGGGAACATTCCGTGCCACCTTCCCCAAATCCACCCTGCTGGAGCTCTCCCTTGTGATTTCCAGCTGTTGGGAGCCAGGGTTTGTCCCCGCAGGTCGCAGCCCGGGGGTGGCTTTGCCGCAGCCACCAGCAGGCACCTGTGTGTCCCGATGCCACGATCCTGTGCCGAGCTGCGGAGATTCCCGCAGAACCCGCCCGGCGGCTCCTTCCCCCGGTGATTGTGTTTTCCCGAGTCAATGGATAACTTTACAGCCCGGGCCGTGGGTACATCAAACACAACAGCCCTGATCTGCCGGGGGGAGATGTCGGGACAGCAAAGTTCAAAGTTAAAGCCACCCTCAAAGTCACTGCCAGGCTGGAGGGGGGGGGGGCAATTCCAGGGGCCTTCCAGATCCCCAGGGAGCTGGGCTGGGTTTATCTCCCCCTCATCCCAGGCCTTGGGCACAGGGTGGCACCTTCGCTGTCCTGCGGGACCTTCCAGCTCCTCCCTCTGCAATCACCCAGGGAGCAGAGGAAGGGCAGAGCCCCTCTGAGCCTCCCCCAGGGAGTTTCCCATGCCCACCCTCCTTCCCTGTGTTTTCCAGCTCCTGGACATGGTGTGCTGGCATCAGCATCCCTTCCTTCTGAATTTCAAGGAAAAAACCAAGAGGAGTCTCTCATCGGTGCTGTCAGCTCCTGGCTGTGCCCTGTGAGACCGGAAAGCCTCCAGGTTTTCTCCAGGATTTTATCCCTCCCTCTGCCTCCTGCTTCTCTCCTGTCCTTGACCAGCTGGATCTTGGCATCCCTGGAGCTTTAACAGCCCGGCAGGAGCAGTCCATGCATGGACAGCCATTGCTTCACTATCAGCACAAACAGGGCCAGGATGGGGACAATGACAGTGCTGGGGGACACTGCAGGGAACGAGAGCCATGGGCTGGGAAAGGGAGAGGGACTCTTTGGGATCCTGCTCTGCTGAGACCCTGCTGAGGGGTGACTCTGAACTTCCATCTCTGCTCTGAGCCCTGTCCCAGATCTGCCACGGCTCAAAGGATGCTCCAGGGCCCAAGGAGACCTCAGCCAGCTCTGACATCTCTCCTGATGACAGCAGTGTCCCCAAGGACAGGAGGGAGTCACGGAATGTTCAGGTGTCTCAACCCTGTCTTGTCCCTCTCCCCCTCCTGGATCTGTGGATGCCCCACTTCCCTCCCCAGGATAAAGAATGGGAGCACATAAAGGTGAGGGGATCAAAAACAAGGGTTATGTCCCTCCTTTCCCTTCTCATGGCACTGGGACAGGGACAGGGACAGGGACAGGGACAGAGACAGGGACAGGGACCACTCCAGGCTCACACCATTCATGGATCCTTCCCTGCCTGGGCACCCATTTCCCCGCTTTAAAAACCTTAATTTCCCCTTTTCCTTAAGCCTGGAAAAGCAGGAGGTGAAGGCAAAAAAAGCTCTTGGAGCAGGAAGGACCAGAAGCCAGACCAGGTCTGCAGGTGATAAAATTTTATTACAAAATAGAAGATGGATCAATATTCCTGGGGGAGTTTGTGGGGGAGAGGGGTTCTGTAACAAACAGAGCATCCCAGGAAATCTTCCCCCCCACACACGTTTTCCAGGTCCCAATTTCTTCCCCATTCATCTTGGATAATAAAGGATCACCTGGAAATACCCACAAAGTCACACAGCATTTTTGGCCTATTTACAGCAATTTTCTCCCCGTTATCAAAGAGAGGTGAGGCACCCACATTCCAGCATTTGATCCACTCCTTGCAAAGCTTTTCCAAAATGTCCCAGGGGACCGAGGATGGAGGGGCCTTCCTTTGTCACACGGCTCCATCAGCACCACTCCCCTTTCCCTGGATTTCTCCCTAAAAACAGCCCTCGGCCACCAATACAAACCCAGAGCTGTACACTCTGTCCATAGAAAAATAAAGGAATAAAAGCCAAGGATTTGCCATGATTTTCATTTTCAAGAACAAAAAAATTGTTGCATAGAGAAGCATCTGCATGTGAGGAGTTTGCATACAGAGCAGTGGGTAGGTGCTAAAACACTTCTGCCCCTCATCAAATAATAAAAAAAATATATATATATTTATATATTTACACACACAGAGTCCAGGGGAGGACAAGCAGAGGCTGTAGGGAAAAAGATTCCCAAGATTAGCAGGAAAATTATGTCCAATTCCCCTTGGATTTCAAGCTGCCTGTTGGTAGGTTTGGCTTTGTACTGGTTTTTAGCAAACTGGTTTTGGGCTCCATCAGCATCACAGGGTGGGGAAAGAGGGGAATTAGGGATGGGAAGAGGAGGTTTCCTTCTCCAAAGGCAGAGGGGGGTGAAGGGACCCCTCTGAGAGGGGCACGGGTGGGGCTGATGGTGACACACATGGGGACCCTGTGCCTTGTGGTTGGGCTCCTGCACTGGGGAGGTTCAACTGCAAGGGATGCCCCAAAAAACCATCTTGGAGCGTGGAGGTTGGTGCTGAGGGCTGGAAAACCGTTCCCATTGCTGGGAAAACCATCCAGCAATTCCATGGCCTTTCCCTCCTGCATTCCCACCCTCCCTGGTGGCTCCTGGCCAAAGAGCCACAGGGAAGAGTCACCGCAGAGCTGGACCATCGTCCATCCCAAAGCCTACAGCACACCAAGGACCCCAAATCCTTCCTGCCCTCCTCTCCTGCCCAACAGACCGATGGGATTGGTTCTGTTTGTCCAAGGAAAAGGCCGAGCAGGAACCCTGCAGCAGCTTTTGGCCTCCAAATCCCAACCTGAGTGTGCCACGGTCCAGCATGGCCTTTCATCCCACACATCAATCCGTGCGTCACCCCAATTTATTCAAGGGAAAACAAGAGAGGAGGAGGAGGGTGGGGAACAAATCAATACTCTGCTGGACACAGCAGGCCCATTATTTGGTCCTGATTTATTTACAACTCTCACAGCTGATCTTGGAACTGGCTCTTGTTGTGCCCAAATTTAACCCATTTGGAGAATGGGGATGTGCATCCCATGGGATGGGGGAAGGAGATTAGGGAGCCAGAGGTGGTGAACCTGTGAGGTAGTCATGTTATTCGACTCTGAACAGCAGGATTTATTGGAATTTGTTTCCAAGATGCCTTTTTTCCTTTTTATTTTTTTCCCCCCATCTGATGGAATGGCAACAGCACAGGCCCAGTGGGACCAGTAGCCACCGAGTCCTTGTGGGAAGATTTTGGAGAAGGGCACTACTGGTGGGTTCTGGGACACCAGACCTTCAGCAGGGGCTCTTTTGCTGTCCCCTGAGTGGCTTCAAACCCACCCTGGTCCTCCCAGAGACACCTGAAGTCCAAATTCCTCTTGGAAGCAGAAATGCTAA
This sequence comes from Brachypodius melanocephalos, assembly GCA_013398615.1. Lineage (NCBI taxonomy): Eukaryota > Metazoa > Chordata > Aves > Passeriformes > Pycnonotidae > Brachypodius > Brachypodius melanocephalos. The sequence goes on from VZSR01000193.1 coordinate 1,021,106, forward strand.
GGACACAACCATAAAAACCTGGCCAGGCAGGGCAGGTGTTCACAGTCCTAAGGCGGCTGCCAGGAATGGGCTCAGTGACGCTTCTGTCACCTGCTTTGTGCTGCCCCTGTTTGAAGGGTGAGCTTGTCACAGGTCTGTCCTTCTATGCCCCCACAGAGACTGGGATTGTCACCCCCAACAGCCCTGGGCATGGCTCCTGTTCTGGCACGGCACTGGTGCCACATCCATGGTCACATCATGGGGACAGTGTCACATGCACGGCCATGCCATGGGACAGGTGCCATAGCCATGGTCATACCACGGCACTGGAGCCACATCCATGGTCACACCATGAGGGCAGGTGCCACATCCATGGTCACAGCATGGCACCAGTGTCACACCCATGGTCACACCATGGGGGACAGTGTCACATTGATCGTCACAGCATGAGGGACAGTGTCACATCCAGGGTCACACCATGAGGAACAGTGTCACATTCATGGTCACACCATGGGGGCAAGTGCCATATCCATGGTCACACCATGGGGGACAGTGTCACATCCATGGTCACACCATGGCACCAGTGCCACGTCCATGGTCACACCATGGGACAAGGTGCCATGTCCATGGTCACACAGTGTCACATCCATGGCTATGCCATGGGACTGTCCAAGAGTCTCCAAGTGAGACCTGTCACAGCCAAGCTGTCACATCCTCCTGGGCCTCACCAAAGAGGCAAAACCCATCCCAAAAAGCCTTGAGACACGAAGTCACTCCTGAGTGACGAATAAATAGCAGGATCGCTGGAAGAAAGCCCTTGGGAATCCGAGCTCCATCGTCCCAGTGCCACCAGGAGCCTTGTCAGGAGCTCAGTCTGCAATCAGGGCTGGTTTGAAATGCGCTGGGCGCGTTTCAGTCTCGTGTAAAACCAGACGGGGTCGGGGCCAGGCTGGCAGGGGCTCTCCTGCTGCCTCGGTTGATCGCGGCGCGGGGTCGTTCCTATGTACAGGCTCTTCCCTGGAGAAGGGAAGGGTTTGAGCTGCTCTCGGACAGGTGGGAAGGGAGGCGGCTCCTAATTCTGGTGCCTCTTCATGTGCAGGGCCAGGTGGTCGGAGCGGGAGAAGCAGCGGCCGCACGCCAGGCATTTGAAGGGCTTGGCCCCCGTGTGCTTGCGGTAGTGCCGGGTGAGCTCGTCCGAGCGGGCGAAGCGCCAGTCGCAGCCTTCCCACGTGCACTTGTAGGGCTTCTCACCTGCCCGGGGGACAGCCACAGGTCACACCTCCAGTGTGCCCAGCCTCCCAAAAACACACCCTGGCCTCTGGAGATGCCCACCTTTCCGTGGCACCGCCAGGGCTCCCCGGTGTGCCCAGCCCAGAGCCGCTGAGGGAGCACGGGCTGAGCTGCACCACACAGGCCTTGTCCATCTTCACTCCCTACCCACCCCCCCAAAAACACCCCCAAGCCTCTGGGAGACACCCAACTTCCTTGGCACTGCCAGGGCTACCCGGAGCACACAGCCCAGAGCCACCGAGGGATTGAGCTGCACCAACCAGGTCCTGCCCCTCTTCGCTCCCTTCCCCTTTGCCTTCTGCTGCTCCTCAAGTTCCTGTTGGATTTTGGAGCATTTCTAAATGCTAAAGGCTAAAATCAACTTGTGAATTAGGTTGATTTTTTTAAAAATAAAAAGCCAAAAATTCCTAAGGAAGGTGTGAGCGGTGGGAGGCACCAGGAGGAAGACAGGGTTCTAAATCTAAATTTCAATCTGAAAAATCTAAATTTTTTTGAAACCACTATCCAATGTTGGTGGCTTCCCCATCCCTGGAAGTGCTCAAATTCAGGTTGGATGGGGTTTGGAGCAACCTGGTCTAGTGGAAGGCATCCTTAAAGGATCAGACAGCCTTTAAAGATCCCTTCCAAAGCCAAACCATTCCAGGATTCCATGACCTAATGCTCCACACCTCCAAGTTCCCCCAGCAGCAGCTCTGTACACAAGGTATTGTGTTTCCCTCAGAGCATTCAGGTGATGTCATCCCCGTGCCCTCTCCCCCTCCCTCCCAAACACACCCATTCCCAACTGAAATCCATTCAACCAGGCACCTTCCCAGCCAGCTGGGAACTGGGCTGGAAAAGCCGGCGGCCGCTTCCAGCCGGGCCACGGGGCTGAACCCTGGCTGCAGCCCTGTCCCCACGCAGGGCGTGGTGCTCTCAAATATTAGTGCTGCTCTTAACAGTCTGAACAAGCAGGCAGAGTTCAGGGAATGTGCTGACATCCCCGACCTCAAATATTTACCCTTTCCGGGGCCAACTGACGGGCGCAGCGGCGCAGCGGAGCGCACGTCCGCACCAGCACGCGTGCACAGGCATGTGTGCCCTGCCCTGCCCTGCCGTGCTTCCAGGGATTCCTGCCTCCCCAGCCTTCCAGGGACACCTGCCCGTGCTTCCAGGGAGCCCTTCCTCCCACAGGCTGCTCCATGGAACCAGGGAATCCTGGAACAGCTCGGCTTGGAAAGGACCTTAAAGCCCTTCGTGTTCCACCCTGCCCAGACCAGGTTCCATGAACTTCCAGGGATCCCTCCATCAGCTTCTAGGGAGCTTCTCTTCCCAGAGAGCCCTTCCTTGCACAGGCTGCTCCACAGAACGAGAGAACCCTGGAATGCCTTGGCTTGGAAGGGACCTTAAAGCCCTTCGTGTTCCATCCTGCCCAGACCAGGTTCCATGAACTTCCAGCGATTCCTCCATCAGCTTCTAGGGATTCCTTCCTCTCCATGCTTCCCAGAGAGCCCTTCCTCAGGCTGCTCCACAGAACAAGGGAATCTCGGAATGCCTTGGCTTGGAAGGGACCTTAAAGCCCATCTTCCTCAAACCAGGCTCCACTAGACTGCATTCCACCTTCCACTGGATCCCAGTCCTATCCAGCCTGGCCTTGAATAATTCCAGGGCTGGGAATGTCACGTTTGGCCAGGGAAGTGAAATCAGCCACAGCAACGTCTCCCGTGCCTTGCCCACAGTGGATAAAACACAAAACCATGGATACAAGAACCTGGAGGAGACAGAGCAGCACATCCTGCTCCTCCAAAAACCCCTGGATGCTGCTCCGTGGGAAAGGGAGGGGGATTTTTACAGCTCGGGTAAACACAGCACCTGCAGAGGATTTACAAGGAGTTGGTGGGGCTTTTATGGGACTTGGGACACGCCAAGATAAAGGTAAGATTTTCCCAAAGTCAGGATTTGCCCCTTGCAGCCCAGAGATTGTCCCCTCCAGGTCACCTGGCTGGGTCAACCCCACTGAAGGCCTTTGCTTTCAAACAATGCCAGGTTGATCTCCAGGACAGGAGCCCAAGGTTTTCCATTGTCCCAGGTTTTCCATTGTCCCGGGAGCTGGCTGCCTCTCCCAGGACAGCACGGCAGGGCGGGCTCAAACAAAGGATCCACGGTGGCATTCCCGGCCCCGGGGGTTTATGTTTAACCTCACAATGGCACCCAGGAAATGAATGGTGGCTCCAGGAGAGGAAAACACTGGGCCCATGGCAACGGGAAACCACAAGGAAAGAGCTCCCAGATCGTGGACTGCTCAGGCAGGGAATGGGAGAAGGGACATTTTTAACCCTTCAGTGGATGGAGCTGGGGCAGGATTTGGGGTGAACCCTTGCTCTCGCAGCTCTGGTGATGACCTCAGCAAGGCTGAGGCCTCCAAAGCAAAACACGAGCCTTAAAAGCATGGGGTGCAGAGATCCTGGTTCTGGATTGGGTTCCCTGCTTTTTGCTCACCACCATCACTTCTCCTGACTCTTCAGCTCACACCCTCCCTCACCTCTCCACCCTTCCCTCTTACAGCAGGGGAAGGGAAGGAGGCAAAGCCTCTTTTGGATTTCCTCCCTGATTACTGGGAAAGCTGGAAAAGCTGCTGAGTTTTCCTGGATTTCAAACCCACTCAAGATTTCCTGGGTACATCTTTATGTGTGATAGGTAAGGAGGTGCCTAACTCATGGATCCTCTCCTGGGCACACAGCTCCCAACAGAAGGGACAAGAGATATTTAATTTCATTTTAAAGCCCTGATCCCAGACTGTGATAAACCCCTATCAGCACCCAGCTCTGGGACAACATCCTTCCTGTTCCTTTTTTTCCACCCCTTCCGCGATGTTTTCCAGCCCCCTCGTCCCCAGCCCCTGCCAGAGAAATATCGTGGCTCACGCACAAAGTGAAATTCTTTGTTTGAAGGGCTGATAAGGGGAGGAAGGAACAGAGCCAAGAGCAAGAACCAATTCCCAGCCGCAGAATGGGGTTTGGTCGTTGTTCATAAAAAAGAGAAGTGAACTCTGGGCCCGGCTTAATTGCTCTCAGTAAAGATCAGCCCTCCCATAAAAGAGATTTATGAGGGCACTGATGGTTCCTGGACTACCTGGGGATCTGATAACATTTCAGGTATAATAAATGCCTTAATGAGGGCGCCGGGGCTTGAATGCAGAGTGTCACGGAGCTGGGATCAGCCCAGGGGAGCTGTGCTGGGAGCTGCTCCCAGCTGGGCTCCCTGTGTGCACTGTGGCACCCTCGGGAATGAGGGCACAGCCCATCCCTGCAGGGACTGGGAGCCTTTCCCTGTGGGGGTTCAGAGGGAGTGGGACCCCCTGAGACACGAGGGGTTCCTCCCTCTCCTTGGGGGCTGGGGGTTTGACACAAAGGAGATGCCCTGGTCTCCTCAGAGACCCTAAATGTGCAACACAGGCCTCATGCAACCTTCCTGTAGGATCAGCAGGATCAGCCCTGGGTAGGATTTGAGACATCTCAAGGGGAGAGCTCAGAGTGACAAAAAAACCCAAAGAATCAAAGAACAGACCAGGTTGGGAGGGACCTTAAAACTCATCTTGCACCACGGTAACTTCCACTGTCCCAGGCTGCTCCAAGCCCCAGTGTCCAACCTGGCCTTGGACACTGCCAGGGATCCAGGGGCAGCCACAGCTGCTCTGGGCACCCTGTGCCAGGGCCTGCCCACCCTGCCAGGGAACAATTCCTGCCCAATATCCCATCTAACCTTGCCCTTGTTAGGGGGGTTTGGTACCTGAGGCTGGCAGCATTTCCTGGAGCTGCTCTTACCTGTGTGAGTCCTCTGATGTGCCTTCAGGTGAGAGCTCTTGGTGTAAACCTTTGAGCAACCTGCAAGGACAGAAAAAAACACAATTTCCCTGTGAGAAAGGGGCCCTTGCTCAAACAAACTCTGATATTTGAGAGGGGGGACAGGGCTGGGCCATGCAAATAAGCCTGGCTTGGGCTCAGCATTAACTAAAGAGCGTTTGCTCTTGGGCAGACAGACTTGAACACCTCCTGCCACCCATGGGAATTGTGCTGGAAATTAGGGCGGGGAGAGTCAAGCACAGAGGTTCAAATCCCCTCTTCCACTACCAGGATGAAAAGACTCAATTCCCCCCCATTTCTGGCCCTGTGCTGCCCTTTGTCTCTCTGGGTTCCAGTCATAGCTGAGATCTCTTTCCAAGGTTGGGTTTTGTAACAGTCCTGGCCCAGCAGACGGGGTGCAAATGTTCCAGGAAGCAGGAAACAGCCAGGGACAGTCACAACTTGGCTTCCAGGTCCCAGAACAGAGCCAGGGGAAAGTGTTTTCACAAGATCAGTATGAACAGGTTTCATCAAAGACAAGATTTTACAGAGACACCATGACTGGGGAAAGTTCCAACAGCAGGTGTCTCAAGACGAGTTAGGTTTAATTCCTCCAAAGTTTCAGTTGGATAAAGCTTCAGGAAGCCTCTGCTGCCCTTTCTGGCCCTGCTGCTTTGTGTTTTGATGAGGACATGCAAATATGAATTTGAATTGTTATGACCTACACGTGTATGAGCAGCACGGGGACATTTTTCATCCCAGTGTTTCCACCCAGCCCAAAGGAGCCTCTTGCCCAGGATCAGCCCTTGGTCCTGCCCTGCTCAGATGGGGCAGGAGCTGCTTTCCCTTTCCTTGGCAGGAGGGACAAGGGGTGGTGGCCCTTTTGCTCCTGGTGCTCTGAGGCTTTGGCAACCCCTCACATTTCGGGGAGAGATCATGGAATCATGGAATACTTTGGGCTGGAAGGGACCTCAAAGTTCTTCCCATCCCACCCCTGCCATGGCAGGGACACCTCCCACTGTCCCAGGCTGCTCCAAGCCCCAATGTCCAGCCTGGCCTTGGGCACTGCCAGGGATCCAGGGGCAGCCACAGCTGCTCTGGGCACCCTGTGCCAGGGCCTGCCCACCCTCCCAGGGAACAATTCCTGCCCAAAATCCCATCCAGCCCTGCCCTCTGGCAGTGGGAGCCATTCCCTGTGTCCTGTCCCTCCATCCCTTGTCCCCAATCCCTCTCCAGCTCTCCTGGAGCCCCTTTGGGCCCTGGAAGGTTCTGGATGGGGGATTTACAAACAGGTCTCCCATGGTCATCTGGTTCCAGGTGTGAAGTCTCCAAGCTCCCTTCACTCCCTCACACAGCCCAGGTTGGTGAGAATTCCTCACCATTATTCCTGACCGGAATCACCTCCAGCTGAACCTTCGAGGGAGGGATCACATGGATCCCTGCTCCATCTCTGCATGTACACACCCAGGATTTATTCAGCACAGATTGGGGTACTTTTTTTTTTTTTTTTTTTTTTTTTTACCACAGACCAAAATCCTGCTAAAAACAGCCTTGCCTTGGTGTAAATCCTGCAGGGTGAGCCTCTGAGCAGTCAGACATCAGGGATCTGTCTCAGATCCTACTCCACCTTTCATGTCCTCACCATGACCAGCAGAAAGTAAAAAATTCAGCACAGGCCATCACCCACTGGTAGCTTCTGGCTCAGAAAGTTCCTGATCCACAAGATGCCAGAGAATGGGAAGGTGTAAGCACAGAAAGGTCTCTCTCAACCTGTCCTGTTCTTATGCAGTTCCTGGCATCACGGCTGGAGACAGGATCTGGAGCAGGCAGAGCCTCTGGGCTGACCTCCAGCCACTCCCATGCCATGGAAAGAGTCCATAAATCTCACAGGAGGCAGTTAGGAAGTGACTTTCCTCATTCACACACCCCCATGGGAAAACTGTTTGCTAATCCACAACTGGTCAGCACTGGGGATCAGCCCAGGAAGTGGGAGGTGTGTCCTGGCTCTGGGAGTGCCATTTCCAAGCCCTCAGATGGCTCTCACTGGGATCTCTCAATGGGATTTGCTTCCCTGGTGTGTGTCATGGAATCCCAGACTGGTTCGGATTGGAAGGAAAGCTCATCCCATTCCACCCCCTGCCATGGCAGGGACACCTCCCACTGTCCCAGGCTGCTCCAAGCCTTGTCCAATGCAGCCTTGGACACTGCCAGGGATCCAGGGGCAGCCACAGCCGCTCTGGGCTGATCCTCAGCTTGAGGGCTTGGAGCAAACTGGGACAGTGGAAGGTGTCCCTGCCCATGGCAGGAGGTGGGATTACATGGTCTTTAAACATCCCTTCCAACCCAAACCACTCCATGACTGCCCTTGCACAGCTCCTGCTGCAGCACATGGAGCCAGGGAAGAATGGCACAGGGATACTCAGCCCATTGTCTCTTTGGAGGATCAGAACTCTCAGAGAGAGTCCAGCAGTGCTCTTGGTGGGAATTCCTTGCTAGTTTTCCACTCACTGTGAGAGACAGGGAAAGGAAGGGTCAGTGGGAATGGCAGAGTGGCTTCATGTGGCTGCTCAGCGTTGGGAAAGACCAGAGTGAAACAACAGCTCAGGAGCAGATTCCCAGGAGCAGATTCCCAG
>VZSR01000193.1:1028928-1043687 GCA_013398615.1 Brachypodius melanocephalos
GGGCGGGGTAGAACTGCCCAGGGATGTTCCCGAAGCTTCCCTGTCCCTGGACCACGTGCGGGTACTGCTTGAGAGGCCCCGCCGGCTGCACAGGTCTGTGTGCCGCGCTGGCCATGGAGCCCGTGGACATGGTGACCCCGCTGAGGCAGCTGATGGCCGTGGTGCTGCTGGAGGAGGAGGCCAAGGTGGGAATGTCGGCGCTGGCAGCGCCCAGGGGCAGCGGGAAGAGCTGGGACTGCTGCGGGTGCGCGGCCAGCGGGATCTCCGCGGGCATCTCCTGCTTGATGAAGATGTTGTTGACCGCCACCGACTGGGGCATGCTGAACACGCTGGTGAAGTCGGGCAGGGTCTGCGTGGGGCCGGAGGAGGACGAGCAGGGCTGGGAGAAGCCGGGCTCGGTTTTGATCTGCGGGAAGGGGGCCATGGGCTTGGGGGGCCGGTAGAGCCCCGTGCGCAGGTGGGTGGTGTCGGGCAGGATGACGTTGATGTTCACGCTGTAGGGCGTGGTGCTGGGCTTCTCCGTGGAGAAGAACTCGTCCACCACCGAGGCGCTCTCCCGCCGGTACTTCTTGTCCGGGAGCAGGGGCACCGGCGGCACCTCGCTGGACAGGTACTTGTCCATCTCCGAGCGCGCCTGCGGCAGAAACACGGACACGGGGCTGGGAAAGGTGACCCTGACACCCAGCGGGGACAGGTCAACGTTCCGAGGGGATTTGAGCAAGCAGGAAATGGAAGGAGCAGCAGGAACTGCCCAGGAACCTGAGCTGAGGTGATTTAGCTCCGGGTCTGACTCAGCCAGACTCCTCAGGGCTGAATCAGCATCCTCTGCCCTACTTCCCCCCTCCCTTCTCCCTGATAACACTGGGCAGCCGGGATAGGATGCAGGTAGGACAGAAATGAAATCTGATAAAGGGAAGCAAGCTTTGGGTACAAAGCCTTGGCCACACAAGTAGCAGGAGCGAGCACCAGGAACGGGATGAACCCAGCCAGGATCACACCTCAGGCACGTTGGATCTGCAGCCCACCTTGGACATGCTGCCTCTGGTCTGCGTTAAACTCAGCAGCCTGAGAAGCGTTTTATTCTGGGAAAGTCTCTTTAACAAACTGAGGAGTTCTAGGACAATAACTTTAATTAATTGGGAATAATTTGGGCCTAGAAATCTAAGTGGTATTGCCACAAATTCAGTGTGTTCTGAGGCTAAAATGGGAACGGCTCCTGCCTTCCTGCCTCACCTGGGCAGTGACTCAGCCCTGGGCTGACCTTTGGTTTAGTTCTGATTTTACAGAGCTGTTTTTACAAGCCTGGTTCCTCCAAGCTCCCAGAACTTCTGGCTCTGGTTCCTGCCTGCTGGGGCATCCCACTGGATCCAGGCCCAACAATCCAGCACCCTGATGGAGCAATCTTCGAGGAAATTCATCCTCTGGTGCTGGATGACACAGGTTCAGCTCATTGTGGTTGCAGATCCTAGCACTAAAGCTCTCGTGCAGAGCTCCAGCCCTTAATTACGTGGTTCTCCAAGTGTCAAAGCCCTCATTCTTATGGAGAGCAGCTGGAAAACCACCAGGTTTCCCTGGCAGAGCCTGGAGTGCACTCCAGGAGCGGGAGCTGAGCTCAGCCTACGCCCTGAGCTGAGGTTCCAGCCCTGAACTGTGTCACCACAGTGCCATGGGCCAAAGTCAGCCCTGCTGCCACCTCAGGGCTCTTAACAAAGCTGGGAGGGAGCCAAGAGATTTCCTCGCCCTTTCCAGGGAAAGGATCACAGAGCTTCCAGCTCATTCAAAGAGCCTTTGCACCTCTGGGAGCTCTGCTGGCAACACATGGCTGAGCTGGCTGTCACCCAGGCACGGGGACAGCCACAAATCCACCCTCTGCCACTCGGGAAGGAGCTCAGGGAGGCCAGGCTGGGAAGGGCCACGCTGCGACTGGAGCGTGCACACAGCGTGCTGGGAATCCTACAGGATCTGGGAATTGTTATGGTGGAAAAGACCTCGAAGGTCATCGAGTCCAACCACGACATGTCTGTCCTCGTCAAACGTGGAGGCGCTGGGAGTTCCTGTCCTGGTTAAAGGAAGCGCAAACGTTTCTCCTCCCCAGAGAAGGAAACCTTGCTCAGACAGAGCCTTAAGCTACTTGTGGAGCCATGGAATATCCCAAGTTGGAAAGGATCATCCTGTCCAGCGCCTGGTCCTGCACAGACACCCCAACAATCCCACCCTGATTGACCAAAGGCTCCTGGAGCCCTGGCAGCCTCGTGCCCATTCCCTGGGGAGCCTGGGCAGTGCCAGCACCCTCTGAGGGAAGAACCTTTCCCTGATATCCACCCTAACCCTCCCTGGCACAGCTCCAGCCCTTCCCTGGGTCCTGTCCCTGCCCTCCCTCTTTGCCCCAAGGCATCAGCAGGAGGCAGGGAGGGGACTCAGAGAGCTGCACCTCCATTCCACCCTCACGGAGAGCTCCAACCCCGGGTCCCTCCCTCGGGAGAACCACGGCAGAGCCTTGGAGCCCAGCTCCGGGCACTCCTGGCAGCCAGGCTGGCACAGGCCAGGTTCCCTTGGGAATCAGCTCGCCCCGGGCAGCTCGGGATGCCGCACATTCCTGAGCAATGAACGGCCCCACTTGGCAGCAGCAGGGGCAGGGCAAGGTGCTGGGTGCCTTTTCCTTCCACATTTCCCTTATCTCTGGCATTTCACTTTTTCACCTCCGGTTCCCAAGGGAAGGTCCTTCTGCCGCAGGGAACCAGGCAGGAATAGAAATGGGGAAGGGTGCAGAGCTCAGAGGGCCTTTCTACCCTAAAGGATTCCATGGAGGGCCCTTGTTTGGTGACACCCAACCTCCCTTCCTCCAGAACCACCCCTCCCTGCAGAGCACAGCCTTTTCCTGGTCTTTCCATTAAAAAACCACAGTAATTCCCCTCAGGCTCCTGGAGAAGGGGGTGGTAAGGGACAGCAGTGGCTGTCACCAGACAGGAGGACACCAGCCTTGCCCCATTGCTCTGTGCGTGTGCAGGAGCTGGACGACAACAATCCCAGCCCATGGAACGCTCCACTCTGCCAGAGCTCTGCAGGAATGCCAAGCACCAGCGTCCTTCACACAGGGAGAAACGGGAACTTCTTGTCTGTCGCCCAGAAACACCTGGAAAACACTGCCTGGCCTGGTGCTGGCACCTCTGACCGCAAAGCACTTCCCAAGCAGCGCCCCTTCCAAATCCAGGGGCTGAGGGAGCTGGGAAAGGGCTCAGCCTGGAGAAAAGGAGGCTCAGGGGGGACCTTGTGGCTCTGCACAAGTCCCTGACAGGAGGGGACAGCCGGGGGGGTCGGGCTCTGCTCCAGGGAACAGGGACAGGAGGAGAGGGAACGGCCTCAGGATGGGCCAGGGGAGGATCAGGGTAGATAGTGGGAAAATCTTCCCCAAAAAGGGTTGCCCAGCCCTGGCTGGAGTCCCCATCGCTGGAGGGATTTAACAGCCATGTAGATGTGGCACTTGGGGACATGGGTCAGTGCTGGGGAAATGGTGCTGGTTGGACTCGATGGTCTGAGAGGGCTTTTCCAAATTAAACAATTTTGTTTTCCTACAAAGTCCTCAGCTCAGGATCAGCACAACTGAGGTGGCCAAGGGCCACTCAAGCGCTCAGGTGCTCCTGGCTGTCACTCCTGTCACATGGGGACACACAGGCCATGGAGGTGACAGTGACACACTGACACAGGGCACTGGCAGAGCGGGAGAGACGTCCCAGCTGGAAGTGAGGATGGAAGAAGGGAGTGGATGGGAATGGGAATGGGGAGGGGGGAATGACCCAGCTCAGCCTCTTGGGGACTTCTGTGTTTCCTCTTCCCAACAGGAGCAGGAGGATGCAGGGGCAGGAAGGAGGGAAGGCACTCACCTCCAGGATGAGCGGTGGCATCCGCTGGTCCATCCTCATGGGGTGCAGCTGTGGGAGGCAGGGCTGGGTTAGTGGGGTGTCCTCCCCAGCCTCCAAAGACCCTCCCAAATTCCCCTGGCCAAGGAGGGCAGCACCCCCCAGAGCCTCCCAGAGCCCCCCAGGGTCTCCAGGTGTCCCCCCTCCGGGTGTCCTCTCTCCCACCCCATGACATGGAAGCAGCTGGTGGTTGCCCACCATGGGTTGATGGTTGCCCACCATGGCTGGAGCCTGTCCAAGAAGGAACAAAGGAAGCTCTTTGGAAAGAAGAGACAAATGGGAAGTGCAGAGCTCTCCAAGGAGACTGAGGCACTGATAAACCCCTTTATCATCCCCACACGGGTGACAATGTGCTCACAAATGTCCTGCACCTCTCCCTTCTCCTGCCTCTCCCAGATCCACACACAGGGCTGAGGGCTCTTCCCAGACCCCTCAGACCCAGATCCTTCCTCCAGGGTCAGTGTTCCAAACAGGCCACAGTCCCTCAGCACCAAGAAGAGGGGAAGAGATCTGGGATTCCTCCAAATCCCAAAGCAGTATTTGCCAGCCTCCTGGGGGCTCATTCTCATCCCACATCCTTCTCCTTCTCACTTCCAGGAGAATTTCAGATCCCAAAGCTGGAGACCCCATATCTTCTGCCTGTCCCCCACTCATGGGAACAGCAGTGACCTGGAATGATCAGCCCATCCCTTCCTCCCTGCCTGGCAGCCACAGGCAGAGAATGAACCATTTCCTGGCTCTTTTGGGGAAGGATTGAACTTATCCTGCAAACGGGAGATAAACTCATCCCAACAGTGCACGAGAGGTGAGCTGATGGGGAAAGGCCTCAGAGCCCTGCAGGCGAAGAGCCACCAGGTTTTTAGAGGGATCCCAGGCCCAGTTTCCCTCCCAGTCACTGGCCAGGCCATCCCTGCCATCACTGGAGAGAGGGATGAGGGCAGGAGGCACCAGACAACACTGACTGCATGGCAGCCACCATGGAGTCATGGATCAGCAGCTCAGGGAAAAGAAGAAACACCAACAAACCTTCTGGGAGTCCAGAGGGACCGGGATCGTTCACAGAATCCCACAATGGTTTGAGTCGGAAGGGACCTCAAAGCTCATCCCATTCCACCACCCCAGGCTGCTCCAAGCCCTGTCCAACCTGGCCCTGGACACTTCCAGGGATCCAGGGGCAGCCACAGCTGCTCTGGGCACCCTGTGCCAGGGCCTGCCCACCCTCCCAGCCAGGAATTCCTTCCCGATATCCCCCCTGAACCCACTCACTTTGATTTGCAGCCATCTTTACATGTCCAGGAAGGGAAAGCCAACAAGAAACTCCTCTCACACAGGCAAAGCACTGAATTCCAGAGGGATTTTTCCCCCAAAGTCACCCAAGTTTGACCCGGGAGAAGCATCCCCTCAACTTGGCAGAGAAAGAAAACCAAAATAAAAATGAGAAGAAGGCACAAACCAGCACTTTGTCCACTCCAGTAAGGCCACTGGACACCAGTTTGTGTCACTGGACCAGCAGTGTTACACTCAGCACAGCCAAACTTGGTGACCAAAATTCCCTGGAGGATGGGATAACCTCAGGACCAGCCCCTGGGAGAGCTGGAGGATGTGAAGCCCCCAGCCCCAGTAAAACCACTGGCTCAATGAAGAGAGCAATGCCATCTCACCTCTCCAGAGTGGATTTTCCAGGGGCAGGATTTTCCAGTGGTTCATAGGGGTGGACATGAGCCCCTCCACTCCTGCCAGTTCCCATAAATCCTGCAGGATTTATTTATTATTTATTATGCTCCCCCAGGAGCCTGGGGCTTATCCCTGGATCAGATGTCCCAGGCTGGGGGAGCTGTTATCAGCACAGGGATCGATTCAAGCAGAGTCCAACACAAACATTTCTTGGCAGGCCCCAAATAAACCCGGATTAACCACGAGCACGGAGAGCTGGGCTGGGGCTGGCGGGGCTGGGACGTGGCTGTCCCCTGGTTAAACACCTCCTAATCTGCAGGTGATAAATGACAAACGGCCGAGGAACATCAGGTGTTGTCACCACCCGGGCACAGCCAGGGGACTGGGAGGGAAATCAGTGTTTGCTAAACAGGAACAGCTCTGAAGGCGGCCCAGGGAGGGGCTGGGGAGGATGGCAGGGGTATTTCAGCAGCCCTGTGCTCACTCCTGCCTGGCCAGAGCTCCCATTCCATCTCCCAGACAGGAGATTCCTTCTCAGCTGGATCCCAGGCTCCTGCTCACACCCAGCCCCAGCGTGGTGCTCTCACTGCTGCAAAGAGCTTTGGGGACAGGGGGCAAGAAAAATGTCACCAGTGTCCATGCCAAGCAGCCAGGAACATCCAGCCCTGGGACCCAGCACCAGAGGGCTGTGGAACTGCTGGAATAAATCCAGAGGAGGCCAAAAAGCTGCTCTGAGGGCTGGGGGTGTTCACCTACAGAGGAGAAGCACCCAGGGAGAGCTCAGAGCCCCTTTCAGGGCCTAAAGGGGCTCCAGGAGAGCTGGAGAGGGACTGGGGACAAGGAATGGAGGGACAGGACACAGGGAATGGCTTCCAATGCCAGAGGGCAGGGCTGGATGGGAGATTGGGCAGGAATTGTTCCCTGGCAGGGTGGGCAGGGCTGGCACAGGGTGCCCAGAGCAGCTGTGGCTGCCCCTGGATCCCTGGCAGTGGTTCCAGGCTGGACACTGGGGCTTGGAGCCCCTGGGACAGTGGGAGGTGTTTGGGTTGGGTGGTCTCTAATGATCTCTAATGTCCCCCCAGCACAAACCACTCCATGGCTCAGTGATTGTCTGATGTGGGGGTTCAGGGAATGGGAACAGCAGGACACGGCTCCAAGGGGAAGGGGAGCCTGTCCTGGGCATGAGGGACTCTGGGGCACAGGTGTGGCACAACGGTTGTGCCACAGCCCAGCCTGGGCTCTTTCTCCTCCGTGCACCTGCACGAAACTCCGGCCTCCAAGGGAATCAGCAAACAATGGGCAGGATAATCATCAATCAACCCCCCTGGCAGTGCCCCTCTGCAGGCTCACTTTATAAATAGCCTGTATTTATATCCAGATTTGGTTCAATATCAGCATTTATTGTCTCCTGGTTAAATATTGACCTGGGTAAATATTTGTTCCTGTGATCATTTGGGTTTGATACCGACCTGGATCGACGTTATTTTCTGTTTGTTCCTCAAGTCTCCTGGAACTCTCTGTAAAACGGGATTAGCAAAGAAAGCCCCGGGACTCTTCCTTTCAAGTGCCCAACTTGTTTGGCTGCTGTAAACAACAAAGCTGTGTCCCAGACAGAACCCCAGCTCCCGTGGGAATGTGCTGGGCTCAGGAAAGCCCTGGATGGCCTCCCCTGCCCGCTCAGTCCCACAGGAGAAACTCCAGGGTGAGGGGCTGCCCTCAAAGCACCCATGGATTATTTGGGTTGGACAACACCTCTAAGGTGGTCAAGTCCAAGGTTTACATCATCCACTCCAGACATTTCCCCTTTTCCTGCCTCAGTTCCCTGCCAGACAAAGGATGTGAATACCTGAGGGTTCAGAGCAACTCCAGGGATGAGGTGCTGCTCCCAGATCTTTCATGGAATTTCATTCATTCCCCAGGTCTGTGCCCATGGCTGGCCCGGGAGATGGGGAGGGTTATCCCAGTGCTCTTTCCTGCCCTTGTGTTGGGACTCCTTGAGCAGTTAATGACTTCCCAGGAACCAGGGAAGCTGGGAATCTCCATGCAGGCAGCCCCACTCCCAGACTTGCTGGCTGTGTTTGCAATTCCTTCCCTCCAGCAGCTGATAAAGGCTCCCTCCAAGGCAATCCAGCTCAGGTATTTATCACCGGGATCATGCCACAATCCCAAAGGCCAAGGGAGCCAGGGAAAACACCCTCATCCTACTCCAAGGTCAAGGGGCTGGAAGAGGAGCAGCTGGGAACAGCCAGGCTCCAGCAGCAAGCAGAAACCTTTCCAAAAACAAAGCCATAAACAGATGGAAAAATAACAAAACCTTGGAGACACAGAGCCCAGAGCAGGAAGGGAATGACAAAGGAGCACATCCAGATGTGAGGGTGGGAGTCCCATGTTGGCTTTGGGGTTGATCCACATTTTTGGGGTAGATCCCACTTCTGCAGAACCAAGCCCAGGATGGAGCTGGAAGGAAGGTGGGAATCAGGGAATGTCCCCTCTCCCATCACTCCACCCGGTGTGAGGACTACTCTCAAAGCGTGGGAAGGGAGGACATGAGGATTTAAGGGAGTTGGACCTTCACAGCTTTCAGGATATTCCCATTCCATGATTTCTGAGCTGCTCCTGCTCAGCCAAGGCTGAGGTGAAGGCCCTGAAAGGCAATGGAGTTTTTCCATCAAAGGCAATGGAGGTCAATCTGGGCTGATTCCCGGTATGAGCTGCTACAGCCCCTTGGATGGTTCTTTGGAAAAAATGAAATTATTTAATGTCATTTCAACTCCTGAAAGATCAAGAGGTTTGGAGCTGCTCCAGCCTCAGCCAAAACAGGGCGGAACTCAAGGAACCCTGGGTTCCATGGGCACAAATCAGTGCTGGATTTGGAATTAGCCAGGAGCACGGGGGCCCTGCAGCTTCACTGTTCCTTCTGGACTCAGCTCCATCCCAGAACTGCCTCTCCCTGGCTCTTGGATGTCACAATCCGCAGGATTACCTGGACAAATCTATCCATCTGTTCCTGGCCCCAGGACACTGGGATTGTCTTTGAGCCTTCCCATTCCCCCAGTTACACATCCCTGCCCCAAGTCCTGAACGTGCTGTGGGAGAGGCTTTGGAGCTCCCAGGGATCTTCCCCAGCTGCTGGGATTCACTCTGCCTCCCTCAATCCCTCACGCTCCTCTCCGAGGCACATTCCCGGGGGCTGACAATGGAATGAGTCACTGCCTGCTTGCTGGGGCTTGTGGAGCTCTCCTGGCATCCAGGTCCCAGCAAAGCAGCCACAAATCCTGTTCTTCCCAGGAAAACCAGCGGGGCAGACTCCGGGCAAGGTCAGGTTTCACACACAGACAGCAAAGCCCCCCATCCCTGCAGCCCCAGCTTCCTCCCAGAGCAGTTGGGAAAACAAAACAAACCCCGAGGCAGCCGGGAAAGTTGGGTTGGGCCAACTCTTCTTCCAAGCCTGAACATCCCCAGGCCAGGAAGGTCCTGCCAAAACATGGATTGAAGGTTACACTGGAGAGGTGCACCCCTGCCATGAGTCCTGTGCTGAGCATTTAATGGAATCATGGAATGCTTTGGGTTGGGAGGGACTTTCACCATCACCTCATTCCACCTCCTGCCATGAGCAGGGACCTCTGTGCTCCTGGCAGCAGAAATCTGGAGTTTCCTCCAGGGCCTTCCACCCAAACCCTCCCTTTCCAGGTTTCCCCTGTGTATAAAGGAATCCCCAGTGCTGTTAATTAAGGGAGGCTGATTATGGCACAGGCCAATAACAGCTCCTAGGAGGAGGCTCCGAGCCCTGCAGAGGCTCCAGGGGGAGCATTTGAGAGCCTGGGCATTGCCAGCCCTGGGAAACACAAGGACTGGGACACTCCTGGGATCCCCGAGGGGATGGCAAAGCCCAAATTAATGGATTTGAGTTTCTCCCATGCCACAGAATCACAAAACCCCCAAATATTGGAAGCTGGCCAGAACAAAACGTTCAGAAATGTTTTGGATGAGCAGCTGGGGAGATGCCCTGATTTTCCCAACAATTTTGGGGCTTTTCCACGGTTTAGAGAAAATCAAACCTGCTCATTGTAAGGAATTTTAACATAGCCAGCCACTCCTGGGTTTAGCTCCCTGAAACATCCCTGAGGAGCAGAAAAATTATCATTTTATAGAGACAACATTAAAATATCTGGGGTAGATAAATACACAACCAAAAAAACCCCATGGTTGGATGGGCTGGAGAGCATCCACATCCTCTGCCTTCTCCAGGCTGGGTTCAGATCCATGAGATAAATTACCTCAGGTGTGAGGGATCTGATAAGGGATGGATAATATCCTGAGTTTTGGGATGAACGTGTGTCTTCAGAGCAGCTACACTACTATTCCTTGCCATTCCCTTCTCCTGCTTGCACTGAAAATCCTACTAAGAGGAAGGTCCTGAAATGCATTTTAATACTTGCAACTCCTGCTCTGGGTGGGAGCTTGAAGGTCCCTCTCCATCACGCTGAGAAAACAATAATTTTCAAGAATTCTCGCAGCGTTTCTGAACTCAATGAAAGATTCTTTGTTTGAGTTTCAAGCCGAGCTCGAACGGGGCTGAAGCTCTTTGATGTGGTAAACAGCCCATGGGGGTTTTTTTGGAGGGTTTTCATGCTAGCTCAAGTTCTGAGACCATCTGAATTGTAAACACGAGCTCTCCAATCCCCAGAGCCCGGCGGGACCCTGTGACTGCGGGAATTCGCCAATGGAGCACGAGGAAAGCAAACACTGTAATCAAGCTCACAAGACGCTCGTAAGTGCGATTATTTGCAGTGGATGGGTTGGATAAAAGAGCTCAGTGGAGCAGGGAAGGAGAACAAAACAGCGGCGGGAGGTGACCGAACAGGTTTGAGAGGGGGAAAACTCCCGGGCGGTGATGCACGGGGCAGAAATGCATTCCCCAAAGCCCGGGGAGCCAGTTCAGGTGCCGGGGTTTGCCTCCCACACAGCGCTCAGGAGCAGAATGTTCCCTCATTCCCTCCTTTTCCAGGTTTCCAGAAAGGAAAAAGCACCCGCCCACGCGGCGCTTTTCCAGCTAATCCAAGCGGAGGGCAGGTGGCAGGGAGGAGGACGAGCACGGCACACTCGGAATCCTTGTCCCCTTCCCTCGCTCCCCTGCTTCCCTGGCCAAACTTCCCCAGGCAGAACAATCAGCCTTTGTCCCACCGGGACAAAGCCGAGCAGCTCCGCAGCTCAAAGTTCGGGCGAGCAATTCCATGGAGCTGTTCCATCCTGCTCCTCCTTCCATCCTGCTCCTCCCTCCCTCCTGCACCCACCCGGGGGACTCGGCGGGACTCTGGGCATCCAGAAAAATAAAATAACCACTGGTGTGGGTGAACCTCCCGAATTCGCCGGGTTTGGCTCACCGGTTTTATCCAGAGCTTCCTGCAGGCTCTGGAGCTGCTCTGCCATGGGACCAGCCCCTGGCACACGGGTGGGGATTCTCCTGAGGGTCTTCCTGCAAAATTACAGGGATAAATGGATCCTTTCTGGGAATCTGTCCCAATTCCCTGTGGTCCTGCAGGAACAAACCCATCAGATTTGCATAGCCAGGGGCTGGTCCCGAAAACACTGGGATCAGCTGATTCCAAAGCAAAACAGAGGGAAGGATCCCTCCCTGTGGAGATCCCTCGTGCAAGGCTCCAGCAGCTCCCAAACCCACCCTCATGCCAGAGGGATCAGGTGTTCCCATTCCTCCTTGTCAAGATTTAACTTCCCATCTCTCCCACCCCATTCCTGCACACCCTGGAGCCTGCCTGGCCTGCCAGCACCCTTTGGAAATGGATTTTGCACACTTCCGTGGGATTTCTGAACCCTTCTCCAAAGCCAGGAGGATCCCCAAGGGAGGGGATTCTCCCCAGGTATCTCATTCCAGGTCCGCAGCAAAATTCCAAAGTGGCCATCTCCCTCCTTCCCTGCAGAAAAGCCGAATCTATTCCCCTCCTGCAGCTCCTGAGATCCCAAGGAAATGAATCTGGGCACTCCAACATCCCTCCTAAAAAATAAAGGAGATTTATTTATGGAAGGCAGGAGTCTCCTGGCCCTGACCAGGATCCATCACCCTGGTTCCAGCTGGGCTGTGCAAGGCCCTGGAGCACCAAGAAATAGGAAAAGCCACCCCTGCTCCAAGGGGCAGCCACCCTCCTGCCACCACAGCCACATCCATGACAAGGACATGCCAAAGGAGGTGCAGGAGGTGGCACAGGGACAGGGCAGGACCGAGACAGCTCCTGAAAGCTGGAGCATTCCTAAAAATGCTGGATCCACCTTCTCCTGTGATCCAGAAGCAAAATCCCTGCCAAGATAAAGGCAGAGGAGCACCACAGCACTTCCACCCTGTTCCACAGCTCTCCCACTCTGCTGGAAGGGTCTGGGCAATGCCATTCCCACACTGAGGAGGTGAAGTGCCAAGAAAAGCTCTGGGGATGCTTTCCTGATCCCATCTGATGTGTCCAAGCACCTCCCAGATCCTGCAGATGTTTTATTCCTCCTGAGCTCCCCCCACCCCAGCCCAGAGGGAGCCAAGGACAGGCTGGGGAAGTGCCTGTGGGGCAGGAACTGGGATCAGGGGACACAAAGGGAGCCCTTTGCTGCTGTTCCTCAGCCTGCAGCCAAGGAAAATCCCTTTCCACACTCATCAGGATCTTCCTTGTTTCCCACCGCAGCCTCAGCTCCACTTGGACCTCACCAGCCCCACCACAACTGCCCTGGGGCCTGGCACAGGCAGGAACGGGTTAAACCGAGGGACAGGCTGGGGGTTTGTCCTTCTCTCTCTCCCCAGTAGTTCCTGCCCTCTCTCAACAGCCCCGGAGCCTCCAACACCAGAATTCCCAGCTGGAGCCAGGGAGACAGGGATTACCTTCCCAAAACCACAAGGACAGTGGGTGGCAGAGCCACCTCCCCAAACTGCAGGGAGCCTGGAGGAGCCAATTCCTGCCCTGTCCTTCCAGGCCCTGGGTGATCCCGGGATGCTTCTCCAGCCCCAGGTGCCCGGGAATGCTGTGGCAGCCAGCTGGGAGCAAGGATAAAATCCCCAGGCCCCTCACTGATCCAGGGGAGCCAACAGCCACACAAAGGGATCAGCTCCTCCTCTCCTGAAATGTTCCCTGGATGTGCAGCATTATTGTTGTTGTTGTTGTTGTTATTATTATTATTATTATTATTATTATTATTATTATTATTATTATTATTATTATTATTATTATTATTCCCTCCAGCATCAGCTACTGGAGATTTAAAGAGGAGAATGCTTTTTCTGGCTGATCTGACTCAAATCTGGAAGGAAAAGTCCTTTCCTCTCACGAGCCCTTTTCCCTCCCCTTCTCTCAGGTTTGTTTTTTTGGTTGGAGAAAGCCAAAGAAAGGGAAAAACTGATTGGAAATTCCACACAAGATCTGTTTCCACCTGAGTCAGATGCAATAAAATTTTCGACAGCAAAGAGCTCCCACCTGAAAAGCAATTTTAGGGGGATATATAGCAATGGGACTTCGAAAGCACAGGGATAATTTGCTCCCACCTCTTCCCAAGCTCGGGCAGCCAGAGCAGCGGGAATTGCCCCGAGCTGGAGCATGACAGGTCACAGCCTTTGGCACCAGCCTTGTCAAACTGATAAAAACCCTCTGGAGCAAAGGCTTCCCAGCCCTGCAGCCTCCCAGCCCTTCCACCCTCCAGCCACAGCCTCTGGAATCCGCCAGGAGAAAGGAGCCAGGGCGTGGAGAACTCCTCGTGGGGCCTGTGGGGTCCAGCCCAGGGCTCTCGGGGTGCCCCTGGGTGCTGCCTGGGTGGGTTTGGGGATCCATGGGATGTCCTCAGCTCCCCAGGGTCCCCACTGCCCAGAGGGACACAGGAGGGTCAATGGCAAAGGGGTGTCAACTCCAAGGCCACCCCTCAGCTGCCACCACCCCAGAGCAAAAGAGGAACCAAACTGGGAGGAGAAACGGCCTTTCCCTTGGGATCACAGCCAGGATGGGCTGGGGGTGAAGGTGTCCCCAGCCATGGGTGTCCCCATGACGAGGACAAGGAGTGGCTCAGGGCCAGCCATGGCCACGCTCCCCCACTGCCTCATCCCACCTGGATGGAAAAAGGGAAAAAGCCAAGCTCACCCTCCCCCAGCCCATTTTGGGGGAGGTTTGGAGGGAGGTGACAGCCTTCACCCCCCCGGGACAGGTCCCAGAGATAATCCCCAGCTTTTCAAGAGCCACCACCCAGCTCTGATCCAGGGGATCCCCAAACCCCTCAGGGAGGAGCAGGAACAGCACAGGGGAGGGAGGAATGGCTCCCCTGTTTGACCCCACAGCCACGAGCACTGCTGACAGCCCCTGGGGATCCGGGATCTCCAGGAAATCCAGAGATGGAGACACGGCCTTCACTTCCCTCTGAGGGACAGAGCCCCAAAATGGCCCTGGGCACATGGGTGACACGGGGACAAGGGAAGGGGCAGTGGGCACACAGCCCCAGCCCCCGGCTGGTGCCGCCCATGCTGGGATCCCTCTGGGGGTCTCTGAGGGAGCAGCAGCTCCTGGGGATCCCTGCGTGTCCCTGGAGCCGGGCCCGGAGCATTCCCGCCCGGATTAAAATGGCGCTGGGGCCGTGGGGCTCGGGGTTAATCATTACCCCAGCACCCCGCACCCCACGGAGCGGGTAAAGGGGGGAACCAGGGCTCGGCTGTGGGGCAGGACCCGCCTCAGCCCCATTCCCACCGGCTGCAGGCTCTGCTGGGGGCACACGGAGCCTCGGCCGGGCCAGGCCCGCAGGAACATCCCAAAGCCGCTTCTCCAGGCCTTTCTCTAGAGGCAGTGCTGCCAGGGAATCTCCAGGAGCATTCCTTCCCCACCGTGGCGGTGGAAAAACACAGGGAATAAAACAAAATGGAAAGTAAGGTCCCGTTTCCCGTGCAGCACGCGCAGGCACAGCAATCCAAATCCCAAAACCTTTCCCAGCGGGAGAGCCCCCGGCAGGCCCAGGGGAGGCGGATTGAACCCTGGAGTGGGAGCAAAGCCCACACGGAGGACGGCGAGCGTGGAAGGCAGGCAGGAGGCAAAACGCCCAAACCAAAACTCCCAAACGAAACCCAACACGCCCAGGAGCAAACCCAGCGGAGGGGGAAGCGGGAGCCGACAAAGCCACGGAGGTGTCGCAGCAACGACGGGA
>VZSR01000193.1:1051589-1065308 GCA_013398615.1 Brachypodius melanocephalos
CTCTGCCTCCCGAGCCCCCTCAGCACCCCCAGTGGGGTCCCCCAGGGTGGCAGGGTCCTGGCAGAGTTGGGGGAGCCTCTGTGGGGGGCTGCAGCCACAGGGGGGTCTGGGGGTCCTCTGGGCCCCTTCCCGGGGGGGGTCTCGGGGAGCCCCTGGCCTGGCGTGGAGAGGCCAGTGGGAATCCACCCCGCGCTCATCCCACGCTCCCTGGACCCCACGGGTATTCCAGCCTCTTGTCCCAAACACTGTGGCTGCCCCTGGCTGCTCCCAGCACGGTGTCCCCAGCCTTGGGCTGTCCACAACCTTGAGCTGCCCACCCTGCCCTGAGTGTGCCAAGGGCAGGCCCAGGCTGGGTTAATCAACCCATAAACCCCCAAATGCAGGAGCCCCACCCGCAGCCCTGATCCAGCTCATCCCCAGGGATGGGGGAATCCTGGGGATGGGGACTCAGCTAGGTGTCCCCTGCTCACGATGTCCTTGCCAAGGGTGACTCGAGGAGCAGGTCACGGCCACCAAGGTGGTGTCCTTGGCACACACGGAGCTCATCCGGGTGTGAGGAGGGGACCCCAGTGACCCCTCACTTCTGCCAAGCCACCACACCTCAAACAGAACCAAAGCAACCAAATGCCCTTCCCTTCCCCAGGAAACACCCAGGGAGCAACAGGACAGGCTCAGGTACAGACCCTCCCTTGGCCAAGCTTTTGGGGACCAGAAAGGCTTTTGGGGGATGAGTGGGCCCTGCACCCAAAGGCACCCTCACCCCAATGTCACCGAGCTGAAGGACCAACAGGCACAGGTGACCAGCCAAAAAACACAGAAGAAAGCGGGGAGCAGGGCAAGTTTGCCTCAGGGTTCCCTCTCCTGCTCTCCCAGGCAGCTGCACATCCCCAAGGATGGATTTGGGCAGGGGGGGTTGGACCCTGGGCAGGGAATCGTGTGGATGCTCCTCACGAGGTGCCCGCAAGCCACAATTCAGCAGTGACAATTCAGGGTGACCTTGGAGGGTCCATGACCCCCTGGATGTGTTGGAGGAGCTGGTTCCAGCTGGAGAGCAGCAAGTGGCCACCACAGCCCCGTGTGCATCCCCCCAACAGCTCCAGGGGACAATTCTGTGCCACTGAGGAAGAAAAACAAGTGGAACCATTCCCAGGAAGACCCTCAGGAATTGTTGACCCTACACAGCTCATCCTGAGGGAAACAGCCTGGGGCTGACCCCACTGGAGCCATCCATGCTCCAAGGCAAGAAAGAAATAGTCAAAAGACCTGGAAGTACCTTCAAGACAACAGCAGGGAACAGAGCCTGGCCCAGGGAACTCATCCCGGGCCCCACAGCAGCTCCAAGGGGAAAGGAACTGGGCCAAGGGATTTATTCAGGATCTCAGTGACACATGGCATCAAGTTTCTCCTCATCCCAAGGTCAAGTGCTGAAGGAAAAGGCTGGATCCCTCCGCTTTATCCAGGTTTGGGATGATGTTTGTGTGAGAAACATCTGGAGCAGGCATAATTTTTTTTTCTTTGTTTTCCTGAGGGCAGGAGCTGCCAGAGAGAGTGGGAAGAGTTTTCCAGAAGGTGGGATGAGGGTGCTGAGCCTGATCTCCCAAACCTCCCTGCTTGTAATGGAAGGAGCCATTCAAATCCAAATCCAGCCACCCAAATCCCTCCCCAAAAGGCATGGGATCTGCTTTGGGAAGGGACAAAGCACACAGCTCAGTGCCATCAGAGCAGGCAGGGCAGGTGCTCTGGCACAGCCACCCGTGTTTGTCACAAGCTGTCACTCATTGAGCACAGTGGCACCTTGGCCACAGCAAAAGGACCAGGCTGATTCCCAAAGAGCCCCCAACTCCCTGCACTTCAGGAAAAGGGGTTTGAGGCTGGAGAACCACAGAACTTTACCCCAACCCTCACTGGGTCGCTGGCACAGGAGGCTCCAGCCCAGCCAGGATTTGGCTCCTGACAGCTCCGGCCACTTGTCCCTCACAGCCCTTTGTCACCTGCCCCCGCTCCACATTCCCCCTTTGACACCATCCCAGTTCCATGTGCTGCAGTTTAATCCCTAAGGAAACCCAGTGGCAACTGCTGTCACCATGGCAATGAGGCAGCATTCCCACTGTCCCTCCTTCTCTGGCAGAACAGCACCCAGCAGGTGCCCAAAGCTCCTGGAACTGCGGCCTCTCCTCCTCTCCTGAAGCCCTTCCCAGCAGGATGGGATATTCCAGAGGGTGCAGTGCCAGGATCGTCCTCCTGCTCCGAGGGCAGGGCTGGAGTGTGGGAAGCTGTGACATTCCCAGCAGGCTCTGATCCCAACCTGATCCCAGCCATGGGGCAGCTCCATGGGGGAACTGCGGTTGTGTTGGGCTCGTTCCACCATTCCCACTCCAGGAATTCTACATCCCATCCCTGCAAACACAACCTCTGCCGCATGCCCAGCGCATTCACAGCTCTCCAGAGGCTCCCGCTGGGAACAGCCCCTCTCTCACGGAGATGATTCCCACTGGAACTCCCCAGCCCGAGGCACGGCAGCTGCTGGGTGGGCAGTGCGAGACACGGGTGTTGGAATTCCAGGAGGATGGAGCAGGGCTGGGAGCTTTTCCGTGGACCCCCAGGTTCTCCGGCCCCATTAGCCCATTAGCTCCTCCTTCCCACTCCTCACCCCGGTGGATTTCTCCCCTCCCAGCGGGTGTGTGTGGGCAGGGATATAGGGAAGAGCCAGGCACGGAGGCACCACACCCTCTTTTACACGGTAATTTGATGCAGCAAGAGAGAAAAAAGGGAGGGAGATGCTGCCAAGCGATTCCCAGTGAAACTCTGGAATGGCTTTCAGCCAAATCTCCCAAACCCATGAACGGAGACAGGCAGCTCTGCTTCCCAAAGCTGACCCGGGATTTGGGAGAAAGCAAACCCACTTTACAAGGTTCACAGATCTGAAATCCCTGGTAGCAAAAATTTATTTCCATGACCAAAGACGAGGAGAATTTTATAAACTTATTCTAGCAACCATCCAAGGAAACAGTAAATATCCCATCACCGGCAGCCACGCATCCAGGAGGGCTCTGCCACACCCCCTGCAGGCAACATCACCTGTCCTGCCTCCTTCCCGATCCTCCCGTGCCAGGGAATTCCGGGAAGGTCCGCAGCCGATCCAGGCAGCCTCCAGCTCTAGTGTCCAATGTGATCAGGAGAAAAAACAAGCAGCACACTCATCTCAAAGCCCAACAAAGACATGGACAGTGTTAGATTCTCCTAAAAAGAAGTAGTCCCGATCCGTTTTTTCTCCCCCCAAAGCCTCAGTGCCTGGGATCAGCGCATGAGCAGGCTGTGCTTTGGTCCATCCACCCTCTCCAGCTTCTCAAAGTGTTTCCTGGCATTCCGGATGTTGATCAGCGTGGCTGCGGAAGCTGCGACGGAAAAGGGACAGGGGAGATAAAAAGAAATTTAAAAGGGTGAGAGCCACAACGTCCTCAGGGCTGCCTGGCTTCAACAGCTCTGTCTGCAGGGTCTGGGTGCATCCTGCTGCTTCCAAGCCAGGCAAAATCCACCGTGGGATGGGCTGGGCAAAATTTAATGTGAGAAGGGCTGGGCAAGGTTTAAGGTGGGATGGTCTGGGTAGAATTCAATAGGGGAAGATCTGGGCAAAATTTGATCTGGGATGGCCTGGGCAAAATTTAATGTGGGATGGGTAAAAATTAAGCATGGGAAGGTCTGGGCAAAATTCAGCATGGAATGGTCTGAGCAAAATTTAATGTGGGAAGGTCTGGGCAAAGTTTAATGTGGGATTGTCTGGGCAAATTTAATGTGGGAATGTCAGGGCTGTTGGCTGATCCCAGAAGAACATGAGGAAAAGCCTCTCCCAGGGAGAGCTGCTCATTCCAGAGCTGGTGCCTCACTGCCAGGGATCCCCCACTGTCCCTAATTCCCCAAGTGAGGAGGGCAGGGAAAGCACAGCAGCAGCCTTGAGGAGCCCTGGGCAGTGTCCCTGGAGCCCCTGAGCTCCCAGCAGGAATTCCAAGAGCTGTGTAAACAGGGAGCTGCTCCCAGGGGCTGCAGGCTGGCACTGCTGCAGCTCCTCCTTGGGATAAATAGATGATGCTAAAATTAGCCTGTCCACCCGAGACAGCCAGAGCAACACCCAAACATGAGCCAGCTCTGCTTCCTCCCCAAAAATCACTGGGGCTGCCAGCTCCCAACTGCCCAAAATAGGATTTAGGCACAACCTGCTCAGCCAGGTCTGGTTTCGTGGCTCCCTGTGACAGCTCAGCTGTGCCACCACCTCTGCAGGGTCCTGCTCACCCTCAATCCCTCCCTCTTCATTACAATTAGTTCTGTAATTAAAACCTCATTTTCCAAAAGAAACACGGTTTAAACTGGACTAATTTCACGTTTTCTGAGGTTTTTCTGTTGGGTTGTTGTTTTTTTGGGGTTTTTTGGGTTTTTTTTGTCCCATTCCCAGGTTTCTCTTGGCTCTGACTTACGTATGGAGGGGTCTGACATGACCACCATCACGTAGGTGTTGGATGTGAAAATGTCAATGAAAGCAGCAAAGTTGGAGTTCCTGACCTCCATGCTCTGGAAAGAAGCTGCCAGCTTACTGAAAAACAAGGAAATAAAGAGTGTGAATGAAAAGCTTTTGTGCCCACGTGGCCAAAATCCCTGACCTGAGCTGTTGGGAACAGGGAGGAGTTGGAATTCCCACTTGGCAAGGTGTGGTTACAGCAGGGCTTTGGCTGGGCTTGGTTTGAAAGGCAAAATTCCTCCATTTTGGGCCAAATGAGAACAAAATCAGCTGATTGTGGACTGAATGAAGGAAATTCCAGACACAACCCCCCTGACCAGGCCTGGTCCCCCAGGATGCCAGGGCTCAGCCATTCCCAGCTGGACACTCTGGATGAGCAGCAGAAATAGGCATAAAATGGGAACACCTGGAGACATCTGTAAACCCCCCAGAAACTTCTCCATCCTATCCAGCTCCACACACCCTCAGGATTAACCTGACTGTGGAGCCTGGGGGCTGTGCAAAGCCAAGCTTCCCAATTTTCCACTGAAAATAGGGATAAACAGTGTCTCCAAGCCATGTCCTCCCCAGCCAGCCCTGAGGGCCTGGGCTCCAGAGCTCTGCAGCTGCCATTCCCAGTTTCCAAGAGAAACACTTTTGATCAGTTCAGCCCTGGAATTCTTCTGCCTTGCTCCAGAAGGAGGCCTGGAATAAAACAGCACCAAACCTCTCCCACCACGAGCAAAGGAGGAGTTAAATTAACATCTAATGATTTGTGTTCCAGCAATATTCCACCCTGGCATTCCAGCTGCTGAGGAGTCAAACTGGGAATCACTGGAAAAAGCTGGAACAGCCCTGATCTGCCCAGTGCTGATGGGAGCAGCTCACCTGCAGCTCAGCTTGAACTGTTTGATGATGTTGCTGATCTTCTCAAACCTGTGCACGTCCCGCTGCTCCTTGCACTGATAGTGGGAAATCACCTGGGGAAGGGGCACAGCCAGTCAGGGATCCCAGCACAGCTCTCCCACAGCAGCTCTGGGAATGGCTGGGGAGCAGGGCAGGGATTCCCTTTGCCTCTGGCTCTCTGGATCTTGGGAAGTGTTTACAGCAATTCCTGTGGGGCTTTCATGGAGAAACTCAGTGACAGGATCAGCACAGCAAGGATGGCACAGATCTGCCAGGTGACACCACTGTCCCCTGAGGGCTGAAGGCTTCACCTCAGCAGCAATTTAAATCTTCATCCAAAAATAGGTGCAAACAGAGGAAAAAAAAGTGTCCATCAGCTCAGGAATGAGCTGAGTGCTGCTGGGATATTCCCATCCTGCACAGGCAGTGACCCCAAAGCCAAATCCAGCTGTTCCTCCCTAAGAAAAGCAGCTCAAAGGCAGCTGCTTCCTTGGGAATTCCTTCTCCATCACTCCAGCTGGAGCAGAGGGAGCTCAGAGCAGTTCTCTCCTTTCACTCCCTGGAGATCCAGCGGCCAGGAGCAGCCCTGAGTGCCTGGATGCCAACACCCAGAGGATCTGAAGGGCTTGAGGAATCCTTGGAAATATCTCCATAAACATTCCCACCGAGCTGGGAATTCCCCCCAGCCCTTTATTCCTCAGCCACACGGAGTGAGAGCTGCACTTCCTGCCCAAACAGCTCCACCCCCACAGCAAACCTGACAGGAATCCCTTCAAACACTTAGGCCAGCTGCCTTGAACTCTTCACAATTCCAAAATCAGCTCTCACTGGATGTGTCAGGAGCCTTTGCACAGGGATGTGAAACTGCTCTATTCGGGGAGTCACATTTAACAGGTTTTTTAGGGTTTTTTTCCTCTTTTTTCCCTTAACTGCCTTAAACCCATCACTTTTTTAAACTTGCCCAATTATTCCCACAAACACAGCTTTAGCCACATTCAAGATTTGCAATTCCCAGTGTTCCATTTCCTTCCTAAACTTCCCAGATGAGGTTTTTTTCAATTTAAAAACCAATTAAAAATTGTTTTAATTTAAACAATTTAAACAAATTTTCAGAATAAAGTTTAAGAGTAAGATTTCCCATGGAGATTTTCACAGGAAGATTTCCCTTCAAGAGAAGAGAGTCCTGGGAATGTTTAAATATATAAAAAAAGGGAGGAGTATTTTAATAAGTCACCATTGCACTTAAATAAAGCACAGAATTTTGGTAGCAAAGATCATTTCTTTCAGTTTAAAATGTCCTTGTAGCAATCACACTGTCACACGCCCCAAGATGGAACTATTTATTATCTCCAAAAGGTCAAAAAGCAGAACTTGCCAGGCATGGCAAGTGTTTGTTTCTGATAGTTTAAGGACGAAGAAAAGTCATGGCTCCTTTCCCAAATTCCCTCCATCATTTCCAAATCACCAGCAAGGAAAACACTCCAAAAAAATTCAAATATTTCCTTCAGCTCAGCAAGAGTTTGGTGCAAAGTGTGAAGAGCCCAGCCCAGCAATCAGGAATGAGGACAAGCACCAAGGGTGGTTTTATCCAGCACCTTTGCAGAGGGATTGGGAGCACAAGGACCTGGAAAAGCATCACAGTCCTGTGGCTGATCCTCCATCCGTGCTCTGCATTTGCAGAATATCAAGAATTAAAAGAAATCAGGGCCAGCTCCAATGGCCCAGCAGGAGGACGTGAAAAGGTTTGGTTTGGAAGGTACAAAAGGTTCCTGCCCTGTGCAGAGAGCGATCCTCAGAGCAGTCCCACCACAATGGGGACATGAAACACTCACAGAGCCTGCAAGAGGAAACCCCAAGCAAACCTCAGCTCAGCTGCTGCAGGGGGGAATTTTGGGACGGCCCTGTGGGCCACAGGGTCCCAGTGGCTGCTTTCAGAATCCAAGGCCTGGATCTGGGCATTCTGCACTGGGGCTGGCACCCCCCAACTTCCATGGAATTCCACAATGGCTTGGCTTGGAAGGACCTCAAAGCTCATCCAGGTCCAACCTGACACCTCCCACTGTCCCAGGCTGCTCCAACCTGGCCTTGGCACTGCCAGGGATCCAGGGGCAGCCACAGCTGCTCTGGGCACCCTGTGCCAGGGCCTGCCCACACTCCCAGGGAACAATTCCTGCCCAATCTCCCATCCATCCCTGCTCTCTGGCAGAGGGAAACCATTCCCTGTGTCCTGTCCCTCCATCCCTTGTCCTCAGTCCCTCTCCAGCTCTCCTGGAGCCCCTTTAGGCCCTGGAAGGGGCTCTGAGCTCTCCCTGGAGCCTTCTCCCCTCTGAACACCTCCAGCTCTCCCAGGCTGGCTGCAGAGCAGAGGGGAGGGAAAGGGAGACTCCATCCAAGGCATCCATCCCAGGAACTCACCAGGAACGTGGCTCTCTCAAACAGCAGCACCTCGTCTGCCTCGATGATCTGAGCAAAGTTCCTCAGGTTCATCTCCAGCTGCTGCACGTTGGGGATCAGCTGATAGACAATGCTGGACCAGGCCTGGACATGGAGACACAGAAAGGTCCCATCAGCTCCTCTCCTCCTCAGCCTCTCGTGGGAAATGTGCTCCCACAGGGATTTTTGGCACTTCTGGGTGCTGCAGCCTGGTCAAGGCTGAGAAGTTTCTCCCCACTCTGTGCCCAGGTCCCAGAGGGAGCCCAGAGTTGAGGAGATCCTTCCCTGGCTCCAGCTCTCCTCCAGCAGGCAGAGAAACCTCAGTGCTGCTGAACAGACTTCAATCATCCCTAGTTTAAGCTGGGAATGCTTCTGTCTCCATCTCCCACTTGAGTTTCCAGAGATTTTTAACTCTGAGCAAGCTCAGCACGCAGATGGACACTTGGCAGCTCATCCCTGATCCAAACAAAGTTCCACCTTATCCCAACAGGCCAGGAACAAACCCAGGAGGGACTGGGGGTGCTGGGATCAACATCTGTGCTCATCCACACCCGGATTTTCCAAGCTCAGCCTCCCCTCCCTGCCCAGCTGCTGAGCCAGGTGTGGGGCAGTGCCCAATCTCACCCTCCCCAAGAGTCAGGGGGATATTTGGGATTCCTGTCTGCCAGGTTCCTGATATTTACCACACGCTCCTGACTTTTAAAAATTAATTAATTAAATGAATTTGGGTTTAATTGACACCCAGCAGAAGCAGCTGCTGCAGAGATCCTCCTCCTGCTTTTGCTCCAAGTGGGAAGGCAGATGTGGAGAGGAAGCTGCACCAACCTTGTAGAGCGTCTCATCCCAGATGGAAGTTCTGAAACAAACACATTCCAAGGGCCGGGAAAGGCGCTTCAAATCTTCCTCGCGCTCCTTAAAAATCTGGGAAACAAAGAGAGCTCAGGAAGTGAGTGTAAATGTTCCTGCCTGTGCTGTGGCTGCTGTGTGGATTTATGGGATGAGTTTCACATGGATCTCTGGGACATAGCAGGGGGCTGGCCAGGAACCCCCCAGGGAGCAGCAGGGCCAGGGATGCTGCAGAATCCCCAAAGTGTTTGGGTTGGAAGGAGCCAAGGTGTGCTGGGAGCTCTGGAACCAGGCAGGATAGGCTTGTTTTGTCCTAAAAATCACCACTGCTGTTCTCCACTGGATTCTAGGATGACACACTTTGAGAAAGGGCAGGAAAAGCTCTGAGAAAGCCTTCGAGGAACAGCTCTGAGGGGCTGCCTTTGAGGCGTGACCCACACGGCACGAGGGATGCATTCCCACGGCAACTGCCAGCTCCTCACCAGATCCCGCTGGTCCTCCTGCACCAAGTCCATCTTGTGCACCAGGCAGAAGATCTTGGCATCGGGGGAGTTCTGCAGGATGGCCTCCAGGCAGGACTGGTAGTAGTGCATGTCCTTCTCCAGCTCTCTGCTCTCCACGTCGAACACGTAGATCAGCACCTCCACGTTGCGGAAGATGTTGTCCCTCTGGCTGGTGAAGTAGTTCTCCATGAAGGTGTCCTGGCTGAGGGAGCAGAGCAGGACAGCAGGAGACTCCCTTTAGAGCAGCTCAGACTGCTTGGAGAGAGCTCAGGAGATTCCCTTCAGAGCAGCTCCTGCCTGGCACGCTGCAGGTGGGAAACACCTCCTGCCAGGGGAGCAAGGCTGGGATTTGGAACTGCAGCTCCCTCTCAGGAGGCCAGGCTGGAGCTGCATGCCCTGAGCATTCCCAAGGAAAGCTGGATGCCTCTGGAGAGCCCCTCAGACCCTCAGGATGCCAAAGCTTCCCTCATGTCCTGCTGCTTCTGGCCCCAGACTGGCTTTAAGGAGCTGTTTGAGAAACCCCACAGCAGCAGCAACAGGTGAAACATGACCTAAAGCATCAGTTCAGCCTTAAATCCCAGAATTTAAATCTCCTTTAACTCTGGCTGAACATGGCTGAGATGATCCAGAGGCCATGGAGATGAGGAGGGGACAGCATCCCTTGAAAAAAGCTGCTGCCAGGAGCCACAGGATCAACCTCCAGCATGGCCTCTCTGCACAAATCCCACCTGGACTGAGCTGGAAATGAGCAATTCCAGCACCTCAGGACAGCAGGAGAAGGGGCATTCCCTCATCCCAGGGGAGGAGAATCCATTCTGTTCCAGCCCTGACTCCCCACAGCCTCCCCCAGAGGTTGGAAAAGGCCAGGAATAATCAGCACCTACCCTCCACAGTCCCACAGGTTCAACACCAGGTTTCCCAGGAATCGAACGTGGGAATGCTCCACATCAACTGCAAAGAGACAGGAGGAGTTCACTGACTGCACCACACACCCAGGCAGAGCTTGGGCAGCCAAAAATCATGGAAATCAGCATAAAATCATGGAATGGTTTGAGTTAGAAGGGATTAAAGCCCTAATTCCAGCCCCTGCCACCTTCCACTATCCCAGCTTGCTCCAAGCCCCATCCAGCCTGGCCTTGGACACTTTCAGGGATGGGAATTCCTCCCAAAGCAGCCTCAGCTTGTAAAATCCCACCAAAACACCATTTCCCAGAGGAATTCAGGCCATTGCTCTCCTGAGAAGTGCAGCAAGTGTTTCCCTTCACTCACACATTTCCTGATTCCTGGGATACTGTAGGAATGACTCTGCAGGGCTCTAAGCCATCCTGAACAAAACAATCCAGGAACACAGGGAATGGAAACTCCAGGGAGAGGCCAAATTTATGGGAAGAGGAAATTTACAGCAACCCCTGACACTCAATCCTCACAGGCCCTTCCCAGTGAGAAGCACCAGACCCCAGCAACACATCCCCATCTTCCAGAGGAATCACTTCTTGCTTTTTCCCAACAAAGGCTTTGGAAAGGCAAAAAGGAAAGGCATTCATTACATCCGGTGCATCATCCTGCCAAAACCATGGGGCAGTGCAGGCTCCCTGTGCAGGAGATCCCTGGATACAGCAGGAATGTTCCACCAGCACAGAGGAGGCTCTGACAGGTGTAACTGCACCAAAGGCTGCTTCCTGATCCCCCTCCTCCCCAAAAAAAAGAGTGAAGGATGAAAGTTGAATAATAAAGCAGCAAAGGCTGCTTCCTGATCCGAAAAAAAAGGGAGTTAAGGATAAAAGTTGAATGATAAAGCAGCAAAAGTTGCTTCCTGATCCCAAAAAAGGGGAATTAAAGAAAGAAGCTGAATAATAAAGCAGCAAAGGCTGCTTCCTGATCCCAAAAAAAGGGGAGTTAAGGATAAGAGTTGAACAATAAAGCAGCAAAGCCGATCCCAGTGCTGCCCTTCCCTTCCCTTCACTTCCTGCCTGTCCCTGCCTGATCCCGAGGCTCCCAGCGGGGTGTGGCAGCTGGGAGGACCCGCAGGGACACACCCGACCCAGGGATCGCTGCAGGGAACGGCCCCGCCCCTCTAATGAGGGGGTTGGAGCCCTGGGATCTGGGAATGGGGCGGGGAATTCCGTACTCGTGGCCCCCAGGCGCCGCGTGTCCCGGGCGATGTAGTTGGCAAAGATGATGGATCTCATGCTGGTCTTCCCAGACCCACTTTTACCCATCAGCAGCACCTGCAGAGAGGGAAAGAAGGAAAAATGAGCTCCCACAGATCACTGAGTCCCTCCCAGCTCCCTCGAGCTGACACCTCACTGCCAAAGGCACTAAACACAGGACTGGCACATTCCAGCTGGGAATGTGGCAGGAGAGAGGCAGAGAGGAGCTCGGGGGAGGCAGGACAGACATCCCAACCCCTGCTGTCCTTGGTCATCCCAACCCCTGCTGTCCTTGGTCACTGGGCCATGGCCATCCCACCTCCCTGCTGGCCATGGCCACTTTTCTCAAAAAGCACGGAGAGGATTTGGGAAAAGCAGGAGCTGCCTCCCCATTCCCAGCCCCTCCCACCTGATGGCTTTGGTGGCACCAAAGGATTTTAAAGATGAGGAACAGCTTTGTCTCAACCCCTCCAGACCAGAAACAACCCCTCACCCCCTGGTTTTCCACCCCAACCACTCTGTCCTAACCAGATAGGGTTGGGAAGAACCTTAAAGATCTTCTAATACTGCTCTTCCCACAACATGACTGGTTTTCTTTTCCTCAAATACCAGGTACATTCCCAGTTTCAGGTGCCAGAAGACAAAAAAAAAAAATGGATGGAAAAGCAGATGAGCCAGCCCAGGTCAGGGTCCCCAGAGCAGGGGAGACTTTTTCTGGCTCCAGTGACGCCTGTCCAGAGGGGACTCTTGGCTCCATGATGTCCCATCCCTGCAGACCTCAGAGGAAAGAAGAGGCAGCCAAAGAGTAGGGAATG
This sequence comes from Brachypodius melanocephalos, assembly GCA_013398615.1. Taxonomy (NCBI): domain Eukaryota; kingdom Metazoa; phylum Chordata; class Aves; order Passeriformes; family Pycnonotidae; genus Brachypodius; species Brachypodius melanocephalos. The sequence goes on from VZSR01000193.1 coordinate 1,063,732, forward strand.
CTGGGGGTGGGGATGAGGGGAGACAGTCACACCACAAACAGTCACACCAGAGACAGTCACACCAGGCAAGGCTTTACACTGTGATCTAAAAATAAAAATTAAACAAAACAAACCCATCAGTGGCAGCCAACACAGCCTCGCTCACAAAACCCAGCTGTTAAACAAGTTCCAGTTACAAAGCCAAATCCAGGCTTTGGCAGCAGCCCTGCAAGTCTCCCATCCAGGAGGGATTTCAGGAGCAGAGCCCAGGGAGGGCCTGCCCAGCCTCCCACCCTCATCCTGGAACAGCAGCGCAGGAGCTGCCCCAGCCTCGGGACAAACCCAAGGCACAATTCCCCATTCCTGCCTGCTCAGATCATTCCTGCAGCAGCTCTGCTCTGGAGCACCCTGGCCACAGGGAAGCTGCCCACAGGCTCCAGGATTTAGCAACAAGGAGTGTTCCTGGCTGTTCCACATCCAGGAGGGCTGGGATGACACCCCAGGATGCTGCCCTGCCCTGTCCTGTCCCCTGAGCTGATCCCAGAGGACAGCCAAGCTCTTATTTCACAGCACCAGCACAAAATCCCAAGCAGAAACTCAATCCCACTCTGAGGCATGCTCCAAAGCAGCCTCAATTCCCAGTCTGGGGTGCAGAGGCCTCGCAAAGGGGTCAGACAGCAGCACGGAGAGCCAGGCAGGGAATCCAACCGCACCTCACCATGGAAAAGCAGCCAGATATTCCTTTAAGAGCTCTGAATGTGCTCCTGCTGGAATATACCCACTCCTGTAATTCCCAGAGCTGCTGCTCCTTCCCCACGTGTTAAATTTCATCCTCCTGGGAGCCCTGAGCAAATTCAGGGCTCCTGGGACACCTTGGGAGGCTGTCCCAGGGACAGGGCAGGGCTTGGGGCGGATCCTCCTCCCTGAGCAGGGCTTTGCAGAGGGTTTTGCAACAGCCCCAGCAGCGCCTGGGGAACAGCAACTGCCGGGGAAGGCTCTGCACGAACACAGCCCACGTCCAGGCCAGGATTAAAGCCGGGTTTAACGCCTGCCACTTCCACAGAGGATGCAGCGCTGACTTCCAGAGGCTTCCGAGACACCGGAGCCCCAGCCTGAGGGATGGATACAACAACCGGTGTTCATGGATGGGGAAGGAAAACACAGGATCCTCTTCCCAGTCCTCACCTTTTTCTTCATGGCTGTGCTTGGCATCACACACCTGCCAAGAGAAGCCCACCTTGGATCGCTGCTTCCCACACGTACAGGCTTCGCTTGCCAATCCCAATCCCGACCCCAATCCCGATCCCAATCCCACCCCCTGTACTGGGGAAGCGCTGACACAGCCCCAGCTCCCCTCCCCCTGCTCCGGGCCATGGGGAACTCCCGCTGCCACGGGGAAACCTCCGGCGTTCCCGAAATCACCCGGCCCGGGTGGGATCGCTGCGGCCGGGCCGGGAGTCCCTGGGCAGCCCCTTCCCCGGGATGTTCCGCAGCCCCCTCTCCTCTGGATTCCCCGCAGCCCCTTCCCCGGGATGTCCTTCCATTGCCCCGGCATTTCCCGCAGCCCCTTCCCCAGGATTCCCCCAGGACTCCCCCGG
>VZSR01000193.1:1081206-1095739 GCA_013398615.1 Brachypodius melanocephalos
GCTGGAATCTCCTTTGGCACAGGTGAGCAGCTCCTCTGGAAAGGCCAAATCCCAGCACCCCATGGGAAAGGAAAAGCAGGGATGGATTTTTCTGCCTCTTGGTGAGCCAGGCAGAGCCCACTCAGCCCCAGGAGGGACAGCTCCACCTGCTTCTGGCTCAGGTATGGGCTGGAACCTCCTTAAACCTCCCAAGCCAATCCCAGGCTTTCCCAGCGTTTTCCTCTGTGAGATCCAAAGAGCTGCACCTCCCTCTCTTTGGATAACCAGGATATCCAGGGCTGCTGTCTGCACACTTCAATTCTCTGCACAGTTCAATTCTCCCTCATCAGAGCTATTAGGAGTTGTTTGCACCTTGCTTTTTCCCAGCTCTCTGCTTTTCTCCTGTGTTTCCAGGAGCTGCTCCCTGACTTGGTTGAGAGTTCGTTTGCAGCTCCTTGGAAGCAGCTCCAGGCACCGAGGAGATGCCAATTAGTGTCCAGGCAGTTAATTTGGAGAGGGGCAGGAGGCAGCAGGGCTTTGAACTGCTCCAAGGCTTGTTCCTCCTGCGCTGGGAAACACGAGCAGCACCCGAGCTGCTCAGCAGGGCTGGTTTGGGGTGCAGGAGGTGAATTTGGAGGTGATTTCTTTCATGCCATGAGCTGTGCATGTGCTGCTCTGTCAGGATGGAGCCTCCCTTAGCTCCTCATAAATCTCAAACCACTCCACCAGAAGGTTGGCATGGCCTCCTGAGAAGTGCCATCTTGACAGGAATTTTTTTTTTTTAATTTTTTTTTATCATTAACTTTTGTTTGCAGGAGCTTTCCCTGCAAAGTGCTGGAGCTGCACCCCAGCTCCCAGCACGTTTGGGTGAAATTCCTCAGTGTCGCTCCTCGTTCCAAAAATACTCTGAGAAAGCAGATTTGTCTTCTCTGGGTACATCCTGAGAGAGCTTTTGGAAAGGATTTATCCCAGTCTGATCATATTAATGTATATTTTAATTATTATTACTGTCAGCAGAACTCATAATTAATAATAATGAGATAGCCACATGTTAGCAGCTATCAGGAGTAGCCCGCACAAATCCATGGAGGTGACACCAGTCCTTTTGTGGGAATGTCAGCCCAATTCCCAGCTCTCCAAGGGCTCCTTCTGCTGGCACCAACCCCACTTTTGGCAGAAGTGTGCAGCTCAGTGATATTAAAGTCAGCAAAACCCTCAAGTATAAACTCATTTTCCAGGTTTTTTCAGGAGGGAACGTTCCTGAGGTCAGCCCAGTTTGCTGAGGCAGGATTTCAGAGCTCCAGGGGAAGGAAAGCTGGCTTGGACAAATCCAATCAAACTGCGCTGGGGGAAAGCAAACACCACAAAAGCTGGGATTTGCTGACACAGGGCCTTGGCCATCACACAGCTTTCCCTGGTCCTGGGTAACAGAGTTAGCTGAGATCTCCCCAGTAGCTACACCAGTAAAAAAGGGATTTTTTTTCCCAGCCCAGGTACAGCTGCATAAAGGTTTGGAGTGGCAAAATGAAGAGAATTTAAAATCCCACCTTGGAGCGAGATGGTGCCAAGTCCTGCAGCTGGGTCACAACAATCCCGAGGAAGGCTCCAGGAACAGGGGCTGGAAAACTGGGAAAGGCCCTGGGAGTGCTGGAGACAGCTCTGGACACGAGCTGGGGGTGCCAGCAAAGCCAAGGGCACCTGGGCTGTGCCAGCCTGGGCTGGGCCCTGGCAAAGGGAACCCCAAACCAGCCAACAAACCCCTCACAGGTGAAGTGACACCGGCTGTAAAGAGAATTGTGAATCCACCCCCCAGAACTGTGAACCCACAGCCCAAGCCAGGTGCACACACAGCAGATATAAAGTGTATTTTTATTCCCAGCAAGTGCTTGGGAATAAAAACCCCTCGGCACTAAAGCTTGGTATCCAAACAGCGACACAAAAGTTATCAAACAGCTGTCAGGAGAAACAAAACAGAACGAAAACAAAGCAGAAAGGAGCAAAAACTGCTCATGCCTGCTGTGATTCCAAGGGTGACAGGGGCTGCTGTGCAGGGAAAACTGGGAATGGGGCACGAACCACAGAAATCCTGCTGCAGCTGGGGGATCCCAGAGCAGGAGGGATCAGGATCAGGAGTGCAGGGCTGGGTGCCCCCACCACACCCTCAGCAGTGCCCACCTTTAGCCCGTTCTGTATTTTCACTTCTGCCTCCTTAGGGCTGCCCAGAGGAGCAGGCTGTGCCCCTGGATCCTTGGCAGTGCCCAGGGCCAGGTTGGACATTGGGGCACCCTGGGACAGTGGGAGGTGTCCCTGCCCATGGCAGGGTGGCACTGGGTGGGCTTTGAGGTCCCTCCCAGCCCAAACCAGTCTGTAAATTTTATAATCCTGAAATCATCATTACAGAGGTGGAACTGGAAGGGCTTTAAGGTCCCTTCCCAAAAACCCCATTCCACAACTCCTGGAGCCCTTGGTCAATTGAAATCCAATTCCAGAAAAGCTCCGAGGAAATTGTGTTTTGGGAAGAACAGAGAGGATGGAACAAAGGACAGGAACAGTCCCCTTAAGCCACCTTGGTGACTGAGAAGAGATCAGCTGCCTCATTCCTAACCTCAGCACTCACAGGAGAGGGGATGGCAATGCCCCCCTGGCCCTGAACAGCCCACCCAGAGCGTGGGGTGGCACTGGGGGGTGGCTGAGGGACTCTGGGCACAGCCTGGAGCTGCAGTGGGATCCCAAAGTGTCCCTAAAATGAGGGGTAACTTCCTCAGGGAGTTAAACTTGATCTGTTCCCAACATCCACCAGCAGCCCCCAGCCTCCTCCCCAGGGGGGAACTCCACACTCATCCCACTTTGTGGCTGGAAATGAGGCCGAGCAGGGGCAATTCTGGGAAGGGCTGGTGCTGGAATGCTGCTGGCACAGCCTGACCCGAGCTCTCCATCACAGCTGCTCCTGATCACTCCCAAATCCACAGGGGAGCTCTTTGTGAACCCCCCGGGAAGGACACGGCTCAGGGTGCCAGCCCCTCCCAAGAACAGCTCTTTTTGGGGGGGTTTTGTGCCCCCAGGTCATCCTGATGTCTCACAGGCAGTTTGGGACTCTCCAAACCTCATCCCTCCATATTCCAGTTGCCTCCAGCTGCGGTTTCAGTCTCGGGATATGGGACAGCCCCGAGGCTGCTGCAGCAGTCAGGGATCGACTGCCTGAGCCCCTGTTCCAAAGGAATTGGGAGAGGAAACATCCCCACTGCTCCAGGAGCACCCTAAAGGGGATGGCTGGGCTGTTTGTTCCAGGAGAGGGAGCGCTGCTGCCCCAGCTCTCAGCCCTGGCACAGGGGGGTCACCAGCAGGGGTGTGAGGGGCTGCAGCTGGGGATGCTCCCAGGATAATTTATCATGGAACCATGGGATGGTTTGGGTGGGAAGGGACTGTCCCCACCCCTGCCATGGCAGGGACACCTCCCACCGTCCCAGGCTGCTCCAAGCCCCAGTGTCCAACCTGGCCTTGGGCACTTCCAGGGATCCAGGGGCAGCCACAGCTGCTCTGGGCACCCTGTGCCAGCCCTGCCCACCCTCCCAGGGAACAATTCCTGCCCAATCTCCCATCCAGCCCTGCCCTCTGGCACTGGAAGCCATTCCCTGTGTCCTGTCCCTCCATCCCTTGTCCCCAGTCCCTCTCCAGCTCTCCTGGAGCCCCTTCAGGCCCTGGGAGGTTTCATCAGAGATGATGAGGAAGGCAAACCTTCAACCCTCCCCAGATTTAACCAGATAACCACTGCTGGCTCTGGGCAAAACCTTCCCCCTTGGCTCTTCCCACTCCTGATAATTTGTATTCCACTGCCAGGAGGGGCCCTGGAGAAGCTCTTTGACCACTGATCCCCCATTATTAAATGGGAGATTAATTAAGAACCCTGAAGCATTAATCATTGATTTCCAGGCCTTGCTGCAGTGTTACATCTCCTGGTTTCTCTCAGGGGGTTAAACCCATTGCTCTCGCTTTTGTGTCGAGATTAGGAGATCTAGAGAAAAGAATCACTCTTCACTTACACTCTGAATAAACAGAACAGAAGGACTCCGAGATAACAATTTCCTTAACTAAAGGGATGGATTAAAACCTCATTTGTTCCAAAATGAAACCCCACAAGTTCCCATTTACCCGCCCCGTTCCCTGCAGCCCAGCACCTGCCCATGTTAGTGATGAACCCAAATATTGGGGTTTGGTGTTTGGCCTTTTCTCAGCCCCACGGGGCTCTCAGGGTGGGAGCCGGGCTCTCACACGGGGGGCAGAGCCCAGTTCACCCAGTTCCTCCTCCCCAGTTCTCCCAGCCTGACCCTCAGCCCCACTCTGAGCTGGCAACTGAAGCCCCCAAATTTGTATTTGGGGAGAACCTCAGACAGAGAACCCCCGGAGCCAGCAGAGCCCCCAAACCCCCCCCAACGAATGTTTACACTTTGCTCCAGCAAACAGAGTGGGGGGAGCGGTGGGAGGAGTGGAGCAGGCAGGAGAGCTGACATTTGTGTCAATCCCTGCCTCCATCCCCGCACTTCCCAACCCTGCCGCCTCCCAAAGTCCAGCCCCTGTTTTAGCACACCAGCTGCCTCTCCCTCAGGAGTGTGAAAACCCACCCGGCTCCGCTCCAAAACAACATTTCTGTACTCACACACAATATTACAGCCTAAAAAATAACACATGGAAAATGCTCAGGCGAATATGGCAGAGGTGAGAAATGCCGGGATTGAGGAGCGCTCCTGGCTGGGATCTCCAGATCTCACCCAACTCCTGCTGCTTTTCCTTGCCTGGCTCGGTGCAGGATTCCAAATGAACCAGCAGCAATTCCAGCTCTGCTCTGTCCTGCTGTGAGCCCATTCCTGGTTCTCTCCCTCCCCAGGGGTCACTCAGACACAGCCGAACCCTTCCCTGATCCAATGTTTTATTGCACAACAGGATCATCTCCTCTCTGCTCGGTTTAACCCACTGTTCTTCACCAAACTCGGGTTCTGCTCTGAGCACACGTTGTTGATTTATCCCTGGATTTCCCAAGGTTCACATTACAAATGCATTTTTGATTAACTTGTTGTCCCAACTTTATCTCAGCTGAGTGGTGAAAAAAAATTATTCGGGAGTTGCTGTGTTGTAAAAGCGTTTGTTAATTTGGGATGTCCAGTTTGGTCTGGGCAGGAATGGGAACAGCAGGACAGAAGAAGGGACACTGGAGTGGGAATGAGAGCTGAGGGAGGAGGGATGAGAGAGCAGAGATGGATGCACAGGGAAGGGGGGGAAGGAGCCTTAAATCCCATCCAGCTCCCCTCCTGCCATGGGACAAGAGGGAATAAAAGGGAATTCCAGGAAAGCTGGGAGTGGTGCTGGCAGGGATCAGCCCGGGATTCCTCAGAGTCATTTCAAAGAACCATTCCAGGGATCACCCCGGGATTCCAGGGATCATCCCGGGATTCCAGGGTCATTTCAAAGAACCATTCCAGGGATCATCCCGGGATTCCAGGGATCATCCTGGGATTCCAGGGTCATTTCAGGATCCCCTCCAGCAGCCCTGACCTTTGCAAGCCAGCACTGTAAATAAAACCAGGCCTGGCTGTTCTACCTGCACTCTCCCCACATCTCCAGAGTGTCCATCCTTCGATCCAGGCTTTTTCCAGGAGGTTTTGGATCCGACAAAGGAAACTCATCAGCTCTCCAGCCACCAGGACTGGGGGGTTATGTGGATGTGCACAGAAAGAGCTGACCTTGGGGGAAAATCCAGATTTCTCTTTTTGTGGTGCTGGATTTATTTCTCTTTCTGTGGTGCTGGATTTCTCCCTTGTGCAGCAGACACAGACCCAGAATTGTTTCATGGAGAGGAAACAAAACTGTCTGCACGGGATCCAGGGGTTTTTGTGCAGCCCCAGCTCCTGACACTGCTCACCCCCAGCTGCTTTTACACACACAGAGCAAAAGGAATGCAGGAATTCTGCCCCCAAAAGGGAATTTCCTCTCTGCATGTGCTGAATTACAGCCCCAGCCCACAACCAAGGGCGCTGCTGATGGTTCTGGGTGCTCCCATCCCCAAAAAGCTCCTTCCCAGGAATCCTTCAAGGCTTTCAACCTCAGAGCACACCCGCAGCCAGGAATTCCATGGGGGAATCCTGTGCCCTGTGCAGCAGCATTTCTGTCCATCAATATCACCTGTGATGTCTTTCAACTCCTCTGCATTTCTCCTTACTCTCCCCAAATGGCAGATTAATCAGGAATTGTGATTTCCTCGCTCAGGTTTCTGTATTTTCTGTGCTCCTAGCACACCCCCCTTGCCTTGAATAAAGGATTCAGGAGCTGCCAGCTTTCCTCAGGAGCCATTTCAGAGATAGGGGAGCAGCCTGAGAATTCCAGCAACGCCTGGGAAATCTCAGACCTCATTCCCCATTCCATGATCAGGCTGAATGCAATTAAAGTGAGTGAGGCTGATAGATCAGCAGGGCTGGCTAAGCCAGTTTTACATTATGAGCTCTTAACTGATTTTTTTTTTTTTTATTAAGTCAATTTTATCTCTCCTAATAAACCCAAACCTTCCACTGAGGATGGAAGGGAACAACAACCCCACACAAACTTTCTGCATGATGAGCTTTCATTTCCCTCTGTTTGCCTCTAAATTTTGCTCTTCCTGCAGTCAATATTTATAACTTTATCCAATGAGGAGGAATTTGATGGCCTGGTGTTGATGGGAAACTTTGCTTTTAATAATTCTGGCTTTAGTGCCTCCCTGCTCAGCTGGGATTAGGAAAAGCCACATTCCTGATCCTCTGCTCCAAGAGGAGATGGGGACCCATTAAAGGAACATGGGAGGAGCACCTTGACAACAGTGTGGACATGAAAAAAAACAACATTTCTCTGGGAATGGTCTCCTTGGATCATCCACCTGCACCCAGGGACACCTTCCACTATCCCAGGCTGCTCCAGCCTGGCCTCGGACACTTCCAGGGCAGCCAGAGCTTCTCTGGGAATTCTATTCCAGGGCCTCCCCACCCTCACAACCCAGAATTCCTTCCTGAAGTCTTACTGAAATCAAGTATTTCCTGATTTTCTGGGAGTTGTAAGTCTTCCTGGAGGAGACAGAGCTGTGCCATGTCAACACTGGTCAACAGCCACAATCTTGAAATTATTGACACAATTCCTGACCTGTTGCAAGCCTTAAAATAGAGGAGATTCAAGAAATGGTGAATCTGATAGTGTGAGGAATGTGAGTGGATTAGTCAGAGTGGATTAAGAGCAAGAAAGGTTTAAATGCAGCATAAAAATATATTAGAATCTTTTCAGCTGTTCCTTATGGGCTTAGCTCATTGGCAGAGTGCTGGGGAGAGTGAAATGTAATAAAAGCAGAGCAAAAACTCCCCTTGCACCAATGCAGACAGGGAGGAATTTGCATTCCCAGGTCTTTGCATATGTATATGGGTGAATTTATATAAATATGCATTTAGACACACATTATATATAGATTTTCCCTTGACATCAGACACTTCAGCAAGAAGCAGAGTATAAAAATATAAAAGGAAAGTTTCATAAAATGCAGGAGACAGAAAACTTCAGTCAGCGAGGAAGAAAGAACCTGGGGATGAAATCGAAATAAGGGGTGAGCAGGGCTGTAAAAGCCTTTGGCAGGGCTGTTCCTACCTGGCAGTGCAGAGAGATTGTCACAAAATAACCCAAACAGCCGGAGCTGCTGTGCAGAGGGAAGGATCCTCCCTGTGCTCAATTCCAGGACAAACGCAAGCTCCACACCAAGCTCAGCCCCCAGGTCACGAGCCCCAGGTTTTCCTGGGGAAATCTCCCCTTCCCCAGTGCCAGGCACAGGCAGGGCTGTGATCCCAGCACTCCTGGAGAGCTTTCCCTGCACTTTGCCCTCCAAAGAACCGGCTGGGGCTGAGCTCTCCCCCCACTGCACTCCTGGATCCTCTGGGACAGCTTCCCCCTTTTGTGGGGAGAGGGAAGCAAGGAATGGAAGCTCTGCTCCACCCAGGACTGTGCTGCTCATCAGGGGCTCAGCTTTGCCTTTGGGTGCTCTCTGATGTGAGGGCTGTTTTCCTGGTGTGATATCCTCATTTACATCCTCTCTAATCCAGAGGCTTCATTAAGAAGTTGCCAAGAATCAACATTTTGACTGTTCCAGCCTTTAAGTGCCAAGGCTGGATGATTTTCTGCAAGCTGAAGGAAGGGAAGTCCCTCTGTAGGCAGTTGCCACTTGTTCCATGGCTGCTTGAGCCATTTTTGGCTGCAGGAGACACCCTCCCTCCCTGCCTCCTTCCCCTGGGTGTTTCTCCTCCCTGGACACACCAGTGGCAATTCCCCTGGTTCCCAGCTCCCCTCCATCAGGTGTTCTGCTTCAGGATGGATTTCCTGTGGGGCAGGATTGAGTTTCCTTTGGGCAGAAAGCTCCTGGCAGCAGAGGAAGGAGCCAGCCTACTTTCCAAAGCTCATTTCTGCCTCAAAGTGTGGACATGAGGAAGGTGGAGAGGGTGGGATGTGACTCCGAGGCAGATGGAAATGCACAAGAACAGTTGCTTAGCACCTATAAAAGTCAGGCCCACTCCTTCACAAGATCCGTGTGTATTTAGGGATCCACACTTCAGAATCCACGCTTCAATCCTGGCCTCTGAATAACCTAAACCCAGCACAGCTTTTCGGGAACGTGTGGTGATGAAATAAACAAAGATATTAAAAGTCACACGGATCCTGCTGCTGTCCTGGCAGCGAGCAGGGGACAGATTTGGTGTTACCTGTGCTTGGGAGATTTGCTGGCCATTATTGAATGAGGAAGAGAAGGGAAAGGTGCTGTAGAAACCCAGTCCCACAAGGATTCCTCAGCCAGTGGGACAGCAGGGATCAGGCAGCAGCCTCCAGCCTTTGTCTGAGCAGCAGATGGAAATTAAAGATTTGAGACAGAGACAAATATTCCACCGGGACTGTTGGGTGTGGTGCTTTGGGATGGGTCTGTAGCACCCATTTCTCTGGGGCTGGATCAATACAGCCCAGCAGGACAGAGCCAGAAATGGGAAAAGGAAAAGCTCTGGAAATGCTGGGCAGGGTGGATGTGTTCAGGAGCACTCGGAAGCTGAAAACATTTCTTTCACATTCCACTCGATTTCGTACTCGATTAGGGAAACTCACCTGATAAAAGGAGCTCCAAATTACCCTGCTTAAAGGGCAGATGAGGGGAGACAGCGGCAGCGCTGGATTCCATCTCCATCCCCTGTCTTTGTCTCTCTCTGCCTCTCCCCATCGCTGCCGCTGGCCGTGACTAACTCGGGTTTCTGCCAGTGACCTGATTCTGCACCGCCACGCTCCTCCCAGCTCGCCGAGGCTCCCCATGTGATCCATTCTTCCCCCTAAATAAAGTTGACAAATTCGGCTGTGCTCAGATGGTGCTGCCGAGGGGGTGCGGAGCGCTCCCACCCCCGCTGCAGCTGCGGCACCGCGGGCTCGGGGCACAGCGGGCCAAGGGCTGGGCTCGGGGCCACCAAGGGCCACCGACAGGGCTCGGGGCCACCACGGGCCACCGACCGGGCTCCGGGCTGCCCTCCCGGGCTGCCAGCCCCACACGGTCCCGGCGAGCCGGGGGAACGCGGCCGGAGCAGGTGAGTGAGCGGCTGCGGCTTCGTGCGGAGCTGGAGGGAGGGAGCGAGGGGACAGCGGGGCCCGTTCCGACACGGCCCCAGCCCTGTGCCCTTCCCGCTGTGCCCAGGGCACCGTCGCTGTGCCCCTTCCCGGAGAGCTGCGCCTCGGGAGCTGATTCCCGGCGAGCGGCGGCGACGGCAGCGCCTGCGGCAGAGCCCGGGGATGCTCGGCTGCATCCCGGCCCCGCAGCCCCGCGGGGACACGGCGCTGCTGCGGGCACGGCTGGCACGGCACGGAACCGGTGTGCAGGGTGGCACGGTACCGGTGTGCAGGGTGGCACGGAACCGGTGTGCAGGGTGGCACGGCACAGTGTCAGTGTGCAGGGTGGCACGGTACCGGTGTTGAGGCTGGCACGGCACCGTGATCCCCATGGGCAGGGCTGGCACAGCACCGGGCAGCGTGGCACCAGCGTGCGGGCTGGATGGCACGGCACCAGCGTGTGACACTGGCACGGCACGGGAGCGGGGCAGGCTGGCACGGCACGGGAGCGGGGCAGGCTGGCACGGCACGGCACGGCGCCGGGCAGCGCGGTACCTGCCTGGCACGGCGCTGAGATACCTGCGTGCAAAGCTGGCACGGCACGGTACCGGTGTGCAGGGTGGCACGGCACCAGGACAGCCACCGGCCAGGCTGGCACAGCACGGTGCCGGCGGGTGGCACCCACACGGTCCCTGCCAAGCTCCAGGGCTGTCCTGCCCGCCCCGAGGCCAGCCCTGGTCCCCGTTGGGGTCCTGCTCTGCTCCCCGGTGTGGCAGATGTGACCGTCCTGCCCCAGCGCTCCCCACCCCCTGCCCTTCCCCAAGAGCTGCTCCCAAAGCTCCACCGGGCACCCCTGAAGGCTCCTGCCCCTCCTCTCCCGTCCTCTCTCCATCCCGGGGCTCCAGGGATCCCTGACCCTTCCCACCCCACGCCTGTCCCCCTGCTGTGCCTGTCGAGGTGCCCCCATCCCCTGCCAGCCCCGGCAGTGCTGCCGTGGCCATCCCCAGCACATTCCCTGAGCCCACATCACTCTTCCCGTCGGGAATGGCACTGGAAGCTCCAAGGAAGGGCCGTGCTGGAAGCACTGAGTGCTCCAAGCCTTCATTCCCTCCTTCAGCCTCGATGCTGGGACCAGTTCAGGGCACACCAGTTCAGCTGCCCATGGGGACAGGGGGGCAGTGAGGAGGAGGGGAGGGTGCTCCTGCTCACCTGCAACTCCCAAATCCCACTGAGACTATTCCCAGGCTGTGCTGCGGGAAAAGAAATGTGATTTTATTCCAGAAATGTACAGACAGAGCAGCTGCCTCTAAACTGACACTCATCACTCCCCCTCCCAGCCCCTGCTCCCTCCCACCCTTTAACTTCTTATTTTCCTGCACAATTTAACAGTGAAATTCCCTGAGTAGTGAATTTATTGCAGTCCTAGACTGGGCCTGTTCATCAAGAGCAGGAGAGAATTCTTTTGAAAGGAGATGGATGAATACTGGAATGTTCAAACAATCTTTTGCTCTTTGCAATTTTTTTTTTAAAAAAGAAATCTATCCCAGGAGCTTCAGTCAGATTTTAGATCTGAGATAAAGGCTGCAGTGTCCCAGCTTTGGCTTTCCTTGCTCCTGGTAGGGCAGGAAAAAATGGGAGAGATTAAACAGGGAGGGGGACACAAAACCAAACCCCATTTGTTCATCTCTTCACAATTAGGCCAGAATTAAAACCTTCCTTCCCCTGCACACAAAATGAGAATTGAACAAAAAGGCCATTGATTGGCTTAAGGTTATATTTTATGAAATTCTTAGGTTTGGAGGTTTTTATTTGAATTCAGCTTTCAGTTTTCATTTCCCTTCTAACTCAACAATTAATCACCCACCTGTACCTGCACTACTTGTCCTGGCCCCAAAAATCCTCTAACTTTGGGGCAAAATGAGCCTAAAAACAGCAAATGGGAAAAAAACCAAAAACCACTGAGCAATTTAAGCTCAGTGTAGGTTTGGGGGCTGCTCACTCCAGGGTTTGTATTTGCACAGAATAATATCTAAAACATGGAGCAAGGGGAAATTCCCAGGCTGTGTCTGTACTCACAGGATGGAACTGGCCCTGATTTTGGAGGGGAAGAGCAGCATGAAAAATGAGTCTGAACTAAATCAGCAATGAGCGAACCACAAAATACAATTTCAAAGGGACAAAGAATCCCCATTTTGCAGGCTGTGCTCTTGGGCTGATGATGGAAGTCTTCTCCTGTGGCAGGAATGGCTGCTCAGGAAAATCCACCCTCCAAAACCAGAAATAGTGGTGCTGCTTGGAGAAAACCAACCTCAACAGAGCTTTCAGAAGGCAGTGAAGCCTCTTTGGAAGGGAACACGTGGAAGGAACATGCCCAGAGAACACCCGGATACAGCTCTGTTCTCCAAGCTTAAAGGGGAAAAAAATCCAGACCCTTTCATATACAGACATTATTATTATTACTATTATTATTCCTGAGAAAATAATAAACCCCAGTGTCTCCTCCTCACATGTTTGTGCCAGCTCAGCCCTCACACCTCTGGGGAGCATTTCATGGAGATTTAAAGCCACCCTGAAAATGGCATCCGAGCATTCCAATGGTCAGGACAATAAACTTCCCTCTCACCACTCATCCAAGGATTCCAGTACTCAGGAGAATAAACTTTCCTCACACGTTCTGGGCAATAAGGTTAAAATATCTATCCCAGGTACCTTCCAGTGGCTGCTTTAGGGAGGGAATCCCTCAGTTGTTCCCTGTGTCCATGACCTGGATGCAGTTTGTTCCTGGGAACAGGAACCATTCCGTGAGGATTTGGACTTTGCACAGCCCCAAGCTCAGATTTGCCAAGACGGGCAGTGACAGGGAGGCTGTGATCACACCCTCAAAGCTGCTGGTGTTTATCAAATCCCACTCAGGCTAAATGAACACATTAAACCAGCAGAGGTCACCAATAAAATCAGTAGGATGGAAATCAGCTCCAGAGAGAGCCTAAAGCCAAACACACCTGGGGCTTTAATTAATCCACACCTCAGGGATTACTCGATTAAAATTAAAACCAGAATTAGCCTCACGTGGGTCCTCTGTCAAACAAATGCCCAGGAAAGCAGCACCTGACATTTCTGACCCTGCTGAGCACAGCCCCTGCCACAGCAGCTCCTCTCGACCCCAAAAATGTCCCGAGCGGTGGCACAGGATTGTTTTGCTCAGGATCTCTCAAGGCAGAGGGAAAATGGGATCAGGTTCTGCTCTAAAATCACCCGGGTTTGTTGTACACAAAGTTATCCAAGCCCAGGGCAGCTCCCAGGAGAATGAGGATCCCACCAGGTATTGATCCTTTTATAGGAACACGACTTTCCCCTGGCTCGTGGCTCTGGCCAGGGCTGGAATGAGCCATCCCAAAACTCCCAGCCTTTTTCTCTTCTTCAGGAACAACAAAGACAGAACAACAATGAAGAGCAGAGATTTCTTGTTCACTGGGATAAAAGAGTTTTGTCCACTTAATTAAAAGATTAATTGGCTTGCACCAGCCTTTCTCTAAGGTGCCAGTTCCAGCACTGGCTGCAGTCACACGGGGTTTATGCAGATGATGTTTCCAGGGGTGACCACACTCGAATGCAGATCACGTTTCCTCTTTGGAGATTAACAATACAAAGAGGCATAAAGAGGTTTAACGTGAGTTCTTTGCAGGTGAGCCTGTGGTGTTTAACACCCACGAACCTGGGGGCAACACAAATCCAGGGCACGGGAGCAACACACACCCCGCAGGACACAGAACCTCCCGGGATTAAACTGAGCAGCCCTTTGGAGACTTGAAACCTGCCCATTTCCAAAGGTATTTTAAGCATCCAAGAAGAAACAAATATATATTTATGGACCTATTTTAAATACTCTTAAAATACTCTTACATACTCTTTAAATACTCTTAAAGCCTGGCCTGTTGTTCCTATGAGTTTACAGAAGATTCAGCAAGGCTTAAACACCTCGCTGTGATTTTCCAAGCATTTTCTGCCTTCTCCCATCCCTTCCTCCCCTCCTTTCCCCCTCCTTGTCCCCCTGGCAGTGCTCCCACTCCCACTGTGCCTTTTATCTGAGCACAAGTGTTGGGGTTGATGTCTCTGGGGGAGGAGGAGAAGGAGCCCTTTCCAGATCAGGGTTAAGCATGAGGGACACCTTTCATCCCAGTGTTCTCACATCAAAAAGATGCAAATGCAGAGAGAGGAGCTGCATTCTCCCCTAATGCAATTAAAATGGAAGAGGCAATTGGAAAGGCAGCGGGGAGATTTACAAGAAAGCTGAAGGCGAAAGGGAGGAGAGCAAGCCTGAAACTGTGTTTAAAAAAATCAATATATATTTAGGGTTCCATAAATGCTGGGAGTAATTCGAGAGTGGGAAGAGCACGGTGGGTGGGGGCAGACTTCTCCCAACTGCATAAAAGCCCCAAACCATATCCAATAAGACTTCGGTCTGATCTTCCACACAGGATTTTGATTTTTTAAAAATTTATTTATTTATGTTTAGGAATACAATGCAAATCATCATTTTTGCCTTGAATGTAACACTGATAACATCATTATTACCAAGTCTGGCAAGGTTTGCCCTCATAAAAGGGAGGGCTCTCAGGGAAATCAAAGAGCTGTTGATGAACATTCTTATCTCTTTTCAGTAATTCAGGATTTGACAGATGCCAATAACCTGAATTCATCTGGAGACACTGGGGTTTTTTACTGTCATTTCCTTTGTTCCTCTCACATAAATTGCATCCAACCCTCTCTTACTTTCCACCCTCAAAAACTGTAAAAAAACCCTCAAAAATCTATTTCTCTCTGAGGTCCTCAAAGGTCAAACTTGGAGAACAAAGGGAAGACAATGCCTGTCCTAAGGATATTTGTTGTGGTTTGAAAGCAAAACAAGTGAGAGGCTCCA
>VZSR01000193.1:1095839-1107875 GCA_013398615.1 Brachypodius melanocephalos
CTTTGTGCTAATCCTATACTACAATCCAGGACAATATTACAAATCAAGGAGCAGATTTTGTCCTCCCCATCTTGTCCTGGGTTGTACTTTATTTTATAACTTGCTAAAAAAGACAAGGGAACATGAGCTGGGGTAGGAGAGTCCACCCCAAAGCAAGGACGTGCCACACCAAGAGCCTGAGCCTGTATAAAAACCAGAGTCAAACATTATTATTTCATTAAAAGCTTTCAAAATGAATTCAGCTTCAAGATACTCTAATGTGCTTGCACAAGAAGTTCGTTCTAACAAATTTCTAGATTAAAGAAAAAAAAATCACATTCTTTTTGTCAATCCTTGAATCTTTCTAATATATTTTAACGGGAATTCAATGTGCCCAGCCCTGAGCTCCTGATTGCAATGTTTGCAATGCTCAGGCCAAAGCCACTGAAGGTTTATGACTCACACAAACCCAGCCAAACAATCTCAGCTTTATTTATTCTCTGCTGCTGGAATTGAGTTAAAGCACGGAGAAGGAAGAGGTTTGGGGCATTTTAATGGGAAGTGTCCTCCTGAGGCTGTGCTGCCAGTGAGATTCCAGCTGGGATGGGAGCTGATCATTCCAGGGCCTGAATCTCACCGGGTTCCTCTCTTCTCCTCCAGCCTGGAGAGGCTCCTCTAGAGCACAGCTGGCCCTGCCTGCCTCCCTTCAGGCTGGAATTGTGTCAGGAGCAGCCCCTGTGCCCCCAGCCCTCACATCCACACCCACCCAGGCATTCCCGGGAAGGAGCTTTGCCCTGGCAGCTTCCTTGGCACTGCCCCTGCCTGGGCACACCCAGGAGAGGCTCCAGCCATGGCCGGCAGGTCTGGGCTGTCTGTCACCCTCTGCTCTGCACTCTGCATCCCCAACCCAGCCCTGAGCAGCAGCAAGGACCTGTCCTGGCCCTCAGGCAGCAGTGGTGGCACTGCTGTCACCCATGGGAGCAGTGGTGCCACTGCTGTCACCCATGGGAGCAGTGGTGGCACTGCTGTCACCCATGGAAGCAGTGGTGGCACTGCTGTCACCCACAGGAGCAGTGGTGGCACCGCTGTGTCACCCATGGGAGCAGTGGTGGCACTGCTGTCACCCACGGGAGCAGTGGTGGCACTGCTGTCACCCACAGGAGCAGTGGTGGCACCGCTGTGTCACCCATGGGAGCAGTGGTGGCACTGCTGTCACCCACGGGAGCAGTGGTGGCACTGCTGTCACCCATCGGAGCAGTGGTGGCACCGCTGTGTCACCCACGGGAGCAGTGGTGGCACTGCTGTGTCACCCATGGGAGCAGTGGTGGCACTGCTGTCACCCATGGGTTTGGTCCCAGTCACTCCAGAGTTCCCAGCACAGCCACCATCAGCACCCCGAGGCTGTTGGGAAGGGATTTGCCCATAAAAGCCATTTCCTTCCCCAAAATGCAGCTGAGGCACCAGCAGAGCTTTGCAGATCGGAGATTTCAGAGCGTTCCTGGTTCGGTTTTGCAGTTCCCCCTCCGCGCTCTGCCGGGGCAGTTCCCAACAGTGATCCCACGATCACTCTGTGGTTTTGTTTTCTCTCCCCAGGAACCTGCCAGCTGTGGACACAGATGAGATGAGATCCGGGTTAAGGTATGACAAGATCAGATTTCCCCCAGGTCTGGGCCATTCCCCTCCTGGACTCCCAGGGCAGTGGACACTCCATCAATCACAGGGGCATTTCTCAGCCTCTCAAGTGCTTTTATCGCCGTTTCTTTCTTCAGGCTACTCGAGACAGAGATGTTGAATCCACGGCCAAGGAGCACTAAAATATTCTGCTGTCAGCCCCTCCTGATGCATGGCTTGCCAGCAGTGCCTCTTGTAGACATTTATCAAAGATGGGCCACGCTGCACTTGCTCCCTTACGTGAAATGAGCTTTCCATCAGCTCTCCCTCAACCAAAATCTGAGTTCTAAACTTCCCTGAAAATCCCCATTTCTCTCTGACTCTCTGAACATATTGTTCCAAACTGGCAGGAACTGTTATTTACATCTTTTAGCACCAACAGAAGGCTGAGCTATATAAACAGTGGTTATTACTAATCAGAATGTGCTGTTAATTAGGGAAAGAGACCCCTCAGTTCTCTGTGAGCCTGAGTGGGATGAACTTTATTTCTATAAAGAGGATGAACTGCATCCTCTCCAACAGAGCATCTCCAAACAATGATGCTCCAAGATCTCTGAAACCTAATTTTGGCCTCCAAGCATTTGGGAGGAAGGTGGAGGGGGCTTGGAGCAAGCTGTTATTTGAAATAAATAGCCCTGAACCGTACTTACACCTCCTCAAAGGAAAATACCCCGGGGCAAATCCTCCTGTCCCGGTTGGAAGCAGGAATCAAGAGCAGAGCAGCCTTGTTCCTCAGGTTTAACTCCAAAATGGGATTTGGATCAGGGAGGGAACGGGGAGGGCAGAGCAGCTTTGGAGTTCAGAACTGCTCAGATAAGTGAATTTTTTAGGATTTGTCACACACAGCACATATCAAAGGCAAATGACTTAAAAGTCTTTGCAATTCCATCAAAACTGTGGAAGGGTGGGGAGGTTAAATTCTAATTTACAGCTCAGTGCCTGCAGGGGAGCTCA
This sequence comes from Brachypodius melanocephalos, assembly GCA_013398615.1. Classification (NCBI taxonomy): domain Eukaryota; kingdom Metazoa; phylum Chordata; class Aves; order Passeriformes; family Pycnonotidae; genus Brachypodius; species Brachypodius melanocephalos. Next base: position 1,098,444 of record VZSR01000193.1, read on the forward strand.
CCTCTCCCATAATCTGGGGTGGCTTTTCATCCAGGACCTTTCTCCAGATCGCAGAGAATCGGTGCAATCAGTGAGGAAACCTCCTCAATTCCACTAGAACTAAAACTCCAGAGGATGAAAACCCCAAATTCATGCCCAGCCCAAGAGCAGATACATAGCAGAGGGGAAATCAAACCCCTTCATTAATGTGAGAACTCCCATTTGCAGCTGATTTTGTTCATGTGGGTAATGTACAAAACAGGCCTTTGATTTCCCTCTCTTCTGGGAATATTTTTGGAAAGAAAAAAACTCTTTCACTGAAAACAATTCCTCAGATAGAAAGTTACACTTGTTGCTGCACTTGTTTTGCTTTCAGCCCCAGGACAAGCTCTGCCACCACTGGAAAACTGATTGGATTTTCTCCAATTCTCTCTTGCAGAAAAGAAGCAATCCCAAACTGGCAGCTGGCTGAGCCTTCCCTGCCCCTTGATGAAGAAGGCAGCACATTCCTGACCTCAACACCTGGGATAAAGCTGACCTGTGCTGAGAACGTTGTGCCCCAGGCTGCAGTTCCTGGCTTCAAGCCCTGAGCCTCCCCTATGCCTGCAGAGCCCCAGGGGAGAGCTGGCTCCTGGTGACAGGGCAGGCCTGGTTCTGCTTCTCCAGCAATCCCGAGAGCAGCTCCCGAGTCCCAATGAGGCCCAGGTTCAAGGAGGCTCCTGGAGCTGCACTTTTGGCCTCAGCAGATTATGAGAACTTTGCGGATGTGAACTCCACCAGGGACACGGAGAGCGAGCAGCTGGAGGGGTCCCTCTCGTCCACCATCGCCCTGATCATCGTGCTGGTCATCATCTTCTCCCTGGTCATGACCTCCCTCATCACCTACTGCTTCCACAAGTGGAAACTCAGAGGGAAAAGACTGCAGAAAGCACAGGAGGAGTATCAGAGAGACCAAGAAAAGAACATTTGCCAAAGCACACCGGGACTTGTTTCATAAAAAAGAGAAAAGCAGGATGCACCATGGTGGGGTGTACTTCTCTTGAATTACCTGAAAATGAGAATCATGAGAGAACTGCAAATTTGAAATTTCCAAGCAAATACATCTTGTTTTATCTCATTTCTAAGAGTTGTTAGCAGTTTGGAGATTTCCTACAGCTTTATTATACATATATATATATTTATACATTTAGCCTCATTTGTGCAAAGTAAAACCAATGCAATGATGTATTTTTAATCTGCTATTTTAATCCTCATTGGGCAAATTGTGGCAGTGCCTCTGAGGGTGGGCAGGCCCTGGCACAGATTCCCAGGGAAGCTGTGGCTGCCCCTGGATCCCTGGCAGTGCCCAAGGGCAGGCTGGATCACCCTGGGATGCTGGAAGGTGTCCCTGCCATGGCAGGGGTGGAATGGGATGAGTTTTTAGGTCCATTCCAACCCTAACCACAATTTTTTTGTCTATTATTGACCTAATGCATTTCAATCTGTTGCTTTCACTCTTTCAAAAAGCCTCTGGAAGGTGAAGAGGCAGATTTGGGGTATCCCAAACCAGGGGAGTTGGAACTCAAATTCCCAAGGGAAGAGACAGCCTAACCCCCTTTTTTTAATGAGGCATCCAATCCTTTTTAAACCACCCCCATCACGGCGTGTTTCTATTTCCACAGCCTGTCCTGTGATGTCACAGAGAAATGACAGATTTATTGTGAGTAGCACATCTAAGTAATCTTTTCTAACTGAGTGATGGATGTAATATTAATAAATGTCATTGTTTTATAAAGTAGAAACCATGTGAAGTTGCCACCAGCCCCCTGCTCAAGTCTACAGCTTGCTTGCAATTACCAGTACTGCTGTATGTATTTTTAAACAAGCTATAATACTGTGATGATGCTGTAAACTTACCTCTGTAGGCAAAAAATGTTCTATTTCAAAATGTCAGGATGAAGGATGTAAATGTTCTGAAAGTGCTATCAACAACAACAAAAAGAATTTTCACAGAATATTCTAAAGGGTTCTGTTACATGCTACAAATCTATTTTACAAGGGTATTTATGGATCATACAGCCTAGTCTGTGAGAACAGTACTATTTTATTACAGAATAAAGAAATGAATAAATAAGCAGTGAATATCCATGCCCAGAGGCTGGAAAATGTTTGAGCTTGTTTTTTTGTTTTTTTTTTTTAGTACCCTGATCAATTCTTTAGGTAATCTGGAAGATGGAGGACCCTGACAGAAGGAATCCACTCCCCCTCATCTCCCATCCACATCGTGCTGTTGTCAGTGCTGCCAAAGATTGCCAAAATCAGTTGTGGAGAAAAAAATAATAATAATAAAAAAAGGACAATTAGTTGCATGAAAACAATGCAAATGTGGTGTTTTTAGGAGTGATATCTACTTTGCCATAATTCAAAGCCAGAGCAGCAAGGAAAGCAGCCCTGGGGCAGGCAGGGCTGATCTGCACACACCCAGTGCCTTCCTCGGGGGCACAATCAAAAGTCACTCTCTGAAAATCACATCCAGTGGTAATAAAATTACACCTTGAAGAATGCAAGGAGATTGAAAAGCGCTTGAAGAATGCAGAGCTGGGAGCACTGCAGCTCTTGCTGGAGGAAATGTGGATGGTTTGAGGGGTTTTACTGAGAGCTGGGTGCTGGGGAAGCTCCAGTTCCACAGGGGAACAGGGGCTCTTCCATTAGCAAAACCCTGTCCTTGGTGCCACCAGCTGGAAATTTCTGTCAAGTTCCCAAGATGAATAAATGGGTTCAGCTCCTCTTCTTGGAACCTCATCAAACTGGCTGTGGTGAAAAATAAAACTAAAAAAATACCTGAGTCTCACCACACACCAACCCCCCGAGGGGAATTTCTGAGGAGACACTGAGGGACCCGAGGGAGCCTGGAGCATTTCAGATTTTCCTGTAACTTCAGAGAAAAGATCCAGGATTAGTGGGAGAAGGCCACAAGGATGCTCCAAGGGCTGCAGCCCCTCTCCTGTAAGGAAAACCTGAGAGTTGGGAATGTTCAGCTGGAGAAGGGAAGGCTCCAGGGACACATTCCTGCACCTGAAGGGGGCTTGAAGCAAAGATGGAGCACAGCTCTCAGCAGGCCCTGTGCCCTCAGGAAAGGGACAAAAGCTTTACCTGCAGGAGGGGTGCTTTAGATCAGACACAAGAAGGTTTTTACACTGATAGAATTCCCAGAGAAGCTGTGGCTGCTCCTGGATCCCTGAAAGCATCCAAGGCCAGGCTAGCTCACCCTGGAATAGTGGAAGGTGTTCCTGCCATGGAAGGGTGGGTGAGGTGGCCTTTGGAAGGTCTCTTCCAGCTCAAACTCTTCTATGATCCTACACTGGACCAGTGGGAGCACAACAGATTTCCTCAGCAGCTGGAAATCCAAATTCAAATATCCCAGAATCACGGAATGGTTTGGGTGGGAAGGCACCTTAAAGCTCATCCAGTGCCACCCCCTGGCACAGGCAGGGCCACCTTCCCCTAGAACAGGGCATTTGGGAAGGTTTGGCTCTGCTGCCAGCTCACATCCAGGGAAGTTAATGACACTAAAACTTCATTCCCACTCAGAGCTGGGATAGCACCCTGTTGGGATTGAGATGGGAGTTCTTCCTAGAGACACAAACTCCCAGAGCCTAAGAGATGGATGGAAAGGAGCCTAAGGAATGAGAGAGCCTGGAATGCAGGGTGGTTTTTTATAAAGCTAGAGCTAATGAAAGGGAAAGTTGCTGCAGTCTGTGGAAACTGATTTTATTTATAATTTGAGGAATATAAGCTTCTCCAAAGGGTCAGTTATAAAATCCAACATCCCAGAAGTGAGTATCAGCATACACAGAGCATAAAACAACTGAGATGGGAGAAACCTTCTCTGTCAGCAGAGAGTTGAGAGAAATGAACCCCAGCACATCAGCAACCATCCAGAAGAATGAATCATGCAACTCTGGGTGGCATGAAAGCCACAAAGGCAAAGCTGCAGAGCACTTTGAAGAGGCAGATTGATTTGTTTCACTTTTCCCAAGGAGTCCCTCTTGAGCCACCCTGCTCCTTTTATGCCCCAGCAAGCACAAACCAGGCAGCAGCTGTGTCAATATTCCTTGACCAGAGTTTTGAGGTTTCTCTGGATCAAAAGAAGAATCTGCTGCTGGAGGGAGAAACTCCTGAAAGAGGAAAAAGGATCCTACATCATCCACCCTCCTTCCCACATCCTCCCTGGCAGAGTTTTGGATCTCCAGCCTCCAAAACTGCAGGATTAGGAAATAAATTATTTAAGGACTCGGATCATTCATTCCATTGCACATCTCTAAGAGCTGCTAAAGAAAAACACTCAGATCTCAGAGTCATTGCTGAGAAAAGAATGAAGCAACTGTAGTGAGCAGGAGGAAAACGCATTCAACAGCCATCAGCAAAATCTGCTTTGATTTTCCTGAGGAGTTACCTGAGTTCTGTTTGTAACATTTATGCAAACAAACGAGCTGTGCAGGCACTGTGTGTGAGTAGGATGCTGTTCCACAGACAAACACTGTCAAGCACATAACCCAAATAACTCACAGTTCAGGATTCACAGAAAGGCTTGACAACACCTGCAAAGAAATTTCAGTAGCTCTGGAAAGCTCCTATGTTCTGAAAACAAAAATATCAACACGTGCATGGAAGTCACTTTTGGTGGGTCTGCAAGGACTGAAATCTGTGCTACAAAAAGACATTTTCAAAAGATTCAGCTCCTGATCACCTCCTGTACACCTGACAGCCCTTCCCAGGCACCACCTGACATTCTGGGTGTTTTTCCCAGTGTTTGCAGGGACTTCCAAAGGCTCAGAGAACCAGGGAGTGCAGACCAGAACAAGGAAGGAGCAGAGATGGGGTGTCCATGAAAAGACTGGAAGGCAGATTTAAGGGATTTAAATATTTTTAAGGATTCCAGAGCAACAGGAAGGAACAAGCAGAGTTTATTCATTATCCAGGTGCTCTGCAGGGGCAATTCAATAGGGGATGTTTTTTGGGGAATATTTTGGATGGACTATTAAAGCTGTTTGCAAGGACAACAGCACTGAGTAACTCAGGGCTGGGCAGGGTCCCCACCTGAGGCTTGACCTGCTCAGCATCCACTCCCAGGGAAATCACCCAGAGCAGATTTTCAAGCAGCAAAAGGCAGAACTTTGCTAACACTCCTGTTTCTATCCCAGCATTTCCCTCCAGGTTTTCCACTGGATTTTGGGAAATGAGAACAGGAGGCCAAACAGCCTTCAAGGACTCTGATAAACAATACAGAGCATGAGGAGGAAACAACCACATGAAATGCAAACCCCACTTCAGCAGTGAGGGCTCTTGTTCCAAATGGGTGCAGAAAATGCAACAGAGACATTTAATCCTCTCTGCTTTGGCACAAAAATGCAGTGTGGGTTCATAGATAGGGAGATTCCTCCCAGATTTCCACAGAGATGTGAATGCAGAGAAATCAGGAGATGGGAGGCTGAGGAGGGTCAGGCCATGGCTGGGGCAAGGGCTGAGCCCCTCTGTCAGCTCTGATTACAAAGGGGTGCAGAGATGCCCACAGAGCAGCACCAGGCTTTGGAGGCCACAGTGAGCATGAGTTCATTGTCTGACCCCAAGATTCCCAGCACAATTCCTTTTTATTTGGATGTGTACGGAACCCCAGATCCAGCCTTTGAACAGTGACTTCATCATCTTGAAAAATTACAACAAATTCCAAAGTATTTTCTTACAATTCTCATTCTGGTTTTAATCTGTTTTTTTTTTTTCTCTCTACCCTATATAGATTTCATGATTAATTTATTATCATTTCTCATCCCATTGGCATCCCCAGTCCTGCTGATTAATTTCTGTTACAGCCTCATTATTTCCCTTCTATAAATACTGCATTTCATTTTACTGCTTCCTATAGTTAACTTTGCTTTTTGTCCTCCACCTGGGGCTCTCACTTTCAATTTACCAGGAGACAGTGGGCAAAGACTGAGCTGAAATGCAGTAATTACACCTCCCTGCCCTGGCAAACGGAATCATTTATTTTCCTTATGGATGGAAGCAGCTGGGAGCTGCTCTGCAATCCCACAGCAATCCCACAAAAACAATACTTCTGCCTTGCCAGATTAATAATGGAAACTGATGGCTTCTGGAATTTGAGAAACCTATGGAGATGGATTACAGTATATTGCAACATTTGCATTGAGGAAGGAGAAAGGGTTGACTCACACCCCAGCCAGGCAGATCTGGTTCCACCTGCAGGAATATTAAAGCAGCACCCAATCCATCACTGCCAGAGCAGCTCAGATCCAAAATCATTGGAATTCTGGAGGTGACTGCCCACACGAGGCTCTCCCAGTTCTTCACCCACTGCAGTTATGGTTAATTCAGGCTTTCCATTTCCTTCAGCCTTTGCCACAAATCCCTGGGATCCTCTGAAGGTTTGGGAAAACTCCTGAGGGCTTCTCCTAGAAGTGTGAGCATGTCCTGAAACAGAAAGGAAACAGAGAATTACTCAGGATTGTATTCCTGCCACTTCTCATGGCCTGTATCACACACCCAGTCCCTCAAAGCCAGCCAGGTGGGCAGCACTCATCCACACAATTTGGTGGGTTTGAAAGGATTCAGTTTAAAAACTGTCCAACAGCACGGCCCAAAAAGCAGGATTCTTCCCTAAGGAGGGACAGGGAAAAGCAGCTGGCCTGGCAGGGAAGCATGGGGGAAAAGTGGGAAAAAGTGAAGCCTCACCTGAGACTGAAGCTCTTAAATCTTAGGTATGGAGTGAGCAAGAGTCAAAACTCTGGAGACTGGAAGTATTAGGAAAGAAAGGAATGTGTGGTACACCATGAACTCCCACCCTGCTCATGAACATGGGAAGAGACCTGGGAGCTGCAGGAATGCTCCTACCCTCAGTCTGAGCCCCTCCCAAGGAGGCAGAGAGGAGTTCTTCCTTCAGGAAGATCCTCCTGAAGAACAGCCACAGGAGCCCCAAGGAATTCTGCACATTTCACTGCTCACTCAGCTGCTCCCGAGGCATTTCCTACCAACAAAGCTTCAATCTTTGGGACACTGGCACAGAGACAGGAATTGCAAGAAGAAACCTCGGAGTATCCCAAGGGCTCAGCCTCCACCCCACATTGCAGTGTCCTATTCCAAGATTCCCAAGGCAAAGGATGAGCAGGAAACCCAGTATGGGCAGGTACCTCCTATCACATAATCTAATTCACCATTTCAGCCTGGACAGCCCAGCAGAGAACAAACTGGGGAGACAAAATCAAAAGGGACACAAAACCAATTCCAGAACATCCTGGGAATGACCTTCAGCTTCCATAAATCAGGCAGCTCAAATGACTTGAGGAAAACGTTGGTCCCAAGCATTTTATTAATGATAGGGACCCAAATTCTATTTTGCTTTGCACTGATCTCACTGCCATGTATCAGGGGGAATCTGAATTACAGATTCTTTCATTACAGCACCTATAAAATGTAGCAGGAATGTTTTTTCAACAGGATTTGCTTACTCTGGAGTAAAACTGTTCTTCCAGTTTCTCTTGGATTAAAGCACCTTCCAGCAGAGTCTTTTTTTGCCTGAGAAAGGCAACCTTGGCCAGCTCTGCTTTCTTCTGCTGGCAGTCAGGACATGTTGAAGCCTCATGGATTTCAGCTTCTGTCACCTGGAAGAGGAAACTTTGATGCCATGAGCAACATCTGGCCTGGCAACTTTGAGAACAATTAATAAAAATAAAAAGAGGTCTGTCTAAGGACAAAATTTGGCTTCTTAGGCAGTGGTAAAATAATTCAGAGTCACAATTCCATCATCTGTAACTGTTCCTCTGCTGAGTGTGTGCAAGGCTTTAAACACCAACCAGAGGGGGTTATGATTACAAATTATATTTATAGATTTTATAAATGAATTAAGAGGCAAATAAACTCTGGAGCAATTAGTTCAGAGAGGCAGCTCTGAGGAGGATCCAACCCCAACTCTGCAGCTCTGTCTGTAGGATAACCAGTGCTATTCAGTGATTCCTAGGTTCCTTTATCCACCATGAAATCTTAAGCCTATTTAACAGCATTACACAAATCCCAGGGTTTGTGCTTTTATGAAATATCAATGGTTTTATGTGATTCAATTGACTCAGATTCCATCTGGCTCCATAAACACATTCAATTGCTACAAAAGCAGGGGAATCAAACCAAGGAAGTTCCATCCCAGGCCTCTCTGTCCCCTTTTCCCTGACTTCTCTGGATAAAAATGCTGTTTTGTGAAGCTACAGACAGAACCAAGCAGAAGAGCAGATCAAGTTCCTTTTCTCAGGGAATGTATTCCCACAATGTAAGACAAATAAAGAGGAAATAAAAATTCCACAAAATTTGCAAGGTGGATTAACATTAATAGAAATTAAAAAAGCAGATGGCTGAAATGTCAAAATCGTTTGAAAAGACAGGAAGCTTGAAATAATTATCACACCAGAACTGACTTTAAAGTGTTATTTTTAGGTGCAGGGCTGAGGGGTGGAGCTGGGGCATAAAACACACCCTGTGATGGGAAAAAACCACTGGGCTGGTGACAAAAAAAGATTTGAATTGGGTAAAGATGAGACAGAGGCTTCTTAATCAGGGACTGAGGTCAGCAGGATTTTATTATTTTAAGTCCTTTTATCAATATTAGCTAATGCCTAAGAAAGCTGGGAGCATGGAGAGGTTTTGTCTTTGGAATTCTTCTAATCCTGGAGTCACAAAGACTTCACAACAAATAATATGCAGACTAATTTGATAAATAAATGGGGCAAACACAACCAGAAATAAAAGGCTTTTTCCTTCAGCTGATCCAGGGCTTCTTGTAAAATAAATTATGATCCCAGCCTTGCTCAATCACACAAATCAGGATTTTATCACCAGGCAACAGTTCTACAGTGATATCTAAGAAATGAGAAAGATAAATCTTGGGATACCAACCCAAAAGCTCTTCCAGAGGCCCCAGCCTGGCATCAGTAAGGTCTGCCTGACTTGATCCTGATTTTATGGCTTTTTTCTCCAATGGCTCTCCCAGAATTTAGGGAACACCTCCCTTTCTCCCCCTCAGTACCTGTTTCACAGCCTCCCTGGTGTTTTCCAGCAGGATCCTGTTCATCAGCTGGGCAGGAACAGCACAGGGATCTCCTGTCTCAGTTTGCCTTGCGGGGACTCCCCACTGCAGCTTCCTGCACCTCTCTGCCTGCTCCTGCTGCATCCCCCTGATCCTCCTGCTGCAGAAAGACCTGAGAGCATCCAGTTCTCCATGGGATAATTCAGGAATTCCTGCCAGCCAGAAATCAGCAGGACAAGAGCATCAATGGTTGTGTCAGGGAAAGAGGAATTGCTGCTCTTTATCTGTGTGACCTCGTGTTACCCAAGGAAAACCCAAACCCAGGGTCAGGCCCTGCCTGCAGCAACAGCAGAGCAGAATTGAAACACAGATGTGGATGGGAGCTG
>VZSR01000193.1:1108106-1128179 GCA_013398615.1 Brachypodius melanocephalos
GTAGCAACCTGCACAGTAAATGGCTCTAAAACAGGCTCCAAAGATGGGAGGAAATAAAAAGACAAAAGGTTAATGGCACAGGATAAATAGATTAGCAAAGCAAGCAGTTAAACACTATGACATTAAATAAACTGGCTGTCAATAATACAGATTTAGCATCTCACTACCTGAAACTTGCTAAGCCCAAATTAATTAATATTTCAAGAGAGCTCTTCATCAATAACTCTAAGAAGCAATTTGTAAGAAAAATTAGAGGCAATGTCCACCGAAGTCACTCTGGAATAACAAATTCCACAAACTCCAATAAATTCCACAAACTCCAGAAAGGCGATTTTTTTTTTGGAGGAAATGCAATTAGAAAACACTTTTCCTCTAAAGCTTCAACAATCATTTCCTAAATTCTTTATAAGATCTTATTTTAAAAATATCATTCCCTCTTTGATCTTCTCTTACCCTTCCCGGTGGCAGGTAAAAATAAATAAAATAGATATTAGACTTCAGCTGGGTGGGTTAGGATGGATTTACAACTTCATTGAGGGCTTTTGGGGAGATTTTCCAGAGGCTTAGAGCACAACCAGTGCAATATTTCATGGACATCAGCACAGGACGGGGCTGGATCAGGTGGAGACACCACAACTCTCGAGGTTTCCATGCCCAGATGGAAAGGTTCCATCTTTCCCCCAAAGTCAGGCAGGTGATGATCCCAAAGTGTGGCCAGTTTAACTCCAAGGATTCACCCCCAAATTCCTGCTGGGAGGTTGGATTATACCATTTAAACAACCCCTCCATATTCTGCTTTCTCAGGATTAAATTCAATTTCCAGACAGGCACTTGGCCTTCCAGTCCCACAACACAAATCCTCAAAATACTGAACAACAGGAATATAAAACTTCCCCTAAATTCCCCGGGATTTATTTACTCCTGAGTGCACAAGACACAGTTGTGGAATTCTGTAAAGAAATTGAGCAAGTCCTCAGGAATCCAATGGATAACAGAATCCATAATTGAAACTAAGCAAAGCAGGAATGTTGTGGCTTCACGGATAGCATGGAAAATACATTTAAATGCAATTACCACAGTTCAGAATTGAGCGTCACAGTGCAATTTACTCCTCCTAAGATGATGATGTATCAAAATGATTAAAAGCAAAGACATGGTGACAATTTATAGACAGATCAATAAGAATTAGCAATACCTTAAGAAGAAATTTAACTAAAAAAAATTCTGAGGGAGCATCATGAATATCTGAGTGGAAAGCACCATTGCAGTCACCGGGTGATTTTCCTTAGAAGAATCGTGTAAAAAAGTGGAAATCCTGTGCCACTACTGGGTTTAATCACACTAATAAAATATTCCTGGCAGGTTCATTTATGCTGAACATAGAATGAATAAAAAGATTGAAAATTACCATTGTGAGGGGGGAAAAAACCCATAACAAAAGCATTTGAGTACTCAAAGGGAGAAGTAAAACACATCAGGTCCACCGAGCATTTAGTGACAGTTTAATACCAGCCTGAATAACTCACTTAAGGTTCTTCTGACATCCACAAGTGCAATTTTATTAGGAATTGGTTTCTAATAATGCACAAATCCTGTGCTGCCACGCACCCACCCATCTGCTCATCTGCACCCCCAGACTTCAGAAGAAACACTGGCAAAGGGAACAGCAATTTTTAAACCTCACTGCACGACTCAGTGCTGCAGTTACTCCTTCATATTAACTGATGTTTAATAGGAATTTCAGAAGGAATATAAATTAGGGATCAAGGACTAGAATTTTACTGTGACAAACCCAAAAAATGATGAGAAAAGTGTGTCTTTTAACTGAAGTATTGACACATTCAGATTTCCCCCAGGTGTGGGTGCTTCACCTGCCCAGGGGATCTCAGCTCTTGCTTTGAGGGTTGGGTTTACTCCATGTCTCTCACAGATTCCCTCTTTTCCATGTGTGATCCAGACATGCTGGAATGCTCCTTCTCCTAAGGTCAGTGCAGAGAATCCCTGCCAGTGCCAATGGCTGCTGCACAAAGACATTTTCCTGATGTTTGGTTGCTCCAAACCCAGTGTTCCCTCTCCTCAGTGGAGACAAGTAAGGCAGAGCAGGTGACAAGAGCAGCCCAAGTGCCACCAGCACAGCACCAAGCCCGGCCACGTCTCACCCAGCAGGAAGGTCACAAAACATGGAATATTTATGAAGTAAAGCCCCACAAAGAGCACCAGGAAGCTGCTGTGATTCCAGCACCCAGGACAGATAAACTAATCCCCATGTCTGCATCCCAAACCCTGCTGAGGGGGTTGGAACTCGGTGACCCATGTAGGTTTTGCTATCTGTGTACAACTCCAGTCTTCAGTGTGACATCTGAAATCCTTGAGGAGGGAGTAAAAGAAGAAAATCTTTATGAGTTTCCTTTTCCTTTAATGTCTAACTTTGATTTAATAGGAAAATTGGCAGGCATTTTCTTGTTATTATTTCCTAATAATACTCTATTTTAAAGAAGATAAAAAGTAAAAAGAGAGAACTGTGAAAGGCAATAATCAATAACTGCTCTTCAGTAAGGTTTTACCTCTGCAGCTCCAGATAACATCTTCATAATGACCTAAATTGATTTTAAAGTTCAGATGAACATGCTGACAGCCTGACCAGCAAAGAGCATAAGAAAGACCCCTGCAGGTAACACAGAACCGAGAGAAATAGGCTGAAATGTCAGGCTGTTCATCACAAATAGGAATTTAAAATGAGTAAAACTCCTCCAGCGCAGTGAATCAGCCCAGAGTCACACAGCCACCTGGGCTGGAAGGACCTTAAAGCCCAGTGCCACCCTGGGACACATCCCACTGTCCCAGGCTGCTCCCAGCCCCATCCAACCTGGCCTTAGGCACTGCCAGGGATCCAGGGGCAGCCACAGCTGCTCTGGGCAACCTGTGCCAGGGCCTGCCCACCCTGCCAGGGAACAATTACAGGAATAGTGCAGTGCTAACAGTGCAGAAAAATAAACAGACAAAGCATTTCATGGCGACACGTTACAAAAGTGAGAGGAAACTTGTGAGCACAGCACCAGCCAGGGGGTTAAAGAGCCCCACCTGAATTTTCAGACACATCCAAGCTGAAGAATTGCAGTTTCCTGAGTACATTTGAAAGATGACTAACATGGAGCAATCTCTGTGGAGCTGAGAATTTATAGTTGTGTTGTGATGCATTTGCCTAATTACAGCTCGTGCTACCACACTGGGGTGGAGGGACAAAGACAACCCTGATGGAAATTTCTCACTTCTCCTGAGGCCAGCGTGTTTTTCTCCTTTCAGCCCACAAAGAAAACCATGAAAAATAAAAATGACATTACAAGATGAGAAGGAAAGTCTTGAGGCAATAAAGCAGAACCTTATTCAGAGTACCTGTGTGCTCAGTGCACGATTCACTGAGCTGAGTGTTCTGAGGGGATTCACTGTGCAGCAATCCACTTCTAGGGGAGCTCATCTTTTGCATGAAAAAAACCATCTCCAAGCTGCTAGAACAATACAAGGTTTGGGGGCTACCAAGTGCTGAAGGATTAAGTCCAAGAGAAGCGTTTTTAGGTATTAGAAGACAAAAGTTGCTGTGCTTATTTCATGGTAATATTCTGCAATAAAAAATGCAGTGCATGGGTAATCATGATTGATTGGGGGATTTTATGGCTGGGTACTGTGTTTGCGTCAAAGAAAAGCATGAATCAAATTTTGTGCTCTTCATATGGATCACGGGAAGCACCAATGGACCCTGAGGCTGCTACAGGGACAGTGACAGCAAAGACAAAGCAGCTCTGCATCCATCAGCTCAAAATCATGGACCAGAACTTGCTGCTCCAGCCTCAGTGTCCACTCTGACTCTCCCTGCCATCAACATCCAAAGGCAGAGCATTCCCTGGTGCACAAGTACAAGGATCTGCAAGTGATTCTATGAATAAAACCCTCTGAGAGCAGCTTTCAAGGGAAAACCCTGTGGAGATGGAAAACATCCTCAACCTTCAGCTGTGGTTCATCATTCATTCAGTGCCTCTGAACACATCAGGTCCCTTTCACTGCCCCCAGGAATCAGTCACAGGGTTCTGGTGTATTTTAGGAAGACTCTCTTGGAGGAGCAGGCCAGGAGATGAGCTGCTCCACACAAGCTGCCTTCCCTTGACTGCAGGAACAGAGAAATGCAGGAGATGAGTCAGGAAGCCCCAACATTGACTCACCGCTGTGGGGAAGGAGCTCTGCAATTCACAACAGCCTGGAAGTGACCTGAGCTGCTGCTTTTTTAGCATAGATGGGTGCTTTGAGGATGGTGGAACACAAATCCCATGCCATGAAGCGCCCAGGCAGGAGGATCTCATGGTTAATCAGTCTTAGAGTGACCCACAAAACTCCAAGTTTGCTCACTTCCCATCAACACGCAGACTGAGGAAGATTCCCCGTCTGCTCCCATTATTTTTTTGCTCAATTACAGCTTTCTTGCTCTTTTTTCTTAATTAAAAATAGTACCTCTGACCCACTTTTTGACAGACTTTAGCAGGGCTTGCATCCCACCATCTGCTCTCACAGTTCCTTGCATAACCAGTACATGGAAATGGATCCTTCCTTCCTCCTTCCCCTTCTCCTCCTCCTCCTCCCTACACTCAATAATTATTTGGGTAAAGCTGCTCCATTGTTCCTGCCAAAATCGGTGCCCTACTGCCTCCCTCAGCTCGGGAAAGGAACTAAAACAAGGCAAACAAATAATTCAAGTATCAATCCTGTTGATTAACAAGGGAGAAAAACCATTTCACACAATAAATTCTGAAGTTTATCTTGGAAGGAAAAATGCCCAGATTCCCTAGTACCTCTACAGCTGAAGAGAAAAAAACCTGAATTAAATTAAACAATTAAATAACTAAATGTCAAATGTGGGGACATTTTTAATGTACTTTTCCAGGTTTTGTGGTACTGCATTACCAGGATAATGCCACTACATGGGGGAGCATCAAAGCCATGTGTGATATGGGAGACAAATTGTTCTGCAAGAAAGCATAAAAGAGAAACTTCATATTTAATTATTTGGCTACTTAAGCCAGGCTAATTAGCTGTTTTAATTTAACAGTCTGTGTATAAAATTTAGGTCAAGTTTACACCTCCTTCCAAAAGAAACAATTACAACCACTGCTGAAGTTACTGAACTCACCAGCAGGAGCTCTGATGACAGATTTGTCTGGCCTAATCCCAGTGTCTTTATTTTTCAGATCAATCCATTTTCCCATGGCATCAATCCATTTTCCTACGGCAGCTCTTTCTACAGCTGCATCCACTGCTTCAGACTCCTCCTCTGCAAGGAAAAAAGGCAACTTTGAACACACATGGTGAGGAAAGCAAAGTGGGAGGCAAAAAATCCTCCATTTGAATGTGCCAGTTCTCCCTGCTGAGGGAGGAGAAGCCCTGAGCCACAGCAATACACAGATGAGGCCACAGATTTCAGCTTCTGCTTTATCCTTCATCTGATGCAGCTTTAAGGCCCTACCCAGTATTTCAAATCCTGGAAATATCCCATGGAAAAATTGTTTTATGGCCCAGCTACTTATCATACATAGTAAAAAGCAGCTTGGAGAATTGTTTTTTAAGGTGCCAACAGAATTTCAGAGTCATAAGATTACTACGGAGTGATTTCCATGGCCAAGTCCTTCCCATGGAGCTGTCTGAAGCATGGATCTGGTTGGCACTTTGCACACTGCATGCAATTTTCACGTTTATTTCTGCTGATTCAAGTCCCCACTGCACTTTTTGAAGCTGTGAAACGCAGGCTTCCAGCAGGGAGAGCTCAGCATACCTGCAGGACTTTGGCCCGCCAGTGATGATGAGATTTCCAATGCCTCTGACACAGCTGCCCCCTCCAAATCCTCTGTGGAACACCAGGATCCAGGAGCTTCGCTCTCCTCCTCCTCCTCGCTGAAGGACTCAAAGGTGTCTCCTGAATAGTCCAAAGCAGAGCTGCTGTGACTCTGCCCCAACCCCAGCCCCTCCCCATGGCTCCTGCAGCTCTCTGCTGGGGCAGTGGCCATGGGGCAGCACTGCAAACAAAAACAAAAACAAGCTCAGTTCCACAGGATTACTTACAGCACTTACAGTGGGATATACACCCCGCTGTTACAGTCACATCACACGAGATTTAACCACCACAAGAGGCGGGTAAAATCACAGCTCAGTTGTGAGGAAGGCAAAGCAGGGATTAGAGCAGCACACATTCACATCCACAGGGTAAATGTACAGCACCAACTAGCACTGAGCATTAGCTGTGAAATCTGAGCAGCATTCCTTCCAAATCTGCAGTGGGTTACAGTGACGCTTGGATAAAATTCTTCATTAAAAAAAAAAAAAATGCAAATTTTCCCCTTTCTAGTATCTAAAAGGAACTCACAGGAAAGGTAAGTTATTTACAATAGCAGGTAGTAACAGAACAAGTGGGAATGAGTTGAAAGGGAAAGAGAGTATGGTTAGATGAGATAGTGGAAAAAATTCCACTGCCCCAGGCTGTAACCATTGGACATTCCAGGGATCCAGGGGCGGCCACAGCTGCTCTGGGCACCCTGTGCCAGCCCTGCCCACCCTGCCAGGGAACAATTCCTGCCCAATCTCCCATCCAGCCCTGCCTTCTGGCAGTGGGAAGCCATTCCCTGTGTCCTGTCCCTTCATCCCTTGTCCCCAGTCCCTCTCCAGCTCTCCTGGAGCCCCTTTAGGCCCTGGGAGGGGCTCTGAGGGCTGCAGCCCTGGGCAGCTCCGCGGCCTCCCCCGCTCCCGCCGCTCCGTGCCCGCTAATCCCCGCAGCCAGGGCCGTGTCCGCCCCTCACGGGCTCCGGGAGCTGCTCTGCCCTTCCCTCCCTCCTCTCGGCCCTCAGGGACGGGCTCCAAGATCTGCTTTTTCCTCCTCTCGGCCTCTGGAACTCGCTCCTTACCCCTGCCCGCCTTCCCCGCCAGGGAAGGGGCGGCCCCGGGCGCTGAGGGCGGAGCGGGGCGGGGAGCCCGGGCCGGCCGCGGCTGAGGCGGAAAATGCGGCCCCAAAACAGTCCCGAAAAGGGTTTCTAGGGTTGGTGTTGTGCTGCACATAGAGTGCAGTCATGCCCCACATGGAGTCCCAGGTGTAGCCGCCTCCCTTTGAAGAGGACACGGAGGGGCTGGAGCGTGTCCAGCGGTTTGTGAAATGCTGGAAAGGATGTGTGGGAAGGGCTGAGGGAGCTGCGTGTGGTTAATCCCGACCAGGATCAGGGCAATCCATTGCAAAAACACTGCTGAAGGGCTGGCCGGAGGTGTAACCGGCTAAAATAACCGGCTGCTGCTAAAAACATCGCATGATGCAGGTCAGCTACAGCTCTGATTTGGCATAAGGACAGAAAAGCCGAGAGAAACACCAGGAGATTTTAAATTTACTTTTTTTTTTTTACCTTTAGGACAGTGTATTACATCCAAGAAGATGAATACAGATGGCCTTGGATGTGACACCTCATGGAAATAAGATGCAAAAAGTACCACAGTGAAATCTTCCCATACTTTCAGGTACAGTTTCCATAGGTTACCTTATGATAAAAGCAACTCTTCTGTATCCTGGGATCTTGCTTAAAAATTGCTATTTCAGATTAGCTAATACCGCTTTTCTTTTTTGTTTCAGTGAATTTTTTTTTTTTTTTTGGCAAGAAAAGGTGATTGTTCAGTCCTGGGATGCAGAGTGTGTTGTCTGCCCTGGGATTTTATCCTCATGCTGAGTTTGGACTGCCCGGCCCAAGGACAGAGATTTTGTCTTCTCTCACATTTGGTGAAGTGCAGCAAAAGTGATCTTGTGTCTCTTGGAACAGAGAACTCTCTACTGATTTCTACATTTAATGTAAAGAAGGATAGGGCAGCATGAGATGGATGCAGGAGAGTAATAAATGCATTGATGCAGTGGAGTGCAAAGCAGAGTGGAATAAACAGCTCTGCCTACACATTGTTCACGTTTTAAGATTCAGTTGTTTGCTGAGTGGGCTGCTCGGGGCTGCGCCTTTTCTTGTAGTTTGCTGCAAGAAATTAAAATAATTTATGTGGAGTAAACATTTCTTTTACCTTTTCTGCGCATACACATGAGAGCAGAGGGGTGTGTGAGTGGAAGGGCAATTATCCCAGTGCAGGAGGTGGGAGTCAGTCAATGCCAGGAGCTCATGGAGGCAGGAATCTGGAATTATAGAATTAAGGAATTCTGTACAGTTTAGATCAGCCCAACCTGCCTTGTGTCCTAAAGCTCTCCAGCCCAGAGGTTTACCTTGCATTGGCTGCTCTCAGGTGTTTCCCTTCTCAAGAAGATAATGTGGCAGCCAGGCTGAGGAAGATCAGGATCTGGAAGGATCTAGAAATTAAAATGAGAGATTTCATGCTCTGGGTTATAAATCATGGGGAAACAGGGCTGGGAGAAACATTACCTTTTCTTTAAAATTCTAATCAACATGCACAGAGAATAACACAGAGTAACTGAGAATAACCCAGATCCCCACAGCTCCCACTAAACGCTTTGATTATTTATCATTGCCCATTTTTTATGGAAACAGTTGACATTAGATTATTAGTGACCTGGGTGGTATTTGATTTTTTTTCCCCCCTGGAGGTTAAAAACTTTGTAGTTTCCTGTTCTAGGTCCTTTTAAAAATTCATTTTAGAGCATGAAAAATATATTGTTCCGTCAAGTTTATTTCTCTGACATTTATTCAGTGCAGAGTGTGATCCTAATATTAAAGGTTTTTGATTTGAATCCCAGGATACAGACAAGGCTTTTCAGTGGTCTTCCCTAAAACAGGATATTTTATCACTGCCTGGGAAGTTAATATGTTGGAACAGCATAATTATTTGAAGGAGTATTTGTTCTTCAAGGATTTGTGGGTGATATTAGATGGCTCAGCCCAGTTGTGTCACAAGGTATTAAGGTTTCTGCCTTAAAGTCATGGAGCTGGGCCTATATAGAGCCATAAATAATATTGTGTGAGAGCCAGTGACAGACTCTGACTCCAGCTCAACTCTTTATCACATGTTATATTAAATTTAAACACAATTGTTGAATTCCTTGCTGTGGGCAAACGCTTTTTTGATGTCTCCTTCTATTAAAGCTATAATATCCCTTTTAGCCCGTGAAACTCACTCCTGCAAGATGTGCTTCTCAAATAATCAGCCTCTCATTAATGATGCCAGCAGAATTAATTGGGCTGTATCCAGTTGGGGATTACAGGGTGAGGCCAGTAGAATTAAGCACATTTTGATTGTGGGGAGAGTTCATGGGGCTCAATAGTGAGATGCTCGTGGGCATTATTCTGTAGGAAAGGGCAGTTTCAGGCTGGAACATTTCTTTAACTCTGAAAATATGAAGGACAAATGCAAGAACTCTTAGGAAATTTGAAAACATTTGTTGACAATTTAAGATACAGTCAAGGTTTTCCTCTTTATCAGCACAGAAAGTACTGCCAAGGAGCCCCCAGACACCATAAATCATCCAGGAGAGTGGAGAGGCTGAGAAGATTACAAAGGAAATGCTCTGGGGCAGGCAGCATCCTGAGAAGTCATTGTTTAGGGCCTACTGTATTTAAAATGGTCATTTCAGCTGCCATTAACTCCCATGCCTAATTAGAAAATGGTTTGATCTTCACCTAAAGTTGCTGGAGACTGGCAGGTGTCCCTGGCAGATCAGAGCTCTGCATACAAATGAGTGGTGAACCTGTCCACTGAGCTTCAGACAGGGGAAAAAATAAATCCATATTTGTAGGCAGCAGTTGTTAATTATGCTTTGGGATTGGTGTAGGAAACACATTCCAGGCAGCAAGGCCATGCTCTGCTTTCCTGATTATCCTTGTGCTTTTGGCTGGATAAATATCCTTCTTCACCCTGTCCTAGGGAGGTAGGAAAGAGAAATTTTTGTCTTCTTTGCTGCCTGCAGACTGCTGATGTCCTCGTGAGTCCTCTCTTCTTACAGGAGCAAGAATTTCAATAACCCGATGAGAAAACATCTGAAAATGCAATAAAGTTCCATTAGGCAGCATTATCAAATCTCCCTTCACAGGGATAGATGTCCATGTGTATGGAAACATTCAGATCCTCACTGGACACTGAATTTGTAAATCACAGCTTCCCAACAGTCTTAATCTTTTGTGTCTGAATAAATCAGTGCTGCTTTACAACAGCAACCACGAAAAATCCCCAGATCCTGCTGCTCTCCAGGGAGGGGTTGGATTCTAGCTCGGTTTGGTTTCTTGTCTGCAGCTCTGCATCAGTTCTTTTTACAGAATTATTGTACAGAGTTATTGTAGGTGCTTTAAATAGCTGGATATTTGAGAGCAGTGTTTTTTCCTTGTTTTTCCAAGGAATATTACAGCCTGAACATGACATTAATTCATGGGAGAGAGGAGAATCAGAAACCCATCTAGCGAAGGCTTGAGATTGCCTCCTTTTTGTTCTCTCCTTTTACTATTTTTGCTTAATGATTTCCCAGCTCATCCTGCTGAATTCCCAGTGCATTGCTGTGGGAAGAGCTTCCAAAGGGACCAGCAAAGGCCTCCCTGCTCTTGGCAGATCAATACTGCACTTATTAATCCGTTTGCTTTGGTAATAGGTTGACTCTTTTGGGAATCTTTCAGGATTGGCTTCAAACTGATGAGTTACTTTGCCTGTTCAGCAAATGCTTTAATTTAGGAATTGCAGCTTTTCATACTGACTCTGTGTTTAACCTAAAACCACAGAATTTATTTGTTCCTCAGCCAATTTGTTGCAGTACTGAAGTGCTCTACACATGCTGTGGGTCATATCAGCAAGAGATTTTCTGTTTTCCTTTCCAGTCCTTTGCTGGTGGAATATTATTTCTACTGGAGAGCATGGATTTATTTTGTAGTTCAGAGGACTTTTCTAATCTCTTCTGAGTTTAAGCTAGTTTCTGAGATATCTCATGGTCCTGGAGGAAGGAACATCGATGTTGCTCTGAGCATTTCCCTTCTGGGAAGGAGGTGACTTGTTCTGAGTGATTGTATTTTTGGGGAAAGAACTTCTCTCTTCGTTTTCTGGGCCTGTTTGGTGTTTCAGAAAATAAACATTAATTTGAAGTTTGGCAACCAGTTTGTGCCACTTTTGTGTGTAGATATTTGAGGATTTCAGTGTCCTAATCTGAGGCAGATCTCCTCAATATTTGTAGCCCCTAGAATCTTAAATAGTGATTTTTTTTTTGTGGACCAGGCAAATTCTTGGTGCTTTCTGGAACATTCCTCAGGTCTCTGTGCTGAGTAATGCTGCAGGTACTGAGTAAACTTGTCCTTCCCTCTGGTCATAAACAAAACAACTGTAAAATTGTTAACTCAGCTCCCATTAATAGAATGGCCCTCAGGTGTCAATTTTGGTCCCAAATTGTTTCAGGCTTTTAAGAGTTCCTATTAGACTTCTGAGCATGCAGATGCCTAAAATGGCCTTAAAACTCAATTAAGGGTACAAATGAGAACACAATTTCTACCAACTCATATAATTTTGAAGAACATTTAAAACACTGATTACTCTCCCAAGACAGGGAAAATAAGGATGAGTGCTGGGAAATCAAAGGCATAAAGAGTAAATGACTCCTGTGAGGTCTGAGTGACAGCCTGGATTCTCATTGAGGCACTTCTTGCTGTGACAGATGCATCTTGCTGTTCATTATTGACCTTTGATAATGTAAAATTGTCTAATTGCCTGTGGTACCATTTGGAGTGAATCACCTTTCTCATCCTCAATATGAGAACTCCACAAGTCCTGTGCTTTTCCCCCCAGGTTTCCTGAGCTCACTGGTGGATATTTATGGGATAATTGTGCTCCGTTTGAGTGGCTGAACCACCCACAGTGGGAGAAGATTGACAGGAGGAAGCTGGCAGTGAGTTTGGCAGGCAGGTGAAACGCTGCCATGCCCAGGAGATTCCCAGATGTGGGATGAAGGGCATTTCAGAGTGCAGAGCATCACAAATACTGTCAGACACAGTCAAGGTCTCCTTGTGGGAAGCACAGAGATCCCTCCTGTCTGTTTGAGATGCTCGAGCACAGCCGTGCTCATGATGCTTCCATGTGATCTCCCATTGATCTCTGCTGGCAGGGCTGGCAGGGGGAGGGCTCTCCAGAAGGAAAAAGGGAGCAAATCAAGCCCAGGAGTTTTGTGTTTGAGACATTCAGCTGAAGGCTCCTGCTCTGCTCGGGGCCGTGCAGGGAGAGCAGAGAGCAGAGGCTGATTCCCTCTGACTCCATCCATAGGCATGAGCCAGATTCCCTGAGCTCTGCACTCCCAGCCTTCCTCTCTGAGAGCTGCCAGCCCAGATCCGTGTCCACAAGTGCCACTGAACCTTCTGGAGCTGTTTATTGAATTTCTGGGAGTATCAGAAAAGCACTAAACCGACAGACTCGGCTCAGCCCTGGTGTGTACTCTGGAGTAAATCACTCTATCCCATGCCAGGAGACCAGGGCTCCAGCAGAGGAGGAACTTGATGATCTGATTCTAATTAGTTTCTTGATTTAATGGCAGTAATTTTACTTTCATGGTGGTTGCCATTGCCCCAGCTAGCAGGGATAATAGACTTGGTTTCCTCAAAGGCTCCTTTCTGATGCAGCCTCTGCTGAATCTTAAGCAATAACAAGCAGAAGACCACAGTTACTTCAAAATTATGGGATTTCAGTGGTTAAAAATGTCATGTTCTTTCACCTTATTTGTTGACTGGGAATTGCCAGTGTAAGAAAATGAACAGTCATAAAATCAAAACATAGCTCGAGTTGACTCCATTTCCTTCTCAGACGATCTTTTTGTTTCCTTGCTGATTTAAACACCTGCAAGTTAAAGTCCTCATGAAACCAGAAATGGGCAAATAAAATTTTTAAGGAAATTAAATAACAGGAGATGGGATGTGTTTACACCAGTAGCAAACCAGAATGACTCTGCCGAAGATAATTAAAAACAAGGGAAACAAATGGATTGATCTTAATGACCTAATGGGTGAAATGTTAATAAAGTAAAATTCTGTTTTGGTTACCTGAACCAAAATGCTGTAAAAAATTACACCTGAGCTGCAGAACTATCAAAACTTGTAGCTTTAATTATTTTATTTGCTTTTCTAACTTGTAAAAATTTCATTCTCCACAGCTGGATTAGAACTGGATGAGGGATCTTCACTTTTCCCCCCTCTGTGATTTGCACTATCCATGGATGGATTCAGCTGGGGAAAGTTGTCTGAGGGCTTTGCCCGGTTCAAGCTCCTTGCCAAGCTTTAATCCCTTCATTAATGATTATCCTACATCCCCCTGCCTTTGTCCTGCATTAAATGGAATTTCCCATTATTATTTCTTGCACCTGTTTACCTCTCTAAACTCTTCAAACCAAGGAATGCTTACAGCTCTGAGGCCTTGAGCTCTCCATTTCCTCATTCACAGAACACCTACTGACTCCTGTGATAACTCAGAAGCCTCTGCTGAATTGTTCCTGGATTTTGAAAAGCAAAATACATTCACAGTGCTCTCTTAATTATGAATAATAATAATCCAGACTCTGATCCACTGCACACTTATTTCTGTGTTAGGGTGTATCCATACGTGTAGTGCTTTGGGAATAGTTTATTAAAGAAAAGCCAAATTGATTCAGTGTTGCATTTTCTGTCTTGTTCATTGAATGTTTCAAGTAAAATACTTGTAAAGAATGTATAAAGATGCATTTTGAATGAAAATACACAAACAGGGAAAACACACCCTGGAATGTGCTGATTGTTTTAATTAAAACATGAAGTGTGAAGAGGTATTTCTGTTCTGTCAGGAATTTGTAATCGAATGTTCTGGAAGATTCACAGATCCTGAACATGTTCCCATCATGTACAGCCACAGACACACGGAATTTGTGGAGTGAGGAGCTTTTCTGTTTGCAGAGCTCTGTGAGCAGCAGCCTGAGTGTCTCCAACAATGGATTACCCTGAAGTACAGATCAGAAACACAACGAAGAACAAATCTCAGTCAGAGCAGAGAGCGAGATATTAAAACCATAATTCAGCCCCCAAGCTGACAGAGCAGGATGAGCCAGTGAAGCTGGGGCACCATTAGCATGGAACAGGAGCAGTTCTGCGTGGATAAATGCATTCCGCCCCAATAAAATTGCTTGTCCTTACAGCAGAGCTTGTCACCGTGGGCCTTGGCAGCAGCAGGGAGCATCAAATTCCAGCCTGGTGTCTAAAAACTCGGAAGTCCAGATAAGGCAACCTTGATCTCACCTGGGAGAACCCCAGGAGCTTCAGGGGTTTTATTAAACTTAAAAGCGAGGCTGTTGTTTCAACTTTATTCTCTTTCCCCCCCAAATAAAGGAAATGTTGACAAAATCTCCTTGTCTGGCTGGACCACTTGAGGGCACCTCCATGGAAGTGGTGTGTCCACACCCTCCTGGCTGTGGGGGTGTCTGAGGTGCCAATCCCATGGGTGCTGCCCATGGAAGCTCTGGATGATGCTGATTTCCACCAGGATTGTTTGTAGGGATCACTCCCAGCTGGAAAAGCCCTCCAGGCTCATCCCATCCAGTAAAATTCCAGCCCTCTCCCACTGCTGCTCCAAGGCTTGCTCCCAAAGCCCTGGGGCACTGGGGGCTGGCACAGCTGCTGCCCACCCTGGGCTGCTCTGGAGACAAAAGCAGAATTTCCTGGCTCTCTTCAGTGATGCAACAACTTCCAGCACCAATTCCACCTTCCCTTTTTGGTTCAAACCAGGTATTTTCACCACATCCCTGTGAACGCTTCCTGCTTGCTCTACACATGGAAATAATTCAGGAATTTGGATTCTTCATTTATTTGAGTCCTGGATTCTTCTCCCAAAGTGACCTGGAAGCTTTCTCCTTGTTGCAGCTCCAACTGCTCCTCTGGAGATGATGTCCATGGGAGGTTGGCTGTGTTTTCCTGGTTTCCCTTGGGTATTCCCAGATTTGCTGAGTTTTCCACAGGCACAGCTGCTGGTGCTGGCCTTTGGAATCTCATCAGCCACATCTAAAATACTTTCTCCCTGATTCCTTCCTGGCCTAGGTCACTTTATCAGTCCTGCTGTCACACCCAGGCCCCTTGTTGCAATGATAGGTCCAGGGTTACTAGGACAAAATAACACATTTTAGTATCTTTTAATTAGAAAGGAAAAATAAAATGATAGAGTCACAGTGAGTGTTGCTTGTGGACAGGGCTTCCAGTGGCTTCAGGTGCCTC
This sequence comes from Brachypodius melanocephalos, assembly GCA_013398615.1. Taxonomy (NCBI): domain Eukaryota; kingdom Metazoa; phylum Chordata; class Aves; order Passeriformes; family Pycnonotidae; genus Brachypodius; species Brachypodius melanocephalos. Next base: position 1,123,319 of record VZSR01000193.1, read on the forward strand.
TTCATTATTCATTTTGCGTGTTTATTAGTGAAGAGAAGGAATTGCAGGTGTCTTGAGGGCCATCTGTGTTTAATTTCTGGGTAAAAGACATTGTCCTGATGGCAGAAAAGTCATTTAAAAATTACCTCCTTGGCTCTACTGTTCTTGTGGCAGAGCTGGAGCTGAGTTGGAGCGTGTGATGTTTTTAACAGAAGTTGTTGAAACTCTCCCTGGCCAGCCCTTTAATCGATGTTTTTGCAATGATTTCTGGTTTTTAATCCAAGTCTTGTGTAACGGGCATGGCCTGGTGTGGGAGGCCTGGCAGGGAAATTTTCAGGTGTTCCCATTTCGAATCTGCTGTCCCTGAGCCCAGCCAAGGACTGAGCTGGTGGGCTGGACATTGGTCACCAAGCCTGTGCAGGGTCAGTAAAATGTTCATTATTCTGGTTTAGTGAGGCTCGGGGGGTGCCTGTGCATGGGAACACAGAGACAGAATCGATTCAGGAGCAGAGATGTTGTGTTAGGCTCTTCCTGCCTGCTCAGGGTTTAAAAAGGCAGCTGATGGAGGAGCATAAGGAGATTAGTGTCCAGGGCAAGGTCTGGAATAGCAGCACATCCACAGTGCCCTGATTTGCAGAGCTGTGGATTGGGCTGGGGAGATGAAGGGAATTTGCCCTTTTCAAGGAAAGTCAGTAACAAAATATTATTTACACTGTTCCTCAGCTGTCCTCTGCTGACAGGACAGCTCTCCAGCATTTATCATTTTTCCATGGGTAGAAATTCCGTGTTTGAAAGGCAGAATGGGTTCTGATCTGTCTTTTACAACCTGCTAAAATAAACCCCCAGATCTAAACAGCCCCACATTTTCTCATACTCCATTTTGAATGTTGAGGCTTGAATCGACATTTATTAACTACAACACATTAACAACAGTTTAATTAGAAGCACCCCTTCTAAAGCCAGTGTATTTCTGATGTGAAGGAAACCAAGGATATCAGAGTGCTTCCAGAGCCTTCAGCATCCTGCTTCCCACCAAGAGAGGTAAACTGTGTTACATAAAACCCATTGCTGTGTTTCTCCCTGAGCTCCATCTCTGCCTGTCTCCAGCTGGATGCTCAGAGGAGTTGCTGGGTAATTTACTCAGTCAAATGTGCATTTAAGGCTTCAATTGCTTCCTTGAGGTAGAGCCCCCTCACTCTGGACTTCACAGAAAAACAATAGAGAACGGAGGGTGTAAAACTGAGTGCTTAAAAATGTGCTTTGCAGTCCTGGTTAACTCTGTCCACATCCCTGCAATCCTTTAAATTTACAGAAACATGGTGGAGTTAATGAATGGAATGATACTTTTCATCATCCTACTCAAGAAACTTTGTCTTCCAGGAGGAACTGAAGCACCAGCAGTGCTGTGAGCTGTGTGAAAACCGAGTTGCTGGATTTTTTTTATGGATGTATCATAATGCAGCCAGGGTTCTGCTCAGCCACCTGAAAACGTTCAGCAAGATCAGCCTCAACATTTGGTTCCTCTCTCTTGATTCATGGAAGGAGAAAACCTGCCCTGGCTCCCTGGGATGGATGAGGGTTGTGCAGGGATGAAATGCTCCAGAGCATTGTTAGCACAGTGAAATATTGGAGTTGTGTTGGTGGGAGGAATTAGTTTTATTTATTTACCAGCACCCCCTAAGAATGTGAGGCTATTTGTTGTATTAGCTGTGCTTGTCACGAAGAAACAATTCCACACTCACTGTGATAAACCTCAAGCCGTTGTTTTAAAAGATGGGCTGGACCTGCATTTCAGAGGAGGAGAATCCACTGGAGAATTTTAATTAGACGATGAGAGACAAAAAAGGTCATGGTTATGTTTCACAGCACATTTTCGTTGTGATTTTTCATCCTTTCCTTGGTTGAGACTTTTCATCCTGATGAGATAAGCTTCCTTTTTTAAGGAAAATTTCTCTCTTTCCCAACATATCCACTTGGAAGGTCTCAGCCTCTGGGCTGCTTGATAATGGGATTGCAGATGTTTGCTTTTTTAAACAGATTACTGAGGTGGCTGAGTGCACTATTGAGATTTAACAGTTGTTATTAGGACTTGTCTTCCTGCAGGTCTGGGATGGGAATTTCAGTTTAATCACTGCAACTCAAAGTTATGAAGTTCAGCTAAAATGACTATTTGCAATTATGTGGCTGAAGTCTTTTGAGAGAGCTAAAACTCACCTCAGACAGATTCAGTAAACAAATTTCCAGCCCTTCCCTTTCCTTCTAGCATCCTTCTCTCCAGGAGCTCTCTCAGGTGCTTTAACACCTCTGTGGCCCAAGAGAGGTGATGGGGCCAGGTTGGACAGGGCTTGGAGCAACTTGGGATGGTGGGAAGTGTCCTTGTTGTGTAGACAGCCAGGAAATGCTGAGCATCTCACTCTGGAACGCTTTCAGAAGCCTTTAGCAAGGGATTTAAAATGATTCGACTTTAAAATATGACTGGGTTAAACTTCCTGGGTGGTTAGTCCTGCTCCCCTGAGTGGGGAGGAGATTCAGAATAAACCTTCTTTGATGGAAGCTGGGGCAGATTTCCCCCATTTTCCTCTCTGCTCACTGTAATGTGTTCTGACCTTTCCTTTTGGGACCTGAAGGAAGCTCTGCCTGCCAGAGCACATTCCACCTGAGCAGAGTGAGAAATGTTTGCAAAGCACTCAGTGACGCCCCCCACATCTGGGATTAACCTCTGGAGAACAAGACTGAGCACAACCCTCACTCACCTCAGTAAAACCCAAGGCCATTTTCTCCATGGGACAGTGAGAAGTGAGGAGCACTCCCTGCTGTGGAAAATGGACATTCTTTGTGTGAGGGAAGGAGTGGTGAGCACTGTGTGTCCTTCGGGCTCCAGCTCTGCAATTCCATCAGCATTTTACATGAGCTCTGGAGCTCTGACACATTTGCAGCCCTTCCTGCACTCCTTGCCCGTGAATGCTGAAATCTCTCCTGTTTTCAGCTGACCCACAGGCAGCAGGGAACACAGACCCTGCTTGGAGCAGACTGAATTCCAGCCACAAAGGAACATCCTCTGGATTTTTCTTGCAGGAGATGCTGTGCTTTTCAAACCCCAGAGCACAACAAAAACTTCAATTATTGAGGCAAAGTGCTTGGGGAGTTTCAAATGAGGATTAGACAATTATCTGAATAAGAATGGGCGAGGTAGAAAGATAAGGGCTGTCGAGTTGCCTGCATCTGCTTATAAATTCCTCATCAGGATCCGAGGAAAGCAGAAATCCCACAAGCACTGGCACCAGTGCTCTCCTGCAGCAGTGACTTTGGGGTTTCTCTGGGTTGCTAAGAGATTGCTTTTAAACAGCTGTCATTTTTCAGGTTCTGCACTTTCTGCCACCCAGCTTCCTTTGTTGTGGGAAGAGATGATGCCTGAAATAGCTAAAACCCTTGGAATGGCTGTTCCCTGTGGAACAAGAAGGGTGTTGTCAATCATCTGGGGCTTAGCTGAGTTCAGAATACGTTGATCTTGCTCATATTTTTAAATTTCTGCCTAATATATGTAGCAATTATTCCCTAGTGCCTGAAGGGAAGGGAGCAGGACCCCAGCAGTCTTGGCACTGTACAAATGCCACAAAATCTGGGGGGAGATTTTAATTTTTTAGGTTTATCTTCACCCAAGTGCCTGATAATGAAATGTCCTTCTGAGGGGGGCAAAGGGGTGCAGATCTGAGGGCTGCTGATGGTAAAAGCTTGGCTTGGTGTCTGAGCTCAGCTCCTAGAGTGTCTCTGTCCAGGTTCTGCCTCCAGGGAGAACCAGGGCTGGGATATCCAAGTGAAGCCAGAGTTCGTGGAGGTTTTGTGGCTCTCCTGCCTACACAATTCCCATCCCTGAGCTCCACTGCCTGTCCCAGTTCTGTCCCCCTGGGCTGGGCCAGCCCAGCTCCTTGTTGGGATCAAGCTGGAATGTGTCCCAGCATCTTCTGGGATGTTTCCCAAACATATTTGTCTGTTTTCCCCTCTCAGGGACAGCCTTGGACCACATGAATGACATTTGTGGCTCCCTGGGCACTTCCAGTGCCAGCAGCACATCCACTGAGGTGAGTCAGACCCTCCTGAGGCAGAAAGAGGCTCCTTCTTCCCAAAATGGGGATCCTTTTCCAAGAAATGGGGAATACATTTCCCTGAGGTTGTGTCACCCCAGGATTTGTGTGTCACACACAGGAAGAGTTTGGTTCTCTCCAGCAGAAAGAAGCAGTGCCTGACACCTCAAATTGTGCTGAACTCCAGAGCATGGCTGGGGCTGTGAGGCTGGGGAAGAACAAATGAATTTGTATTTCTGTGTGTGCATTCCCTGTCAGACAGCAGAGCTGGCCAAGGTGCTGGGAAATAACCCAGGAATGATTTCCTGTGAGGAGCTGTTTGATGGAACAGCAGGGCTGTGGATCAGCTCAGTGTGAGCTGCAGCTGCCAGCACAGCAGAGGTGCCTTGGAGGAGGAGCTGGCAATAGTTACAGGCACCATCTCTCAATCAGGGCAGTGGAAAGTGCAGAAAAACCCAATTTCACTGAAGCTTTAACAAGCTGGAGGCTTTCTGTGGGCTGGCAGGGAACTGCAACGAGCACCCTCAGAGCAAAAAGGTGAAGAGCAATTATGAAGATTGTGGAAACTGGTTGAGAAAAAGGCTGTGGAGATGCTGGAAATAAAGAAAAGAAACTTCTGCTTGAGTGGAAAACGTCAGCAGGGAAGACTCAGAGAGAGGGGGGAACAGACAGAACTGGGTTATATTTATCAAGGTGATAACCATAACAATATGTTGGAAGTCTGGCTGCTCCTAAGAGCACTTGGAACACTGAAAATGAAGACAAGAAAATTACCAGCTAATTTCATGCAGGAACACATC
>VZSR01000193.1:1151097-1165104 GCA_013398615.1 Brachypodius melanocephalos
AGGATCTGTGTCCAGGTATTTCTGATGGTGTCAGGTGTTTGAGGATTTGTGTCCAGCTACTTCAGTGCTGGATTTCAGAGCTGGAGAAGAGGCCCTGCCACAGGGCTGTTGTGTTGGGTTTTGTCCCTCTCTGGTATTAATTATTTGGTTTTATGCCTTTCTCTTTGTGCAGAAACTCCCTATCCTCGACGGCGCCTTGCCCAGCAAAGGCTGCAGCTCACCCAAGGCAGGAGCTGCTGCCAGAGCCCCAACTCCTCCTCAGGACTGTGCAGAGGGAGCAGCTCCTGTGCTGAGCAATGGCCCCTCCCTGGGGCACCAGAAGCACAAGGAGAGCCCAGCCCAGCCCCAGGATCTTGGAGCCTCCATGGACGATGGGCAGGCTCAGCACCAGGGATGAGCTCTGGGAGCTGCTGGGAGAAGCTCTGGGGAGCTGGTGCAACCCCCATGTGCAGCTGAGTGTGAGTAGGGATGTGCAGGGCTGGGGGAGCAGCTGCTGGGGGACCCCTCCTGCAGCTCAGGTGATGCAGAGCTCCAGGAGCCTGCCTGGCATTCCTGGGAACTTGGCTCTCAGTGGGAACACGTGCATTTCTGAGGGTTAGGGCTGCCTGCCAGCACTGCTCTTTGAGGCTGGAAGGAATCTTGCCAATTCCATGAGGAGCTGGGCAGTAACTGCAGGAGGAAGGATGCAAATCCCTCTGTTCTCAGTGGTGGTCCACCTTAAAATGAGAAAAAATTTCAGTCCATCTTCAAATGGTAAAAAACCCCCCAACCTTTCTTAGCTGTGAGTGAATCTCTGCATGGACCCTTGCCTTGTAGCAGAACTGATTCATGTTTTGTTTCCTATGCATATTTGTTACACAAAACCAAACCCCCTGTGCCTTCTCTGAGACTGTGTCTGTGTCCAGCCAGGCCGTGGCTGGGTTTGTGTTGGAGTTTGCAGTGTGGTGTTGCTCCTGTCTGTAGTCAGTGTTTGTGAGGAGGTTTCCTTCTGCTGCAGCCTCTCCAGGGTTTTTGCTGATCCCCTGAGTTCAGCAGCTCCTTTCCAAGCTGACCTCTTGAAGAATTAACTTGTGGACCTCCTTTATTGATGGGAGTGCAGCAAGCCCCAGAGCCAGTCTGTAACATGGATTTGTCATAAGAGGGAGGATTGGCAATGAGGAAAGACAGGAGAACGTTTATGTGGAATTTTTCTCACTTATCTTATGATCTTGGTTAAGCTCTGTTCCAAGCTGTAATCATTGATGAGACAGCAATTACAGATGGGGTGTGTTCTGCTATTGAAATGGGGCCTAAAATGATGAAATCACTTGCGGATTCTAGGGAATGTTCAAATTCAAGGAACTTTAGTGATGTTTTGTCTGTCTCATGAACAGTATCTCTCATGGCAATGAACTTGGGAAGAAACAGAAGAAACAAGGACTTCTCTCCCCAGGGATTGGGTGTCACAAATCAGTGTTTGAAGGTCACCCAAAGAATGCTTGGGAGAGGCATCAGCCAAAGCAGGTTTGATACAAAAAGGTGTGACCCAAAATCATTGGGAAGGTTCACTCTGTTACTTATTAAGTGGGTAAAGCACCCAGAGAAAAACTAAAATAGAAAATCAGGCAATCTAAAACTAAAATCAACCAGTGTGGAGGATGGAAAAGGGTCAGGATGAAAGGGAGTGAGGGAGATTCTCCTGTTGAGTCACAAGGTTCAGAGTGGAGCATCCTGCCAGACTGAGCCCTGGAATTATCAACAGTTCTAAAGGTTTCCTGGAATCAGAGAATCAATAGCAGCACTTGAACTCAACAGCAGAGAATGAACAGGTCAGGAATTGAACAAGGGCTTTATGTAGAGTTTCCTATAAGCACAACAGGAGCTCCCTTAGAGGCTGAACTCACCAATCCAAATACTCCATAATCCAGGAGAGCAGCATGCCCAGTGCTTTGGCTCTGGCACAGCCCCAATGATCAGGTCCAGGTGTATCCCTGGGAAAAATTCCCCTGGAGTTCCCTGTTCATAGAGAGTTGGTTTTATCAGAGTCACTTTCCAGCCTGACTGCAATTTGGGTCAATATCTTCCTTTGAAAGGCCAACAGCAAAAATGTTCCACTTGGGTTGTTACTCAGGCAAGAAAAATCAGATTCCAGGGCTGCTGGCTAAAGCCAGGAGTTTGTACTCCAGCCCTGGGAGCAGCCAGTGTTCCTGATAAGCTCAGGGTGCTGCTTATCAAGGCCAAGGTCTGAGGACATTTCTGAGGTCGTGGTGTGGCCTTGGGGGCGTGGAGGGTTCACCCCCAACCCAGGAAAGCTGTGCCACTGTCCTTGTTCTGTGCTGAACTGCACGGGATCCAATCCCCCTGTGCAGCTTCATTCAGGATGCTGCTCTGCTCCCTTTTCAAGCTGTTGTTCCAATTAGGTGCTGCCATCAAGTTTTCAAATCACTTTTTCTCTTTTTTATAAAAGTCTGGAAGCCAACTGAAAATATTTGAGCCTTCCCAATCTCCAGTGAAAGTAGAATCGTTCAACTGTAACACCAGAAAGTGGAATAACTGTGCTCATGTACTTTTAACCCATGGTAAAATCACTCGGTAGATCCAAAAACCAACCAAAACCTCCCTGAGTGGCTCATTCTGGGTAAGAAAATACCGATTTTATAAAGCATGTGAAAGATCCAAGGAAAAAGAGAACACAGAGTTTCTCCACTGCCTGGAATGGCAAAGAGGAAGTTTTTTAATGTTCAGGGTTTGTCAGACTTAAATGAAGTTGTCAAGAAAGGAGTGGGAGCTGCAAGAGTGATGGATTAAAAATTAAACCCTGGAAATGCTGACCCAGGAGTGACTGATGGATCAGCCCTGTCTTTCCTTTCCAGGGGGTAATGGGCACCATCCATCCCCAAATCTGAGAGAAAATGGGACATGAAGCCAAGACAGGCACTTTATAGGACCAGTTATTCTATGGATCATCAGTTCTTCGAATATCTTTAATAAATTCTCTAATTTTTATTAGAAACCAAAACTGGAGATGATTTTGATTGACTACTGAAGGATTTAAGGATGCCATTGGTTAATTATTGTACAAATCCAGCTTGCAGAAGGCTCCTGGAAGTGTTTGTGTGTTGCTTTGCCTTTGGAATTGCCATTGGAGGAGTTTAATAATCTTTACTTGTTCCTAAAAATGATGTCTCCACAAAACTCCAGCGTTACTACAAGTGTGTACAACTCCCACCAGGTTACTCAGTGTTGTAAGCTTGGAGTAATATTGCTGCTTTTAACTCCAGTGGCAAAACAGCCAAACCCCCAAATTAATGTCTCTTAAACCCCTTGAATTTCGTGTGTACAGGCTCAGGCAAGGGCTGCAGTGTATTTAAAGCCTTTTATGCTGATGCTGGAATTTAGAAGCTGGAAAAGATTCCAGGGTTTCTTCTCTTTCCATGAGTTCATGGTTTGAAAACCAGTGAGGGAGAAGCTTTTTGGTTTTGGTGGTGACCCTGGGCTGTTGGAAGAGCAGAAATGAGGAGCTGTTGAGAGCCCTGCAGTGTCCTGAGCTCAGGAGGGATCTGCTGCTGCCCAGGAAAGCTGTGCCCTGCTCTGGAGTGCCCTGCCTGGATTCTCTGCTCCCTGGAAGTGTGGAAGGAATGGAGAAGCTGTTCCTACTATTGGGAATCTGCTGCTGCTGGGGAAGGTTTCTGCACCTGATTCATTCCTGGGGAGCACCCACGCTTTGTGGGGTCAGAAATGCTGCTTTTATTTGGAGCAGTGCAGTTCTTTCCTTTTGGATTCCTGTGACTGGGAGAACTGGGAGGGGAAAGGGAGCTGATTGTGTAAAACTCCCTGTTCTGGAGATGCTCCTGCTTCACCAGGACATTCCATGGCTTCACCAGGACATTCCATGGCTTCACCAGGACATTCCATGGCTTCCTGCCTGTTCCCAGCCTCTCCTCTTCTACAACCAGGTGTAACCTTGTAGTGGGCTGGTGTCTCTCCTACTCTGAAGCACAAGAGGGACTCGTGGAGCTTCATTTGAAATGTGAACTTCATTGTGAGGGTTCTTAAACTGGGGTTTTCTTCTAAAGTTGTCACCTGTGGGAGAGAAAATCCAATGCAGGGGAAAAGTGGGAATAATTGGATTGTCTGTAATTTTAGCTCTCCATGGCCCCTTCAGGGGTGAGGAGAAGCAGTTTGTGAAAACTTTCAGGCATGATTTACTCTTGGTCTGTTCCTGTGCTTAGTGATTGCCTTTCCAAGTTAATTCCTTGGAATAAAAACCCACCTGCTGTGGTGCAGAGCCATCCTGAGTGGGATGAGGAGGAGATGGGCTTGGAGGGAGCTGGGAAGCTCCCCCAGTCCTGCTGAGTGGGATTTGTCAGGAGCTGGAGGTGCCCAGAGCTCCAGAGGATCTCCAGGTGGGGATGCTGGTGTGGAGCAGCCCTGGGGCTGTTGTTTCCATCACCTCTGGAAGCACAGAGCCCTCAGAGGTGCTCCCAAAGCTGAGGCACCCCCAGGAAAAGCCTTGGGAAGGGAAGAGCTCCTGTAGCAGGCTCCTTCAGCTCCTGGCAGGCCTGGCCTTGGGCAGACTCCGAGCCCAGAGGAATTTCCTGGCCTGATGCAGTGCTGGATATCCAGGAGTGCCCAGGAGAATTCCAGATGTGTTTTCCTCTCCTCCCCACCCCTCTGCTCTGTGCTGAGGGCTGGGGTTGTTTTTACAGGGATCTCTCCCAGCTATTCCTGGTTTCCATCCCTCTCTCATGCACATCCAGGCATTCCCTGGGGAAAGAACCCACTCTGAATGCCCTATTTATGTTTTAATTATCACCCAACACCTGATTAATTAGCTGAGGAAGCAGGGAATGGTAAAACCTTTGCCTAGGACCAGGCAGCCAGGTGGGCCATTCATTAGGGCAGGTTTGCTAATGGCATTAATTAATGTGTCCCCCTGGGAGCTGCAGGGGCAGGGCCAAGGGATTGTTTTTGTATCATTTCTGTATTTCCATCTATTTAAAGTAGCAGAAACTACTGGAGTAACTCAGCACTGGCTCCCATCCTCCAGCTGATCCTTGTAGGAATGTCCCCAAAGCCTTGTGTGGTGCTGCCTGGGAATGTCCCTGTTGCTGTTTGTGCCTGTGTCACTGGTGAGGGACATTTGGGGGGGGTGAGCCCCCATTTGTGCCCCGAGGGCTCTGTGGGGCACTTGAGTTCCTGCACTGCTTGAAGCTGATCTTGTCTAGAGGAGAATTGTGTCTTTTCTCTCTGTGTGTCCCATGGAGTCTCTCTTGGATTGCAGGTATTTTTATTCCCTACAAAAATAAACACTTTGCCTTTTTAAAGGAAGTGGCTGCTCTGTTTATTGGGTGATAACTCAAAACTCCACACTTGGAAAGGTGAAGTCCGTGAAAGGATCGTAATTAATAAAGTGAATGTGGAGCCACTTCCCCTCTGCAGAACAGAAATGGGGTGATCCCCCTGGTTTGGGGGGAATGGGGAGTGCAGGGTGTTAAAAAACCCCAAAAAGGAACATAAATAATGGGGAAAAAAGGGAATATAACCAATGGAACTGTATCAAATCTCGGTGGCTTCTGCAAACTGTGCTATTCTGGGTCTTTTTTTTTTTTAATTTAGATTTTTCTTTCTCTATCAAACCCAAGTATGTCCTCAGTGTTTCCTTGCTCCTGGAGAGCTGTCTGTCCCTCACTCACCTGGCCACAGGTGTCTCCAGGCTGACTTCCACAGCTTTCTGAGGAGCCACCAGAGCTTCTGGAGGGAGCTGAGTCCCAGCTTCCAGTGGGTCCAGTGAAGAGATTTTTTGTGATGGCTTCAGAGTGAAGATCCCACAGTGCAGCTGCTGCTGGTATCCTGGAAAAATTCTCTTTTATCCCATCCTTTTTAGTCATGGTAGTGAAGTGTTAAAGATTTGAGTGCAGACAGATGGGAAGATGCTCCAGAGGGAGATTCCAGGAACAAAACTTCTCAGTGAACCTTGGGTACAGACTCCAGCCCCATTAGCCAGCCCCTGGTGAATATTTTCCACCTCACAAATGGGTATTTTCTATGCTTTAAGGCAATGAAATGGGCCTGGCACTGGGGCACACTCAGTCCCTGGCTGTTTCTCAGGCTTTTTCCCTTCTTGCTAATTTTAAATGTTCTTAATGCTGCCAGTGAAATCCTTCATTTACCTTAATTAGACTCGCATTTAATTGGATTATTAGCATTAACACCAGCTAGGATTGATAAAGCTGCAATTTAATTTAGGGGAAATTTGGACAAAAGGTGTATTAATTGGAGTTTCTCTTGCCTGCAAACAGCTCATGGATTCTGGTGTTCTCCTGGAATTTTATTTTCCTTCTCTTTGGAGAAGTGGAGGGTATGGCAGGGGGATACAAAGCCTCTCACGAACAGGTCTGGGAGCTGTGGGAGGGAGGGAAGGGATCCAGTGTGAATGGGAATCAATAAAAATCTGTAAATAACCCAAAACTGCCATGGATGGGGCAGGGGGCTCTCGGCTGGGCAGCTCTGGCTGCTCCTGGAGCCCTGGAAGTGTCCAAGGCCAGGCTGGACAGGGCTTGGAACACCCTGGGACAGTGGGAGGTGTCCCTGCCATGGCAGGGGTGGGATGGGATGGATTTGAAGGTTCCTCCCAACCCAAACCATCCTTTTATCCTGTTTGCCAAAAGGGAAGGGGCTCCCTGAAGGCAGTGGAAGCAGAGAGATGAATTCCTGGTGCTCCAATGCTGCCAAATTCCTCAAGGAAGGACTCATGGAGGAGAATAAACTGCTGGATTCCTCCTTCCTTCCTACCTCCATACTTTGTGTGTTGATGCACCAAATAAATTTGGAATTTCTGTCAGCAGGGCCCTGGCAGGGATGTGCAGTGCAGCCAAGGGCTGCTGAGCTGCTGAGCTGCTGTCCGTGCCCTCTCCCGGATAATTCCTGGCTCACACCTGGATCGTGGTGCTGCTGGAGCCACTCCCATCCGCGTGCTGAGCAGGCAGCCGGGAGAACCCCCAGGGATGAGTTTGGAATGCAGGGAGCAGATGTGAGGGCACAGAGGGACATTCCAGAGCTGTGCCCAAAGGCAGGAGACACAACAGCCCCGCTCCCCAACTCTGCTTTCCCGACCTTGAGCACTGTTAGTAAATCCCTAATCCCTGCAAAATCATTTATTTGGGACTGTTTAGCTCTAAACTTTTCACTGCTTAGCTCTCCTAAATCCACAAGCTCATTAGCTCTCTTCAGCTGTGTTAATAACGATAATCTCTTTAATGGAAGCAACTCTGGACAGGATTTACCTTCCCAAAAAACTCCTTGACTGTCAGTAAATACCCTTCTGCCCTCTAATTCTTCCCCAATTAACAGGGAGCTGATCAAGAGCTGCTGTGCCCAGAGCAGAGGCCAGGTCAGCCCAGGCACAGGGTGGAAGCTTTTCCTGACTCCATATCCTTCACTAGAGTTTGAAGCATTGGAAGCTTCTCCCAAATGGGTCAGGCTGGGCTGTCACCTCTGCTGGTGTGGCTCTGCCCCTGGAAATACCCCTGGGATGTAAGGAAAGGTTCCTGCTCAGGATCCATGTGGAATTCCAGCCAGGCTTTGGTGTTCTTGGGTTTGCCTCGTTAGAGCTGGGTTTAACCTGCTCTTTGTTCCTAAGATCTTTCTTGGTTAACAACTAAACAGCAGCAGCAACAACAAAAGAATAAGCAGTTTATCGTTCATTTGCCATTCAAGGATTTTCCTTTCATCTCCAAGTTTCCTACATTTCACATTTTTCTAGCACTTCCGTTGTCTGCATTCCCTTTTTTCTCTTTTTAACACTGTCTTTTTAATGGCTGCTTTGATTTCTGTGGTTTGTGCCAGGGGTTTCCAGCCAGGCTTGGCTTTTGTGGCTGCAGCATCCCTGTTGTGGTTGCATCTTCCTGACAGTCAGGAAAAATAAACCCAAACACTCCTCTCCTGCTCCAGGGTTCATCCACATCGCACTCCACAATTCCATTCCTGCTGCTGGCTTTGGGGAATTGACCTTTGTGAAGCAATAATCTATTTTTGAGTGAATTGGGAGAGGAAAACCAAAAGTCTAAACCAAATCAATATTGACCATTTTCCTGCATTCCAGGCTTTCCACGGGGAGGCTCCAAAGCAGGAATGTGGTGGTGGCACAGATCCCACATTTCACAGAGCACCCTGATTTCACTTCTTGCAGCAGTGGGGGTTTTCCTGCTGGATAATTTGGGTCTCTCTCATTATCTCATACCATGATAAGGCTGCCCCAAACCGCCAGCCCATTCCTGTTCCAGTGCCAAGGAGTTTGGAGAGGGTTTAAAGAGAGCTGGATAAAATACGATTGCACTTCCCAGCTGACAGCTCTTGATAAGAGCCCCAGTGCTGCTTCCCACTCCTTTTGTTTGCCCTGGGAGGTTTCCTGCCTTCCTGGGTCCTGTTCAGCTTTGGGAAGCCCTGGCTGTGGTTCCTTCTGGCAGGTGCAGCCCAGAGTGGCCCAGGTGGGAAATCTGGATCATCTTCAGGAACTTTTGTCCTTCTGGTGTCTAATAAATCATTCTGAAGGTTGCAAATGGCCATTTGTATCACTTTGAAAAGGGGGACAGAGAACAGGAGAGGAGTTAAGAGGGAATTTGAGCAGCCAAGGTGAGGTAGAGGCCGGTGCTGCCCTGGCAGGGACCCCAAACCGCCCCGTTCCCTGCGATTTCTGTGAGGAAACAGCGGAGAAAAAGCTTTGTGTGTGCTCAGTGGGGTCCAGCAGCCTCCAGCACCTGTCCCAGCCCCCCCACCCCTCTGCCCTCTCTATATTTACCCAGGGGGAGCTTTCCAAGAATGGAAGTGGTAAGATAAAACCCCAGAGGGGCTAAAATTAGCCCCGGGCTGGTCCCACCGTGGCATTTCAGCTGTGAGCGGCACAGCCCCGGCCCCTCACAGCCCCGGCCAGCCCAGCTCTGCCACATCCTCTCCTGCTCTGCTCATTTTGGGGTTCAACCATGGGAGGGCTCCCCATGGGACTCCCCTGGCCTCAGATGCTCTGAGCATCCCCCGGGCCCAGGTAAGGCGGCAGCAGTGGGACCTGGGCGGGCGAGGGAGGGGACTGGGACCCAGAGGGACAAATGTGTGCTCTGTGTGCCCTGTCACAGCCTCCTTTGGGGGTCTGCAGGGGCTTGGAAAGCTTCTGGCAGCTCAGAGGGTGACAAAACAGTGAAGGAGGGGGTGGGCCTGGAAGAGGTTTCCCAAAGCAGCTGTGGCTGCCCCTGGATCCCTGGCAGTGCCCAAGGCCAGGTTGGACATTGGGGCTTGGAGCAGCCTGGGACAGTGGGAGGTGTCCCTGCCACGGCAGGGGTGGGATGAGATGAACTTTTAAGTTCCTTTCCAAACCAAATCATTCTGTGATTCCATGAATCCTGGTTTGGGCTCTTCTCATCTCCCCACACAAGGTCTCAGGCATTCCAAGGGAGTGGACAGCCTTTGGAGGTGCTGTTTGTGTCTGCAGGAGCTGTTACAGCTGCTCTTTTACTTTCCCACACAATTTCCCTCAGGAATATAACTGGGAACAAAACTGTCTTTTGGACTCAAACCTGCAGTAACCCCCAGCCCATGATCCACGTGGGTGGAGTGATCCCAAAACTCCAGAGCTCGTTCCTGGCGTGTCCAATGAAGAGCAGCAGTGTTAGAATTTCCCCCATTTCTGTATAAACCGGGCTAATGGATGGCAGCCCAGCAGAGCTATGGTGCCATCAGACTTGTCTCAGTGTCCCCAGCTGTGCTGGTGGCCTTGCTGAGGTCCCCCTGAGCTGGTGGCCATGTCCCCGTGGGTGATGTGGGACAGGTTCCCCGTGACGGGCTCGGGTGCACAATGGGGCCGATTGCTCCCTGCAGCCCCTCTGCTAATTAACTGCTTGCTGCGGCTCCTTTGCTAATTAATTGCTCCGTGCAGCTCCTTGGCTGCTCTCAGGACAGGTCAGTCGCTGCTCTGCCTCCGCCGCCTCTCCCGAGGAAACCCGAGATGCCGCAGGGCTGCCGAGAAATTCCTCTGCCCATCCCGAGCGTTTCCAGCTGCTCAGGTGCCAGCCGGGTGTCCCATCCCTGTCCCCCGCTGTCCCTCGGCCCCTGAGGCCATATCCTGTGTGCAGAGCCCAGCTTCAGTCCCACTCGGTGTGATCAGCTCAGCATTCCCACCCTTCCCCCAAATCCCTCTCCAGAAACATCCCAGACCCTTCGTGCAGCCGTGATCTTTGAGCTCAGCAGGCAGGAGGGAGGAAAACTGTGGAATTCTAACGCCGGCATCATTTTGGGAAGGGAAATGCTGGAAGATGTTTGATCTCTAACCAAACTGACCAGTTCACATTTACCTCATCCCTCAGGACTTGGGACAAGGGATGGAGGGACAGGACACAGGGAATGGCTCCCACTGCCAGAGGGCAGGGCTGGATGGGATTTTGGGCAGGAATTGTTCCCTGGGGGGGTGGGCAGGGCTGGCACAGGGTGCCCAGAGCAGCTGTGGCTGCCCCTGGATCCCTGGAATGTCCAAGGCCAGGCTGGACATTGGGGCTTGGAGCAGCCTGGGACAGTGGGAGGTGTCCCTGCCATGGCAGAGGTGGCACTGGTGGGCTTTAAGGTCATTCTCAACCCAAACCATTCCATGATTTTATGGGATCCTGACCCATGTACCCACTACAGCTCTATTGTCCCCTCAGCCTTTCATCCACGTGGATTTCCTCACGTGGTGCCTGGGCCATGAGCACACCAGCAGCATCCTCATCCAATGTTTGTCCCTTTTTTGGAGAATCTTCCTTATGTGGAGCATAAACTCACACTAAACTGCAGCTGTCGGTGTCAGGGACTGGTTCTAACCCAGGGGTGGTGCTGGTTCTGCTGTCCCACAGATCTTTGGCCTCATCCCTTACCATGAAAGCGGCACACGGAGCACAGACCAGACAAAATGAGCCTGATGGACATCAACAAGATGTTCTCCCTGCTGCAGCCCAGGGATGACGAGGAGGACGGCGGGGAGAGCGAGGAGCTGAGCCGGGCGGTGTGCCAGGACGATGACAGGACCCTGGCCAGGCTGCTGGCCCAGGACAGGTACAAGAGGCTCATCAACCGCCGGAGCGGCTGGGGCGTCCCCAGCACCCCCCTGCGCCTGGCGGCCACCCGGGGCAGCGTGCGGAGCCTGCGGGTGCTGCTGGCGCACGGAGCCGAGGTGGACAGCCTGGATGTCAAAGCTCAGACCCCGCTCTTCGTGGCCGTCAGCAACGGGCACCGCGAGTGCGTGCGGGTGCTGCTGGAGGCCGGCGCCAGCCCCCTGGGCAGCGTCTACAACAACTGCTCGCCGCTGCTGCTGGCAGCCAGGGACGGCCACGCGGACATCCTGCGGCAGCTGCTGGAGCACGGAGCCGAGGCCAATGTCCACGCCCGGCTGCCCGAGTGGGCGGCCAACTCGGTGGCGTGCTCGGGGCCGCTGTACCTGGCGGCCGCCTACGGGCACCTGGAGTGTTTCCGCCTGCTGCTGCTGCACGGCGCCGACCCCGACTACAACTGCACCGAGCAGGGCGTGCTGGCCCAGATCCGGGAGCCCAAGACCCTGCTGGAGACGTGCCTGAGGCACGGCTGCCACAGCGACTTCATCCGCCTGCTCATCGACTTCGGGGCCAACGTGTACCTGCCCAAGGTGCCCGCGGCCGGGGCGGCTCCGCGCAGCGAGGGGCTGGAGCTGCTGCTGCAGGCCAGAGGTGAGCTGGCTGTGTGCCCCGGGGCTGCAATGGGCACAGCTTGGCTCTGATTCCCTTTTCCCAATAGCCACACCCAGGTTTTTCTTCAGCCTCGGGTCCCCTCGCAGCATTACTTGGCTGTGTGGGTCTGTGGCTGCCCCTGGATCCCTGGCAGTGTCCAAGGGTGGGTTGGACAGGGCTTGGAGCAACCTGGGATAGTGGAAGGTGGCCCATGGAATGAGATGACCTTAAATTCCCTTCCCAACCTAAACCTTTCTGTGATTCTGTGATTGCCACAGCCTGGGTTTACCGCATTTGTTGGGTTAGCAGCTGCTTTCCACCCTTGCTCTCCTTTCTGCTGCTCAGCTTGGGCTCTCCTGTACTCCCCAAGTCTAAAACCCTGCACTTATTTCCATCAGGGGATGGAAGATTTCATGTCCATGTTCAGCTCCCATGGGAGTTGTGCCCGAGCCCATAGCCCCAGCACAGAGGCTGAGTTTTCGCAGGATCATGGAATTTTCATAGGATCGTGGAATGATTTGGGTTGGAAGGAACCTTAAAGATCATTTTGTTCCAACCCTGTCTTGTTTGCTCAGTCCCTGTCCCTTTCCTTCTCAAAATGCCGGGCTGGAGGGCAGCAAGGTTGTGTGTCTTGAAGGTGACCATGTGATTTTCCTTCCACAGCTCATCCCAAATCCCTGCTGTCCCAATCCCGGCTGGCCATGAGGCGTCTCCTGAAGCAGCCTGGCCTCTCTGCTGCCCTTGGAGAGCTGGAGATCCCCGCAGTCCTGGCCAAGTACCTCCAGCACCAGCCGTGATCTCAGCCTGTGCCCAGGGACACCCACTCTGAGCACCCCCATTAAAACCTGCTCCACCTCCTGGGAGTGAATCCCTGGAATCTGTGAAATCCCTGGGAATTTGTGGTCACAAGTTCGTTTTTGCTGACGAGGTGTCTCCAGAAAGCAGTGTCCATGTGGAAAGGTGGGAAGGGACGGAGGAGAGAGAAGAGGAGACTTCAGCTCCTGGTTTGCAGCAAAGCAAGGAGAGAGCAGGATCTGACTCCCTTGGGTTTGCCTTGGGCCATCCTTACTGAGGGCTTTTACACCTTCAGCTGATTTTGGCTGGAGAAGGGGCTGGGAAATCTTGTGGAGGAATTCTTGGCTGTAAGGATGGGAATTCTTCCCAGTGAAGGCAGGACTGGGGCTGGCCCCGGCCATGTGTGCCCACCCCAGGAGGGGCAGAGCTCCCAGCTGGCAGCACACGAGGGGCTAGGAGATGTATCCAGAGTCCCAACACCCCCACTCCTCTCCCTGCCCCAGCTCCGACCCTAAACATCGTCTTCTCACCCCAAAAGTGCTTCATGTGGTGGCCAAGGGTCTTTTGTGATTGGGCTGGGCTGGGGTTTGAATTAAAAGTGTTCTGTTATTGGTTTTAAACTGTTGTGGTTTGCCTGGTGAAATATCCCATGTCTGGCAGCCCTGCCAGGATGGCTGGGAAGGGACGAGGGAATCGCTGCAGATGGGGAATTTCAGGCTGGGATGGGGCATCCCAGCACCACCTTTTGTATCCCTCCATCTCTTCTGCCTTGGACATTGGGATCACCCTCACCAGCGGGGGCTGGAGGTGCCTTCCTGGCTCTTCCCACAGCCAGGAGCTGATGGATGAATCCCACTGCTCCTCAGCAGCTCAGCACCCACCCAGCAGTCATGTTCCAGGCCACTTTTGGGGTGCAGCAGAAGGTGTCCCATGGTTCATTCCTTCTTGCATCCCAAAGGGAAGTGCTCCCAGGGGACAGAGCTCTGTGCCAGCAGTTCCAAGGGTCGCTCTGGGCCAAACACAGGCACCTCTCTGCAGGATTTATGGGCTTGTGTCAG
Source organism: Brachypodius melanocephalos (assembly GCA_013398615.1). NCBI lineage: Eukaryota > Metazoa > Chordata > Aves > Passeriformes > Pycnonotidae > Brachypodius > Brachypodius melanocephalos. Next base: position 1,164,653 of record VZSR01000193.1, read on the forward strand.
AGGTTGTGGGATCTATTAATCAGCATCTATTAATTAGGCTGTGGGGCTTCTCCCAAGGGGAGCATTAGGACTTGGAAGCAGCCTGGACAAGGCTCCGTAGGGAATGATTACACTGGTGCCACTTCCCTCCCCACCCAGCCACCTTGGGGAGATGGGGGCTGGGAGAGGCTGCCCCGTGGGGACATCGCCACGCTCTGGTGTGATTCCCACTCGTGGCATCCTTGCTGTCACACTCGTATGGGGATTTGAGGGGCTTTCAGGATTTGGGGGTCCCAAAAATGGGGAGGGGTCTTCACAACCGGGCTGCTCAGTGGGTGTGGGACTGCGGGTGTGAGCAGGTGTGCAGCAGGTGGGTGGCTGGCAGTGGCGTGGCGCGGGTGACACGCCCGTGGGTGACACAGCACACGCAAGGAGGTGTCCCACGGCAAACACGCCGTGTCCCCGCCCCCCCC
>VZSR01000193.1:1165204-1177841 GCA_013398615.1 Brachypodius melanocephalos
GCCGCTCCCCGCGCCCTCCGCGCCGCTCCCCGCGGCCGGGCCCGACCCCCCCGCCCCTCGCGTTTTCCCGGATCCTCCCGAAAGTTTGGGAGCGCGGCGGGGGAGCGGGGAGGGCCGGGCTGGGGGAGCGTCCCCGTGCGGGGCTGGGCGGGCCGCGGGTCCCTGAGGGTCCCCTCTGCGGGTGAAACGCTGCATTTCATTGTTACTGTGCTGCTTTTTGTTGCTTTTAAACCTTATTTTTCGTGTTTTATTGGTCGTGGCTCTTTGCCCTCGGTGCCCTTTATTTCTCTTTATTTCATTTTTTAATATATTTCATTTTTTATCCTTCTCCAGCCTCCCCTCCGCAGCAGTGCCGGTGCTGACGTGGAGCTGGAGAGGAATGATTCCCAAAAGGAATTTTTGAAATCCTGGTTCTGCCTCATGCCCTTCCCCGGCTGTTTTCCAGCAGCCCTTGTCCCCGTGCAGGTTTGGGGTCATTTCACCCCCCAGTTTTCCAGCAGCCCCGCACCTGTCCAGGTGCGGGTGTTTCTCCCAGGCCCCTCTATCCAGGTCTCTCCAGAGGCTTTGGAGGCACCTGGGACTCGTGGTGGGCTCTGGCAGAGCTGGCAAGGCTCGGTTTGCCGGTGGGGAGGTGGCTGTGCCAGCCGGCTACGCCCCAGCTGCTTCCAGTGGGACAGGTGAACGTGAGGGGTTATCAGCAATCCCAGAATTCCAGAATCACGGAATGGGTTGGGCTGGGAGGGACCTTAAAGCCCGTCCAGTTCCAGCCGTGCTGAGGGCAGTGATTCCAGATCAATACAGAGGCAAAGCAACCCAGACCTGAGGAATAAAAATAAACCTGGGATTGCGGGTTTGCTGTGGGGCTGCAGGAGCAGAGAGCATCGTTTGGATGTATTTTTAATTTGGGATCTCTGGCTAAACACCTCGGGAAGGTTTCCTGGCCTCCTGTCAGTCAGAGCTCAGCCTGGGGCATTACAGCTTGAGAGCACATTAGGATTTTATTGCATTTAATTTCTCCACTCTCACCTCTGCAAAAGAAACATGATTATAATTGTTTTATTTCTCATTTCCTGACAGCAATCCAGGGTCAGATTTCAAACCTACCTCTCTGATAATCTGATCAGGGTGTTCACAGTGGGTGTTTTTAAGGCGATTCTCTCTGGCTGGACAGATTATTTTAAAAACAACTAAAATCTTTTATGAAAAAATCCAGGACAGTAACCAAAGTGGTTTTTCCCTGGACACGTGTGTAGGGAGGGCTGTGTCCTGGTTTGGCCTCCCTCAGGATGCTCTTTGGAGCCTGGCATGAGGGCTGGGAGGGGATTTGGAGGTGCTAGCTTTCTAAGGTAGCCAAACCTCATTACCCTGGGGACAAAAAATCTGGGAAGCTGCAGGGCTTGCAGCGAGGAGGTGCGGGGGTCAGACCTGCCTGTGCCCAGGGATTCTACCCAATGGAGATGTGTGGTTTTCCTGCTCTGGCAAACTGGTGAATTAATGCGACATTTTGGTGCCTGGGTTTTGGAAGTGGAGGGAGAGCTTGGAGGCTCCTCCAGCTGGTGATGGAGCTCGGTGCCTTCAGCTGTGCCCCTTCCGCTGGCGCGTCCTCACCTCTGCCCTCTCCCTGTGCCGCAGGTCGGCGGTGATGCGTCCATCCCTGTGCCCGGAGCGCCGCGCTCCCAAAGCCGCCGCTTCCAGCTAGATCCAAGCCCGCCCCGCTGCCATGGAAACGGGCAGCCCGGAGGAGCGGGACCGAGCGGACCAGCGGCGGCAGGAGGGCGGGGACGCCCCTCCCGACAGCGCCAACGGCTCCGTGGGGGCGGTGGAGCTGCAGCAGCCGCCCCCCGGCAAACTGAGGAAAACGGCCTTCAAACTGTTCGGGGGCAAGAGGAGCATCTGCACCCTGCCCAGCTTCTTCGGCGGCCGCGGCAAGAAGGGGCTCAGCAAGTGCAAGACCCACGATGGGCTGAGCAGCGCTGCCTGTGACAAGGGCGGTGGGACCGGGCCCGACAGCCCCTCGGAGGGCAGCAGGGATGGGCAGCCTGGGCCCCTGCCCAGCTCCCGCAGCGCCCAGCTGCCCGTGGACAGCAGCTCCAGGGGGGATCTGGGCCAGCAGGACGGCTCTCCCCCTGGGAGCATCGAGGGCTGTGACAAAAAGCCCAACGGGGAGAAATCCTCTTTCCCCAGACCCAAAAAAGGCCTGAAAGGGTTTTTTAACAGCATCCGGCGCCACCGGAAGAGCAAGGCTGCCGAGAGTGAGAAGGCAGAGCTCCCCGAGTGGAACGGGGACACGGAGGAGGCCGGAAATGCTCCTGGAGTGGGAGTGGAGAGCCGAGGGGCTGTGGAGGGCAGGGGAGCAGGGCCGGTCCCTGAGGTCACAGAGTGCCCGGGGGGCTTGGGGGGTGACTCCAGCTGTGGAGAGGCCACTGAGCCCACGGGCCCCACGGCTGATGGAGGCAGCTCCGAGGGTGACACCATGGCCGTGCCAGGGAATGGGGACATTCCAGATGCTAAATCAGAGGCTGAGGCTGCTGCCTGCACTGAGTTTGACCGTGAGAGTTTGCTGCTGGCCTTCCACCCTGACTTCATGGACAACGAGCCTCCCTGCCTGCACTCTGGGGATCTGCTGAGCCTCATGCTGGGGGACGTCACCTCCCTGAAGAGCTTTGATTCCCTGACAGGGTGTGGGGACGACATTGCCGAGCCCGACATCGCCGAGAGCAGCATCTCAGTGGAGCGCAGCCGCGATGCCACCAAACGCAGCTCCTGCCTTGTCACCTACCAAGGTGGTGGCGAGGAGATGGCCATCCCTGAGGAGGCTGAAGAGTACTTGCACCAGGTGTGGGACAGCAGCGTGCCAGGGGACAGGAGCTATGGGGCCCAGGTGTCCAGCAGCAGCCTGGAGACACACACCTCTCATGAGGCCGACGCCCACCCTTACATGGGGGACACCATGGACGGCGTTGACCTCCTGACACCCCAGAGTGACCAGCAGGAGTCTGCCCCAAACAGTGACGAGGGATATTATGACTCCACCACGCCAGGGCCAGAGGATGAGGCTGGAGAGGAGCTCAAGAAGGACCGACTGCCCCGGGACAGCTACAGCGGCGATGCACTTTACGAGTTTGATGCCCTGATGAGCCCCTCTCATGGCGAGGAATCCCTGTTTGAGGGCAAAGTCCCACGCCAGGGCATCTTCAGCTACTTCATGGACTTCTGCCTCCCTGCAGAGAAGAGCCTGATCCAGCAGATGATGGATCAGAAAAGAGGGCTGATGGAAACTGAAGAAGAAGGGCTTGCAGCCATTCACAAAGAGCTGCTGTACTGGGAGCTGCAGAGGGAGCCGGTCCTGAAACGCCTGGATGTCTCCAGCAAGGAGAAGTGTCCCCGGGAAAAGCAGTGCATTGAATGTAAAACCAGAGCAGCCAGCTCCATTGGCAAGAGTCAGAGTGGCCTTGGGAGTGAGCAGGTGGCCTCGCACACCCCGAGCCGGGCTGTCAACGGTGGAGTTGCAGTGGCTAGGGCTGAAAATCCAGAGTGGAGGGATTTTCCAGGGACTCTGTGTCCAGAAAACTGTTACAACAGCCAAAAAGGCCCTGGAAGTTGCCTTATTCAGCTCACAAAGAACAACCCGGGGTTCAGTGCAGACCTGGACTGTGGGATGTTTGGGGACTCCATCCATGGCAGTGTGGCCCCAGCCAAGGCAGGGATGTTCCCTGGGTTCAGACTCCCAGAGCAGGAGTGTGGCGGCGGAGCGGAGCCCACCCCCAGTGAGCCCCAGGTGGGCAGCGAGCCCGAGCACGCCGTGAGCTTCTCGCAGGCTCTGGTGGAGTTTGCCAGCAGCGGGACCCTCTTCTCCAGCCTGTCCGAGAGCCTGGGGAGCTCGGCCTCCAGCTCGTCCTTCACCCAGAACCTTCCCGCCCTCCCCACCATGGTCACCTTCGACGTGGTGGATGTGGAGCAGGACGGGGAAGGGGAGTGCGAGCAGCACCCGGAGCTGACCGCAGGCGAGGACATTGCCGAGGCCTTTGATGATGGCTACGGACAGAAAGAGTCGCTGGCTGAATGTGACGAGAGAATGTCCCCGGGCTTCTCCCCGGGCTCCTTCCAGAGCTGCAACTGGGGGGTGGCCAGCCTGCCCCGCCACCTGCGCCTGCACGGGCTGAGTCCCGCCATGCCCGCGCCGCTCTCCGTGGACCGCAGGAGCCGCTCGCTGGACACCGAGAGCCTGGAGTTCGAGCTGGCCGAGCCGCAGGGGGCCCGGGGCGGCCCCCAGCCCTGCCAGCTCTGGGCCAGGCGTGAAGCCGGCAGGAAGGACTCTGCTGGAGCCAGGAGAAGCAGGAGCAAGGAGGAGGGCGAGCTGGTGGCTCCCGAGGGTGGCTTGAGCTGGCCGGGCTTGCGGCACCTCCAGCACGGCACTGACACGGCTCCCGGCGGGATGGAGCTCTGGGGCTTCGCTCCAGCCGGTGCCGTCGAGAGCGTCTGGGAGCCATCGGAGCCGCCCGACACCGTGTCCCCTTTCCTGCCCCTCTCCCGAGGTGGCATCGGCGAGGCTCCGGAGAGGCGGCCCCAAGAGGCAGAGCTGAGCAGGCACCCGCTCCGGCCCTCCAACCTCCCGCTGCAGCCCGAGGCGAGGCGGGCCCGGGAGGCGGCCGGGTCCTACCGGTACCACGGGGATGTCCCCAAGCTGTCCCGCTTGTTACCCCTGGGAGAAGCCGAGCTGCCCCCGAGCTTTGGCTTCTGCTCCCCGGAGCACCGTGCCAGGGGCAAACCCGTGGGCATCGCCCAGGGCGTGCCACAGCATCCCGGGGACAGCAGCGGGGACACCCAGTGCCCAGAGCGCTGCGCTGAGCCCCTCAAGGGCAGGGCCAGCCCGGGGCACGGTGCCTGCTGGGGCACCCTTTGCAATGTCACCGACGCCGAGTAGCTGCAGGAATGTCACCTTGTCACCGTGTCACCAATCCAAGGGGCTGCAGGAATGTCACCATGTCACCCAGCTGAGGGGCTGCAGGAATGTCACTGTGTGTCACCGAGGCTGAGTATCTGCAAGAATGTCACTGTCACCAAGCCAAGGGGCTGCAGGAATGTCACCATGCTGAGGCTGTTCCAAGCAAGGGTGAAAGGGGGGCAAAGGGAGGGAGAAAACTGGGAGCAGTTTGGGAGAGACTTGAGTTTGAGCTGGGCTGATGCTCCACTCCTGCAGCCACCCCATGGCCTTGCCCCTGTGGATGCTCCAGAGGAGTTTGGAGCTGCCTTCAGGATTCCTTCATCACCACTGAGGCACTCTCTGGTTTTCCAGCCCTCTCCAACACCAAGTGCAGCAGCAACCTCTGGCAGAAGCTGGGGATGGACCCATTGCTGGTGTGGCAGGTTGTGGTTTGTGCAGGGCTGGGAGAACAGGCCTTGGGCAGACTTTTGAGGGAAATGGGGCTGTTTTCCTCTTCTGGGTGAAATGTTTTGGTTCAGACTCACTTTGAATGTCTTCCACCCTGGGCTCAGTGTGGGGAGCTGGGAGGAAGGGCGCCCCTTGTTCCAGAGCGAGGATGGGGCGAGGCAGCTGGAAAGGGGAACTTTGCAGCAACATTTTTATTTATTCCATTTATCCTTGCCCCAAAGGAAAGCAGGAGCTTTTGTGTGCGTGCCCATAAGGTTCTCCAGGTCTAGTTTCAGTTTGCTCAGAAAGATGTGCTGTCCATGGTGTCCTTTTGAAGAACAAAGTATTGGTCCCTTCTTTGTTGTGGTCTGTCTTCATGGTGCAGAATTCCTGGTGGAAACCTTTCCCATGCTTTGTCACGGCCTCCTGGCCTCTCCAGGGCCATGGGGACAGGGATGAGGCCTTTGAAATAAGCTAAATTTGCATCGTGCCTGTAGCTGTGAAGTGGCAGATGCTGTTACTTTCTCAAAAGGAAGCTTTGTGGCTTTTTAATTTAATTTTATTATTTTATGGTTGTTTTCTTTGCATAAACCCATAGGAGGAAAGTTTTGTGTTCCTTGGAATTTGGGATGGACTGTAGCTACATTGGGCTTCACTCCTTCTGACTGGCGGGAACAAAAAAGCTGGAAGCTGCTGGAGATTTGGGATTTTTTGTCTTTTTGAAGGAGTGTGGAGGAGGGACACAGGCTGAGGGGACAGACTTTGTCTGAGGGGTGCTGTGAGCTCTTGTGACATCTGTTCCAGGCTCCTGGTCCCCTCTGTGATCCCAAACCCCCTCAGCTCTGATCTAAACCCCCAATCCATGACACAAAGCTGCTTCCCTGTCCTGTCCAAGCTCTGTGTTCTGATTTAATTCCATTACCAGTGATTTTTGTTTCCCCCCACCTCACTGACATTTTTCTTTGCAGCAGAGTTTGTAGCATTCAAAAAAAAAAAAAATCCCAAAGTGGAAATACCGGAGTTTTACCACATTTGTGGAGTGAGGGATGGCTCTGCCTGGGCCAGACTCAATTTTCCTGCTGAGTCCTGGCCTGCTGGGTCACCCCCCTGCTGCTCTCCTGCTCCACGTGGATGTGGTTCCATCAGCTGCTCCCTCCCTAGATTTCCAGGCACAAGGAGCTGGTTTGGGTTTGATGAGGTTTTTTTCCCCCCAAGCAGAATGAGGATGTTCCTTTAGAGAACAGATCTCTTCTGCCCTGTCCTTGGATATCTGGGAAGGAGCAGGGAGAGGCAGGTCCAGGCTTGGTTCAGCCTGTGTGTGTGATGTGATTTTCCTGCTGAGGCAGAGCAGATCCATCTGTGCATCCGCGGGCTCAAACCTGAATTTTTCCATCTTTTCCTGCCAGCCCTGCTGCAGGGAGTTCCACAGGAACCTGCTGTGCCACGGTTCTTTCCCCTCATCCCTCTGGGACACACCTGGCTCTTGGTGCCACTGCCACACCTGGAGAGGAGAGTGAGGTCAGCCAGGTCTCCCCTCGTTAGCACAGCTGCTAATGAACACTGGATATCCCTCCCTGGAGCAAGGACAGGGGCAGCTCTGTGCCCATCTTACTCCACTCCCAGCACACAAACCACGGGCACAGCCTATTGGGGACACCACAGGGCCACTGTCACCCCCTCGTGCCCCTGGCTGGCTTTAATCCCTGGTTTATTTCCTTTCAGCGTCTCACCAAAGGCATCTCGAGGGTTCCAGGCTCTGGAGCTTTGTTCAGCCAAAGTCCTGCTGAGGGCTGGGAATGTCTGGGTGCTAAATGAATGTTCCAAGGTGTCCACAGGATCCCGGGGTTGGGTGTAGGTACGAGATGGGGAGGTTCAGTGGGAGCAGTACAACCAAGGCTTGATAATCTGACTTTATACCAAAGCCTTCTCCTCTTAATTCGATGGGAATTCAATGAGGCAAATATCTCTGGAATTCAAATGAGTTTTCATAATGCAGTTTAGTCACTAATTTGCTGGATTATTGGCAGATTCTGCCCCATTAACCCAAAGAAATCAGAATTTCCAGTGCAGTAATTCAGCCTGTAAATGATCACTGCGGTAGGGATTGCATTTCACTGCCTGCTGAGCCACTCTTCCCAAAAAAAAAAAAACAAACCCCACAGAGGTTCCATGGGAACAAACCTGGGCTGGAGCTGGATCAGTCCAACACTGCCTTACCCAGAGCTCACATCTGGGGCTGGTCACTGAGGCTTCTTATGCAAAAGGGCTTCCCAAGCAGAAACCAGTCAGAAACAGCAGAATGTTCTGCCAAGATATTTAGGAAAAACCTTGAGGAATTTGCCTGTCCCTTGCAGGGGAAGGCCTTGCCTGAAGTGAGGGAAGTTGTGGTGGAACCACTGCCCTTGGGGTCAGCCTGCCAAGAGGTTCTGTGTTGCATTCTGGGGGCTCTGGGGTTTTCTTTGGTTTGTTTGTTTTTATACACATAAGAAAATGGTCAATTTTCTCTATTTTTGTATAGTTTTGCATTTTATAATCATGGGGAAATTTTACAGACTGTTCTTTTACTCGTGTGTCTTGTCTTTCCAAGTGGTGTGGTTTGCTTTTCCCGTGGAGAAAAGGCCATTCCTGCTGCTGCTGTGCCTGGATCTCACCCTGCTCCCTGGGAATGTGCTGGGGCCTCTTCCCAGCCCCTCACCAACACACTTTGCACACACCTGAGACGTCCTTAACCCTCCTCTGTCACACTCAGCTGTCCCTTCTTTGCTTTTCAGTTTTGTTTTTAATCTGAATTTGTGCATTTTGGTGATTTCTCCCTCCCAAGTGTTGTAAAAAGCCCACAGGTTTCAGGTGAGGCTTTCCCCTGCCTGTCTGCTGATGTTATTTTATCTAAAGTTGGGGTTTTTCTTCATTCCCTGTGCAGGAGATGCTGTTGGCTGGTGCATGGAAATGCTCTTGGACAGGTTTCCTCTCCCCTTGGTGCTCCCTGGCCAGGCTGGGAGCTGGGATTTCTCCCTGGTGCCTAGGATTGCTCCTTAAATAATCCTGGGATTAGCAGGGCTCCCCACCTTCTCCTCCCTCCTCCAGGGAGCTCCAGCCCTGTGCTCTGTTTCACTGAAACACCTCCCTGGAATGACACTGCCTTGAACTTTGGGATCAGAGGAGAGGAGAGTTTCTCGAATGCTAAAATCCAGCCCAAAGCAGATTTTCCCCCCTTTTTTCCCCCAGCAGAGGTGGCAATTGTCACTGATTTGGCTCTGCATAGATTTTTTTTTTTTTCTTCTGATTAATAACTTGTCACCTAATGGTGTTTTTAAAAGTTTTTCTGGATTGGGTTTGCCTCATTCCCCACAGGGATGGATAGGAAGGTTTCTCATTGAACATTCCTGGGGCTCTCAGACCCACCTCCCACATTCCCTCTGCCCTGGAATTCTGGGCTCCCTCCTCTCCAGCTGAGGCTTCCCACTCTTCTCACCCACATGGAGTCACCCCAAAGCTCCATTTGGGTGAAGTGAGAACTTCCAATCCCAAAAAGCCTCTCAGTTGTAAGGAAATAAGGAATTAGCCCTTGTCCTCAGCTGCCCCATCCTGCTGCCAGGCTGGCAGCTCCTCCCAGGTGACCAACCTGGCTGAATTTGGGTTTTTTGGTGTTTTTTTTTTTGTTGTTTCCTTCCTGGGCTCATTGCTACTAGTCCTTTCAAGTTTTTAATGTATTGATTGCGTTTTAAAATGAATGTTCCTTTCACTGAATTCTAATGAATAAACTGCAAATTTTTAGAGAACATTGGATTTCACTGGTGGCTTGGTGTTTTTGTGCTTATTTTATCCTTGCTTTAATGTTTTTCTTTCCCTTCCTCTCCTGTCTGTTGGTTATTTGCCAGTGAGGTGGAATTTTCCATGGGAGAAGGCAACAGAGACCCTTTGGAACAGGGTAAGGCTCCTCAAACCCTCATTAAGTGAACCCTGGGAAATATCCATCCTTTAAGGCAGATTTTCCCTCTCTGGGCTCCAGCAGTGACAGGGAGCAGAGATTCCCTGGCTCTGAGGTGACCCCACCTGGCTGGGCCATCTCTGGGATGGCGAGAAGGGCTGGTTTTATCTTGGATCCTGCTGGATTTGTCCCTCAGGTGCCTCCCAGGATTTCCAAATGCGTTGGAAGACCCAGAAGAAGAGTCCTGCCCTCCCTGGGCAGAAACTGAATTGGTGAGAAGCTGTAATTATCTGGAGAGCCTGATGAGCTGCGCCCTTAATGAGAGCTGGGGAGGCTCTGTCCTTTCCCTCTCCATCCTTTGGAGATCCCTGGCCAAACAACAGGTGAAGCTCTGCCCTGGGGAGGAGCCTCTCCTCCTCCTCCTGTTCTCCCTCTGTCCCAAACCTCCCTGCCCTGTTCCAAACCCTGGCTGGAAATGCTGAGTTTCCATCAGAGCTCTCTCTCTGGACCTTCCCCAGGGTAGAACTTTCCCATTCCCAGCCTGGATCCATCCCTGTTTCCTTTTAGAGTCAAACAGGCTCTGCCATGGCCACGGATTCTGCTCCTGGAGCAGCAGATGGAAAAGCTGGAAAAGCCTCCCTGCGCCTTCAGATACTCTTGAGGCACCTAAGGAGCTTTTCCAGCATCTCAGGGCAAATCTCCTCCCGCTGTGACCCCACAGAGAGGGCTCAGGGCTGCCCCAACCCAGCTCTCCCTTCAGCAGAAGTTGCTTTAAGATATTTTTAGTACTTATTTATTAGTATATAACAAATATAATATATATAACAATTTAAATATATAGAACAATTTGTTATAAAATATATAACAAATATATTTAAAATACATATTTACATGTATTTTTATTTTATGCTTTAAATATTTAAATATATATGATTTAAAGTATTTTAATATTTATTAATACATAATAACTATATAAAATATATAAAATATATAACTACATCTACTTAAATTTATTTTTATATGCATATGCTTTTATATATTTAAATATATATTCATTTAAGTATTTTAATCTTTATTAATACATAATATTTCTATAAAATATAGCACTACATATATTTAAATTTCTTTTTATATGCATATGCTTTTATATATTTATATATGCTTTAAGGTATTTTAATCTTTATTAATACATAATATTTCTATAGAATATAGAAGTACATATATTAAAATTTCTTTTTATATGCATATGCTTTTATATATTTAAATATATATGCTTTAAAGTATTTTAATCTATTAATACATAATATTTCTATAAAATATATAAAATATATAACTACATCTACTTAAATTTATTTTTATATGCACATGCTTTTATATATTTAAATATATATGCTTTTAAATACTTTAACATGTTCATTATATTGAAATATTCAATTTTTCAGCTGGGAATAACCCCCTCATCCCCCTGGGAAAGGCTCCAGCAGCTCCCAAAGCTCTGGTGCAGAGGGCTGAGGCTGTGGCTTCTCCTTTGGGCTTGAACAAGGCGCAGCTTTGGTTGGGACACTCCTGTTTGTCGCAGCTCTGGTGGCTTTGACCCCAAACAGGAGCTGGGGGAGGGGGCTTGGGGCAGCTCCACCCCTGCTCTGAGGCTCTGCTGGGACCTCCCCGTGGTGGGGACAGCGAGGGACAAAGGCGGCAGCCAGGAGAGGTGACACGGAGCAGAGGCCACCAGCGCAGTGCTCCTGGGGGAATGGGGCTCCCGGGAATCCCTGGTTGAATTTAGGGAGGGGAAAACTGCCCGGGCAGGGCAAGGGCAGAGGGCCTGAGCTGCTGATGGATCAGCTCTGATGATTTTCCTTCGTTTTAAACGTGGGAAGAGTCTGGAAGGCAATCAGCTGGGAAAAATGACCCGGGGGCTGGGTCAGCACTGCCAAGGCTGGAAAACTCAGCCAGAGGAGCCAAAAAAACCCTGGAAAGTCTGGGAAGGGGTGAGCGTTGTGTGCCTGGGAGTTCCTGGGTCATGAGCTCAACATTCAGGCTCCAAATTCCCCCTCTGGAGCTGTGATTCCACCCAGCCTCCCTCCAGCCTGCTGGGCTGTTATTCCAAGCCCCCTCCCTGCATCCCAAATCCTTCCTGGCTTAAAGAACATTCCCCAAAGCCCGGGGTTGCCTTTCCAGGTCCCGCTCTGAGGTCTGAGCCTGCAAAAGCCTCGAGGGCATTTTCTCCCGAGGTGACGGCAAAGCTGGGATTGATTCCCTGGCAGGGCCTGGGGTGATCCAGGGGATTCCTGGCTCATTCCTGAGTGCCCCAGGAATATCCCCCTTGGCTGCACCCCCAGCTCTGGCAGGGATGGATGCAGGTGAGCAGGGCATGCAGGAGATGGATTTCACCTCATCCCTGGGTTGTTTTCTCCTTCTCCCATCACCTTCCCGCTGCTCCCGGTGGCAGTGGAGTGTGGATGATGATGAGGACAGCGGGATCAGCTCTTGGGATGGCCCATCCCACGGGGAAAGCTTCAAACCCTCTGCTCTAATTGCCTCCTTGTAAACACAAATTGACTCGTTTGCTGCAAACAAATTCCAGCTGACAAAACCTCGCTGGAAGTCGCTTGTCATCACAGGAATGTATCTCACGCTTTGAAGTGTTTCTTTTTTTCCCTCTTTTTTCTCCAAATTGATTTGAAAAGCGCCGACACAACAACTTTGCTCCGTGTGAGGGAACAGGAGGGGTTTGTGGCACTGCCAGGGTCCCCAGGCCCCTCTGCCCGGGGGCTGCAAGGAAACGGCTCTGGCATGGCCTGGTGACCTTTGCGTCACCCCTGGGCCACCTGAGGTTCTTCCTTCCCTATTTCCAAGGATCAAGTGGAGCTTGTCCATCCCATCCCATCCCATCCCATCCCATCCCCACCTGATTTTATGGGGTCAGTTCCCACCTGGTGGCTCCCACTGGGGCAGCACAGGGACACCTGTCCTGGGATCCTTGTCTGTGATCCCTGTCCTGTGATCCCTGTCCTGTGATCCCTGCCTGTGATCCCTGTTTGGGATCCCTGTCTTGGGATCCCTGTCCTGGGACACCTGTCCTGGGATCCCTGTCTGGGATCTCCATCCTGGGATACCCGTCCTGGGGACACAGCAATGCCCCCACCTCACCACAGCCGCTGTTTTTGGGGGTTCCTGGTTCCCCCCCAACTCAGCCCCCGGGTGCCACATCCCAACAGCCGCTCCATGCTGGAGGATTATTTCTAATCCCTCTATTTTTAGAACAATGCTGAAATCTGTTTAATGCTGGAGGGATTTGGGGAAGAAAAAGACAACAAAGAAAGAAGAGGTTTGGCTGG
>VZSR01000193.1:1177941-1188923 GCA_013398615.1 Brachypodius melanocephalos
GAGCAGCCCATGCATGGGAAGGAGCAGGAGAGCACCCGGGAGAGCTCAGCTTTGGCAATATCCTCTGGCAACACCGAGGGGAGGGGCTGCGAGTGCCGGGACCATCCCCTGCCCACCCTGAAGGGCCTTGGTAACCAAATCCCAGCTCCTCGCAGGGATCGCATCCCTCTGTGGGGAATTTTGGAGCAGTTTTGGTGCTGGGCTGACCTCTAAGGGAGAGCTCCGTTATTGCAGCTCATGGAATCCCAGCATCTCGGAAAGGCTTGGATTAGAAAGACCTTAAAGCCCATCCATGGGCAGGGGCACCTTTCATTGTCCCAGGATGATCCAAGCCCAATGTCCAGCCTGGCCTTGGGCACTGCCAGGGATCCAGGGGCAGCCACAGCTGCTCTGGGCACCCTGTGCCAGTCCTGCCCACCCTCCCAGGGAACAATTCCTGCCCAATATCCCATCTGAATCTCTCCTCTTTTAGTCTCAAACTGTTCCCCTTTGTTCTATTATTATGTCCAATGCTGAGCTGGGTGCCCCCAAAATTCCTCGGAGGCAGCCTGGGGCCCTGGAGCACTTTTTTTGGGACAGGACAGGGGAAAACACGGAGATGAGCCAGAGCTTCACCTTCCCTCAGAGAGCCCTGAGCCTTCAACAGCTCCGAGTCATAGCCCAGGGTGATGTGTGAGGGGCTGTGACACACTGGGGACAGACTGGGAGGACAGGAGCTGCCACAGGGCAGGGCTGGATGGGAGATTGGGCAGGAATTGTTCCCAGGGAGGGTGGGCAGGGCTGGCACAGGGTGCCCAGAGCAGCTGTGGCTGCCCCTGGATCCCTGGCAGTGCCAAGGCCAGGCTGGACATTGGGGCTTGGAGCAGCCTGGGGCAGTGGGAGGTGTCCCTGCCATAGCAGGGGTAGCATTGGATGGGCTTTAAGGTCCCTTCCAACCCAAATCAGTCATTCTGTGACCCTGGAGGGGCTTGGTGGCTTCGGTGCCACCTGAAATGGCACCTGGCTGTGAGGGGGCTGCAGGTGCTGGGAGCTGTGGGGGTTTGTGGGGGTCTCACACCATGAGGGGACCCTGGGTGCCAAATCTTTGTGACTTCCCAGGGACTGGAACCCAGGCAGGCAAAGCCAGCACTGCAGTGCCCAGGCACCAGTGGCACCAGTGAGCCCAGTGTGCCCTGCTCCAGGGACTGGCAGGTGGTGGCTTTGTGGGGAGAGCTGCAAACCTGCCCTGTGTTAAAGCCCCCTCACCCCCACAGCACCCACAGTGCTGGTGTGTGTTCAGCCCCATCCCACAGAACAGTTTGGGATGTGTTTGGGATGGGTTTATGATTGTTGTTTTTATTTATTTTGTTGTTTTTATCTTATGTAGAATCTGGTGAAGGTTGGATGCTGATGCAGAGCCAGTGGGATGGGGTGAGGACATGGAATGTCATCCCACCCCAAAGGCCCAGTGTGGGCACCACAGGCTGCACTGAACTCCACTCACCTCCTCACAGTCTGGAACTGGGAGTGTGTGGTGATGCCTCAAGTCTGAGCTTTCATATTTTCATGTTCTGTGCTGCCCAGGGGTGCAGCTCTGAGCTCACAGTCAGGGTCACTCAGCTCTGCACACAGCACGGACACAAAACAAATCCTTTTCCTGCTGCACACCAAGGACAACTTTCAGCCCAAAAACACAACCAAGGGTGGCTGAAGGGAGGAACAAGAAGGATGGGACTGCACAACCTGGAGCTGGAATGGGACAATTAAACCCCAAGATGCAAATGGACCAAAACTTATCAAAGTGTGAGACCTCGTGACTGTTTGTCCATTTTGTGACCGTTTTGGGTCCACCTTGAGTGTAACCCTGGTTGAGCTCTTGTCCTGCCCAAGGTGTACCCTAAAGGCCTTTCAATAAATCCCTGCTTTATTCTCCAGCTCTGTCCAGTCTCTGTTCCAGATCAGCCTTCCCAAGGCATCAGTAGAAACAGCCCAGCGCTCACCCGGGAAGGTTTGGCTGCCCTGGGATATCCCGGCGCGGAAGCGGGGCAGGAGCTGCCGCCTGCCCGGCACCGGCTCCTCCTGGGTTTCCTCCCTTTCCGTGCTGCCGGTAAAGAGCAAATCCTGTTTTCCAAAGGAGGGCAGGCTGGGACACGGAGTGCCTGAGGCAGGGCGGGCTCGGCACGGATGGGAGGGGACACCGAGGGGCTGGAAAATAGGAACCAGGAGCTGATGTCCGAGCACTGCCCGTGCTTAATGAGGGGTGGTTTTAAGCAGAAATTTGCCATTTAAAACTCACCCCAATAAATGGGGGGCTGAGGTCCTCAAGAAACTGCTGGAGGAGGCCATGGAGCCCCTCTGGAGCCAGGCTGGGAGGGTTGGGAATGTTCACCTGGAGAGAAGGCTCCAGGGAGAGCTCAGAGCATCTGTCAGGGCCTAAAGGGGCTCCGGGAGAGCTGGAGAAGGATTTTGGGTTTTAAGCCGTGGTTCAAGAGTAGGAAGCAGTGATGGAAATCTCCCTGGGTTTTCCAGGGCTGGAGAAGTCGCTGGAGTGAAGGTCAGGATTGTCTGGATGAGACCTGGAGCCTCCACCTGCGAGCCCTGGGAGTGTTTTATAGGAAGCATCTCTGAGATTAAGGAATGTCAAAGGCAAAGGAGGCTCAAATCTGATTAAAAATTGATTAAGACTGAGTCTGAAAAGCAGAACCAGAGGAAGGAATTCCTACAGGATAAACAGAGGGACTTCCCTGCAGGGCCAGCCTGGGGAAAGGCCTTGAGCCCCTGTAAGGGCTGCTGAGAGCCACAATGATCCCAAGAGTGGCCAGGCTCTCCCTGAGCCCCAGCTTCCATCAATTCATCCTTTTTTTGGTCATGGCATCTCCCTCTCCCTCCTTGTCCACAGGATGCCTTTGGAGCCAGCAGCCCCGAGGGCAGGGATAGCCCTGGGCACACCTGGGGCCGTACCTGGGACCCAGGAACAGCCTGGCTGCTCCAGCCCCGCC
Source organism: Brachypodius melanocephalos (assembly GCA_013398615.1). Lineage (NCBI taxonomy): Eukaryota > Metazoa > Chordata > Aves > Passeriformes > Pycnonotidae > Brachypodius > Brachypodius melanocephalos. The sequence continues at coordinate 1,180,920 of VZSR01000193.1, forward strand.
GGGCTCCAGCCCCCAGGGATGAGGGGATTCCCAGCCTCATCATCCCTGAGCTGCCCTGCTTGGCCTGGGCCACCTTCCTTGTCCTGCTCAGGTCCCCTTGGCCAGTGCTGGGGGTGCCCCCAGATGTCCCCCAAAGCCCCTGAGGGGTGTCCTGGGGCCAGGCCAGGCTGGAGCAGGGATGTCACCAGGGCAGGGTGTCAGGGATAACCCAAACCCATCCCAGACCCCCGAGCCTGGCTCTGTTCCTGTGCCAGGAACCAGCTGAGGAAGGCTCCCTCCTCTTCCCCACGCTCTGGGAAAGCACAAGAAGCATTTCTGAGCATTGCCTGGCATTTCCCAAAGGTGGGCAGCGATTTTCTACCCCCCCCTTCCCTGTTTCCCTCTGCTCCCTGTGGGGTTTCTCCTTCAGACACTTTTCATAAATTTGCCTCTGCTCTGAATTTGGGTTTTTCAGTTTTTTTTTCCCCTTGGGAATGCCCCACCCACCACAGAGGGGCTTTGGAACCTGCTCCTTGTGGAGCTGTGCTGGGAGCTGTGCCTGCCTCCCTGCTGGGACCAGCCCCATTGGGACCAATCCCACTGGGACCAACCCCACTGGGACCAACCCCATTGGGACCGACCCCACTGGGACCAACCCCACTGGGACCAACCCCACTGGGACCGACCCCACTGGGACCAACCCCATTGGGACCAATCCCATTGGGACCAATCCCACTGGGACCAACCCCATTGGGACCAATCCCACCTGCGTGTCCATGCTGAGGGCTGGATGCTGGCAAGAATTGGTGTTTCCTCCCACAAAACCAGGTGAGATTGGGCAGAACTCCCACGGCAGTTCCCACACGTGTTTCCAGCATGTCTGAGGACCTTCCTCCTCCTCCTCCTCCTCCTCCTCCTCCTCCGCCTCCTCCTCCTCCTCCTCCCGCTGCTCCCAGTCACTGCCGTGGGACAGTGACGTGTGAGGCTGTTCCAGCTTTGATCCAGAGGTTTGTTCTGTTTGATCTGAGCTGTTTGATCTGATTCCTCCCTCCCCACACTCTGCTGCAGCTTTCTCTGTGCTTTTGTGCAACCCAGGGAAGTTACTCCGTGTGCACATTGACAGCGTGCCAAGGATGTGCTGCTATCTCCCATCTCCTTTTGGGATGAATTATTTGTTTATGATAATAAGGTGCCTCTTGGTGTGAAACCAGGGGGAAAAAGTAAAATCTGGAAGTGAGCCAGGCCCAGGGAAGGAGGAGTGCTGCTTTCTGTTGTTGTTTCTTCCAAAACACCCCCAAGAGCCAGTCTAAAGCACAGAATTCCCTGGCTGTGCCTGTAGATTTTCATCAAGGTGACACTTGGAGCTGGGAAGTGCCAATGTTTGAGTGCCTGGAGCAAAGCTGGGTCTTGCTGCTCCTCTTCCACATCCCAAATGTGTCTCCTGCCCTTGTGGGGTGTTGGTTTTGCTGGGGGGCTCCCTGCTCAGGTGCCCTGGGGGGGATGGACAGCTCAGCTTCTCTGGGCTCCCACCTGCTCCAGCTCCGAGGCCCCTCTGGGGATTGGGGTTGTTGCATTTTGCTGAGCTCCACTGGATAAAATCCCCCAGTTTTGAGCCAAAGCAGCCTCAGCTCAGGTGTTTCTGAAGGCTGGAGCTCTGCAGGGCCCTTCCCTGGCTGCAGCAAGGATGGATTTGGGATCAGGGCACTGTGTCCTGGGGGTCTGACTGGCACTCCTCCCTGTCAGCCTCTGTGCAGTGCCCATTTTCCTCTTCTTCACTCCTCTTATACCCCTGGTTTCCCTGGGAATATTTTTTGCTGTCACACAGCATCCTCAGCTCCGTGTTTTGGGAATTTTGAGGCTCATGAGAGATGGGTGCCCTGGGGGAAGGGGATGCAGTGAGACCTGGAATGAGAAGATCAGGTGGATCTGTGGGTTCATCCGGGGGGAGGTTCACCTCTGCTTTGCCATTAAACAAAAACTGCCCTAAAATTTTCTGGCATCTGGGAGAAAGGCTGGGATCTGGGTCTAGGGGAACGCTGAGCTCTGTGGAGCAGGGGAGCTGCAGTGGCCACAGAACAGAGGCTGTGAACAGGAATTTTTGGGACCTGGCTGATTTACAGATATTCCACCTCAGGGGGGAATTGTTACCAGCGTTCCCAAGGGTGTTATTTGTGCCTCAGGGTGTGTCAGTCACCAGAGCTGCACACTGCGGGGGCTGCATCTGCCCTGGGATGGGATGGGAGAACCATCCTGCTGGATGGGGGAGCTCCATCCATCACCTGCAGCCACCCCAGAGGCTCCTGGAGCAGCTCAGCTGTTCCCTTCCTCCACAAGGCTTTCCTGGGGCTTGTGGCTCCATTTTCCCATTCCAGGAGGAGCTGCCAGGACTCCAGGAAACCTTTCCAAGGTCTGGAAGTGGTCGTGCTGCCACTGTGGTGTTTGAAAGTTTGCTGAGGGGAAAGCCAGGGCTGGAAGCTGTGGGGCAGGAACCTCCCCAAACACGAGGTACAGGATTTGCAGAGGGTTTTGGCAGCGGAGGGCACTTTCCAAGGTGGGTGGGAGTCTCCTCATTGCTCTAAAGGCTTTCATCTGAAATTAGGGGTTTTCTGCATTGTGGGTTTTACCTCCAGCAGCATCTCCAGGGCAGCAGTAGGTGAAACTCCACGTTCTCAGAGCAGGCTGGATAAATAAAATTATTTCTTTCATGCTTAAAACCAGCTTCAGTATTTCGCAGGGTACTGGGACCCTCTGTTCTCCCCTCTTTTCCCTGCTGGAGTTGCAGCACTGCAGAGCGCTGATGGATCCTTGGGGGATATTTCCGGGGGATCCGGAGATGTGAGGGCTCTTTGCCAGCGTTCCGTTGTGTTTCCCAGCTCTGTGCAGCTTCCCTGGAGCCGGCCGTGCCCCTGTGCCGAGCCCCCGGTGTGGCAGGGGCTGTCCCGGTGGCTGTGCCCGGCTCCCGGCGCTGCTCCAGCGGCACAGAGTGACTCAGGCTGCAGAAATCCGCCCGGGGCTGCTCCCGGCTCCTGCCTTTGGAGACCGTGCCCATCTCCAGCGAGCCGGGACTGGTTCGGGCAGGGCTGCTGAACTGGGTTAATGCTCTGGCACCCCCGGCACGGGGTGAGCGGGGCTGGGGGAGCCCTGGGGGCTCCTGCTCGGGCTCTCCCGCTGCTTCCAGCTCCAATCCCCTGCCCGGCCCACAAATCCCACCCCTGTGCCTTTGGCATGAGCTGTGGTTCACCCAGGAGGGTGTCCCTGGACGTGTCCTGACAGGAAGGACAGCAAAGGATGGACCCCGAGGTGGGGAAATGGGGCTTTGGGGACCCTCGTGTCACTGAGGGGTGACTGTGGCTCCTTCTGCCCTGCTGGGTCCCAGCACCATTTGCTTTGTAAATACAGGGGAGCGCAGCTTCCTCCTCCCCACAGAGAAATTAATTAATTGCGGGAGGTTTGATGTTAAAAGCGTGGTTCCCAGGTTGGGGAAACAGGGAGAATTTGGGTGTTTCCCTGAGCGGTGTTTGCAGGGCGGCTGCAGGAGGTGTGGGGTAGTGGGTGGATCCCACAGAGGAGCGATTTGCTGTGAGTTCAGGGAGTGGATCCCACCGGGACCATCCCCTCCTGGGACCAGGGGGGTGTCAGGGCAGGCACTGGGATCCTGGAGCCCCAGCTCTCATCCACCCTGGGCTATTAATAACCCCCCGGGAGGCTGCCAGGCCGCAGGAAACGGAGGAAATGAAGTTAATACATGGAAATGTTTCCTTGTTTTCCCACTCGCCGCTCGGGGCTGGCCTGCTGCTCCTGTCACTCCCATCCAGCCCAGGATGCGGTGGGCTCAGGGGCTGGCTGGTGCTTCTGAGAGAGCCTGCTTTGGGAAGAAGAGTTGAAGGATGGGGATACGAGAGGGAAAAGGACTGTTCGGGTGTGTTGGAGCTGCTTAGAAACAGGGAGGGGGCTATTCCATGGGGTGAACGGGGAAAAAGGCGCCTTTCCTTGTGGATTTGGGGCCAGTCCCGTGCGGGATGTGGAGCCTGGAGAAGGGGGCCGGGCTGTGCGGGGCCAGGGCGATGCTCCGTGACTCAGCCCCGCCGGCCAGAGCCTTCCTGCGGCCCCCGGCACGGGCTGGGCCCCCCTCAGCCCCTTCCCACCTCTCGGCGTTATTCCTGCCCTTCTCCAGGGGGATGCTGCCTCGGGGGCTCTGACCCCAAGCACACCTGGAGGCTTCACCTCGGCAAAGAACAGCTTCTCCCGCAGACCCCAAAACCTTTCTGCAGCTTCTCCCGCACATCCCAAAGCCTGTCTGCAGCTTCTCCCGCAGACCCCAAAACCTGTCTGCAGCTTCTCCCGCAGACCCCAAAACCTGTCTGCAGCTTCTCCCGCAAGTCCCCAAATTCGTCTCTGCAGCTTCTCCCGCAGATCCCAAAGCCTGTCGGGGGCAGAGCCCGGGTTCTTCCTCTCCTCGGCGTGGGGCGGGTTTAGGGGATGTGCTGACTCTTGGTGTTGTTTGCTCCTCTGCCAGTCGGTTTCTTGTTAAGACAAGATCCTCCTCAGCACGTTCCTGGGTGGAGCAGAGCCAAAGGATGGAGCTGGAATCAGGGACACGCTCCGGGATGGAAGGAGAGCCCTGCACCACATGAAGAAAACTTCATGGATGGAGGAGCACATCAGCCCGGCAAAGCCAGGCCAGAGATGGGGACACCAAGAAACACATCCTGCAAACTCCGCTGAGCTATGGAGAACCAGCCAGGAATTGCAGCAGGAAGGATCTCCTGGAAGCACAGCAGCTCCAGGGATGTGCCTCATGCTCAGCTCTCACCTTGGGGAGTTCATCCTCTCCTCCAGGTTTCCCTCCCTGTTTGCAGCTCTGGTTTGCCACCGCCGGGCTCTGGCGGTGTGGGCGATGCTGAGATGGCTCCTGTTGGGCTGGGAATGTATTCCCAGGCTCCTTCCCCTCCCTAAAAAATCACCTTTGAGGAGAAGGAATAATCAAAGCCCAGGGCAAGGATAGGAGTCACCCCCGAGCTAACACTGGTGGGTGCAGGGACAGCAGCACAATTAGCGCTCATTACAGCACCAATGGGGCGATAATGAGCGTGGGTTGGTGCTGAGCAGGGCTTTGCTCTGCCCCATCCTGCAGCCATTAGAACGGAGGAAAAACCAGTCCCTATCACCACTTCATGAATTGATTGGAGGCTCTGAGAGTGGGTGTCGGACTAAGCCACCCCGTGCCCGGCCCCTCTGAGACCACCCGAATTTAAACCTTCCCTGCCCGGTTACAGGCGTTTGTCCATCCTGAGAGCCAGAGGGAGCACCAGAAGAACAGCCAGGTGGGAAATCGCCTGGTTTTAGGAGGCTGTGTTTGGGTTTGACCCCCAGGGTGGGCTGCAGGGTGTTTCTCTCCCTGTGGCGTGGTGGGGGCTGGAGGGAGTTCCTGGGATTCCCTGCCCGGATCAGGGCATGGCAGCAGCTGCTGGCCAGGAAAATCTCAGCCTGTGCCCACCTGGGAGCTGTGATTTGATGCCCAGCTGTGGTGGGAGGGTGCTGGGATCAGGTGTCCTGTCTCAGCTGGAACTGTTTGAATTAAATGTAATAGAAAATGAAAGCAGACAAGAAACTGCTGGCACCTAATAAAGGTAAAAGCTAAGGAATAAAGTGGGAGTGTGGAAGTGCTGAACCCTTCTGGGCAGGGATAGGAGCCTGTAGCACCTGGTCACGGGGTCTGAATTAAAAATGAGGATTTAAGGAGGCCCTGACCTTGTGTTTTCGTGGATTTCAATGCTCACATCAGGTATGGAGAGCTGTGAGAGCGATAGCGAGCTGAGAGTGGCAGGGACTGCAGGTTATGGGATGGGGGGACACCGTGGGTCCCTCCCCATGGCACTTACAAAAAGCTTACAAAGACTCATTTTTATCAACCTGGGTGTTTTCTAACCCAATCCTGACTCAGCCCAGCTGTAAATCTGAAGCCCTGCAGCAGCCCGAGGTCTCCTGGACCAGGCAGCTGCAGTTCTGTGGATCTGAACTCCTCACAGGCACCCCAGCAGGGAGGGGTGGGCATGTCTTAATCATATTTAATCACATTTTCTGACTCCTCCGTCACCGCAGAAATGTTGTTTGGGTTTCCAAAAGGCTGCTAATTCCTTATCGCATTTGTTTTGTGTTTTTTGCACTTCAGAGATATTTCAGGAGTGGTGTTTGGATGGCTCTGGGGGGGTTATGTCCTTGGATGGCGCTGGAAGCAAAGTGTCTGCTGGGGGAGAGGTGAGGAGGGAGGAAAGGATGGTGGCTGTGGCCCTGTCTGGTGGATTGTGTTTAAAATTTCAAGGTTGCTACACCATCAAAGCTGGGGTTTAGGGAGAAAAAAGGGCTGGAAGTTGTGAGCTGTTACCCTCATCCCGTTGGGCACATCAGTGTTGCTGCCCCTGGATTTTGTGCTTATTGTGATTTTTTTTTTTTTTAATGCACCCAAGGATTTTCTTCAAGCCCAGCTTATGCAGCTCTGCGACCCCCTCAGACTCTCACCTTTCCTGGAAAAGGGAGCTTTTAGCTGCTTCCCGTGAGAAGGAAAACAGGAGATGACACAATTTCATGTTCCAAGTGGGAATATTAAATGCAGCTTGGAGCAGAGCCCCCATTTCCCCAGCCCCAGGTGTCTGATCCCAGGAGAGCAGCTCTGTGGGTGTTTATGGGATGGGGAGGGGGCTGGATGTGACCCCTGTGCAGCACCAGCAGGGCTGAGCTTTTCTTGGGAGGTAGCTCAGCCTCAAACCCCGCCATGACACTGTTCCATCAGCTGTTGGCTCCTGGGAGGAACTGGGATGGAATTTTGCCCCTCACACTGACTCCCCATCAATGGGCCATAGGCACAGAAAGTTCAGGAGTTTCTTGCTGCCCCTGGTGAATTTCAAGTCTTTTCTTTGGCTTTGGTGCATCATTGAAACCATGGGAAAAGCAGCTGGAAAACTCTGTGCTTGTGCTGCTCCAAAGGAGTGATTGATATGATGCTCCCAATTACATTTAATTGTGGTTATCCTATTAATAACAGCCTCGTTCTGTGGCACACACCTGCCTCTCCATGGGAAACACTGTTAGCATAACTTAAAACACCAATTACACACGAAGGAAAAGCAGCAATTAAATCCACTAAGCCTTGTGCAAATAATTATTTAATTTCCCTGTAATATTTTTAATGTTATAAAGGCCGTTTTTTTCCGAGCAATTCTTTATTTGTGTGATCTCCTATTTGTCCATGTGGGAACATGGATGGAGAGCATGCCTGGATTTGCAGGGATTTATGGAGAGGGGGATGCATGGTCAGGATGGGAATTGTTAAAAAAACATGTGGATGTGGCACTTGGGGACACGGATCAGTGGTGGCCTGGGCAGTGTGGGGGAATGGATGCCCTCGATGGTCTGCGAGGGGTTTTCCAGCCTTCACCATTCCATGGTTCTGTGGGGAACAAGCCTGTAACGCTCAGTGCCGTTTCTCCAGGAGTTTCTGGTTTCCAGGAGTGTTTGGAAGCACCTGCTCAGACCCAAAGGAGCTGGGTTTGGGGCTATGTTGGCCTCCTCTCCCAGCAGGGGAAAGAAGGGGTCTTCCTCCTAGAGACAGGGAAAGGGAAGCTGGAAAGGAGATACCACCCTGTGATAGCAACTCCATTCGGGAATCAGAAACCTGGATAACATAACATAATAATTTATTTCCCACCATGTGGGCTGCTCAGCAGGGATGGAAGAGCCGATGTTGGGTGTTCTGGGCGTGCCCGAGGCAAGGTGTCTTCTTGTCACTGTGGAAAGGACCTTAGGGATGATTTGGTTGGGCCGGGCCCCTCTTGGGGGACAGAGCCCAGGAGCCTTCGGTGCCCCCCCTGCCCCTCCCGCGGCCGGGGGTGCCGGGGGTGCGTGGGACGGGCCGGGGCCGCGGCCGCGCTTCCTCCGATTGTTCTTCTCTCCGGAGCGGGGCGGGGACACGGCGGGGACACAGCGGGGACAGCGACCCCCGAGCGCTGCGTGCGGGCATCGCCCCCA
>VZSR01000193.1:1189023-1208513 GCA_013398615.1 Brachypodius melanocephalos
CCTGAGCGCTCCGCCGGCCCTGCCGGGGCTCCCGGGCCGGGGCCGGCGGGGAGCGCCCGGGCGCAGCCGGGAGGGCGGCGGGAGCGGGTCCCGGAGCGGGGCTCCCCCTCCGCCGCCCGCTTTTGCTTTTCAACTTGAGTCCCTCGCAGGAGCTCGAACCTTCGGGCGCTTTTAATTTTTTTTTTAATTATTATTATTTAGTATTCTTTTTGGTGTTTTAAAACTTTTTTTAATTTTTAAGAGGTTTTTTTTTTAAAAAACATTTCAACTTTCCGACGCCAGCGCGGAGTTTTTGCCCTGATCGCCGGGACCGCGTGCGGCGCCGAGGCCATGCGGTGAGCGAGGTAAGAGCGGGGCTGGCACCGGCACCGGGGCTGGCATCGGTACCCCCGTCCCGGCGTGGGGCTGGGGCTGCCCCCGGAGCCGCGACTTCAATGAGAGTAAAGTGTCGCATCGCTTCTCTTTGTGTTCTGACCCCATAAATCCGTGTCATCCCCGCGCAGGTACCCGCAGGACAAACCCTCCTGTCCCCCAGAACGGTCAGAAAGCGGCGAAGTTCGGATTAGTTTCGCAAAACCTCCCTTTTTTTATGTAACATCACGTGGGAATCTTTTCTTTGTTGGGGTTTTTGGCTGTGTTGGAGCTGCTGAGGAAGCACCGGCTCGAAGCTGAGCGGGGCAGTTCCTGCCGCGGGCCCGGGTCCGGGTTTATTTTCCGCCGCGTTTCAGAATCGAGCGGGTTTGAGCCCGGTTTACCCTCGTGTGAGCACTCGAGTTGCTGGGTCACTGCTGCCCAGGCTGATTGAAGGCGCGTTGGAGCCCAGGGGAACATTTCGGTGGGCTCTGGTGGGAGTTCCGTGGTTGAGAGCGTTCACTCCTTACTGGTTTTAGTGGTCTTGGGGAAGCTGATGGGAGAGCAAGTCTCACTGAGGTGTTTACAGAGCCTGGCTGGAGGGTTCCTCTTCCCACCCCCACCTCGGTGAGTTGGCTTTACACCTGAACATTTATGAGATGAGAGATTTCAAAACGCGGGGATTAATGGCTGATATCACCTCCCTGCTCCTCCCTCGGGTTTTGTTATAAAACGAGGCACGACTCCTTCCCCGAGTGACGACAGATGCCGGCACCGGCTCCGTGTTCGTGCGGGCCCGGGCTGCGGTGCCCGGGTCACCGCTGACCCCACAGCGCTGCCTGGGTACAGGCTGTGAAACCCTCGCTCTGCCGATCCAAACCTACTGTAACTCTTTAAACCAAGTATTTATGGAATGCTGCTCACTCCCTCGCCGGTATCGTCTCGGATTGGCTTTGGGGAAAGTAAAATTGCCAAATTTAGGTCTGTTCCAGTCGGTGCTGGAGCAGGTGGATGCTTTGCTGGAGCTCCTGCACAGAGGGTTTGGGTGCCCTGCTCCAGTGCCGGCAGGACGGCTCATTCCGGTGGCATTTGGTGCCTCATTGACCAGACAGGTACTGGGAGTGCCGAATTTCTGCTGTGCCACCTCGTTCTCCTGGAATTAATTTGACTTCTGTGCATTGCAAGAAGAGCTGGCCAATGTTTGTGTTGGGGTGGAGAGGGGACGCTGTGCTGCCCAGCATCCGTGGTGTCCAGGGAAGTTACGGACCCAGAGCCGCTCGGTGTGTGACACTGAGGTGCCCTCTGTGGCCTCAGGGTGGGCTCTGTCCTTCAGAGAGGTGACAGTGACCTCGCTGCCTTGCTCTCCTCCTGCTCAAGGAGTTGTCCCAGAGCTCAGGGGTTCGTCCAGGTGGCACAGGTGGAAGGGGGTGGTCCAAGGGAAGAAGCCGCTGGTGGGGAGGAGGACGAGGCAGGTGCATCATCACGAGATAAGGAAAAAAGCATCCCCTCCTTGGAGCAGCCTCCTGATGAGTTCAGCTGGAAGTGCTGCAGAAAGCTCTGCTTTGGAAAGATGAGTCTGGAACGGTTCAGCTCAAAGCCACAGGTGCAACAAGTCGATTTCTGGTGCTTTGCTCCATTTTTGGTTCATCCCACACCTGTTTTAAATGTTATTCCTTCCCATCCTGGTTCCCAAGCACTGGAGGCTCTTGCCCGCTGTTACCGCTCGTTTTCCTGAGTGCTAATTGCTCTCAGCCATCCTGTTCAGTGAGTTTTTGTTCTCTCCAGCTTGCAGGATCCTGTGAAACTTCCAGGTGAAGTTTGAGAATGAGTTTGCTTTTCAATTTACCTCACTAAGCCTCAGAAATAGTCTGGAGGATCCCAAGGACCTGAGTCCAGGAGCTGAAAACCTCCCAGTTAATTCCTGCAACCCAGTGACCCTTGGAGCGGGTATTTCTGCCTGTATCCCTGCCCTTGTATTTGTGCCTTGTGATCCCAAACACTTCCCCAATCTTTGCACTGAGATCAGCTGAATTAATGAAATTCCTGTGCCTCAGGTGGGAGCAGCTCCATGGGCCCCTCCATGGGCTGGGTTCCTGCTGGCACCACGAGCCAGGGATGTCCTGTGTGCTGCCCCGTGGGCCCTGCCAGCCTCGTTTCAGGGCACAGGCATCACCAACTTTGATTTTTGTGAGGTGTTTTGTGTGAAAAGCCTGTTGTGTTTGGCTTTCTCGCATCCAGCACGCAATGGCTGTGGGAAGGAGGTTATTTCTGGCTTGGTGCTGACATTAGGACGCAGTATTAATTTTCCGTTAAATGACAGATTTATTGGAGTTTTCTTCATCTGCACGGTCTGACCTGAAATCCTGAGCTGGAATTTGCCAGAAGGGGGCATTTTGCAAACATCACAAAGGATTTTGGTGGCAGGGAGATGGGCAGGGTGAGCTCGGCTGGAGAATTAGGTGGCGATGCGTGGCTGGGAACCACCGTGGAGTTTGGGGGAAAATTCTCATGCAAATAAACACTAATAAATGAATTTGGGGTCATTTAGTGCTGAGGGCTGAGTGCAGGGAGACCAGTTCAGTCCCACTGCAGCCTGCTGGCTCCAAGTAGTTGTTAAAATAAGAAACTCTGGAGTAGCCTTGGAGTTTTGGTTTTTTTCCTCCGAGGAAACTCTTTAAAAATGCCTTTTCCAGTTACCTCCCAGTAATTGTTTCTTGCTGGAGGTTGAGATCTGAGAGCTCTGGGGCTCTTGCATGAAGTTTCTCTACTTTTCCAGAGGCTGCGGCACCCACAGCTCTGTGTCCCCTCAATTGGAAGGTGTTGCTCATCCTGTCTCAGTCCTGCCCAGTAAAGCCAGTCCTTCCCTGTGGAACACCAGGAGCTATACTGGAGCTCTGGGGGTTGTTTTTTTGCAGGGGGTGTGTTGGATTTGGGGTCTCAGGCAGTGTGTGCTTTCCAGCCTCACCGTCTCTCCTCACCTCTTATGTCCCCATCCCAAACCCAGAGCCCTCCTTAATCCTGGCATCGAGGCTTGGCTGTCTCTGCCCTTCAGCATTTACCTGCAGGGGGGATTTTAAGGGGCTGCTTGGGGTCAGCCCTGCCCTGGACCCACAGCCTTGGCTGGTGGGAGCTTGGGTGGGAACCTCATCCCCTCTTCAGCCCTGGGAGAACAAGGCAGAGACAAATTAGGGGAGCTGAGGGAAGAAATGGGCTGAAAACCTTGTTTGTGTTTCTGTGGTTCCCTCTTTGATGTCCCAGCTGCTGGGTTACAGTCTGTGTGCTAAATCCAGCAGGAAGGGACTGAATTTGGCCAGTTGTGTTTGTTCCAGGAGGTCTCTTGGCGGTGCTGGAGCATCCCCAGTTGTTCAGGATTGCTGCTAAGCTTGGCTCAGGTGCCATCACCCGTTTCCTGAGCTTCTTCCTTCTGCAGTAAATGCTGATCTCTGCACATCGAGAGTGATGGGATTCCTGGGGTGATGGGGAAGGTGTGCAGAAATAAAACCAAATCTTAAAATCACCTTCCTGCTGCTCCTCCCTTCTTCCCAGGCTTGACTTCTCTCCCAGTTTTTTCCCTTTCTCCCCCTCAGTGGTGCAGGGAGATGAAGAGTGGTGGCTGTGGCCAGCTCAGCACATTTTCGCTCTGCCCCTCCTTCCTTCTCAGGGCACTCCTTGTGCTCTTCCCCTGCTCCAGCCTGGGATCATCCACCATTCCTGCTTTGCTATAGGAGCTTGTCCTTGATTTTTCTCAGTGTTTGGGGCTGTGCTGATCCCTCATTCCAGGTAGAAGCTCCAGCACTGGAGCATTTTGGCTGCAGTTGCTGCTTCTGGTGCCTGATGCCATCAGCAGCTCTGTCCTTGCTGCACCTGTGCCATCTTTCCAGGAGAGATGGAGAGATTTCCATGAGCCTCCCAAGCCCCAGCCTGCTCCGTGCTGCTTTCCCAAGCGCTGCAGGATATGAAACATCCGTGAGAGAAAAGCCAGGTCCAGATGTTGCAAAGGCTGCTGTGATAATGGATTACCCACAGCCATTCCGGCCTGGATGCCTTCTGTTCCAAGCCACTGGTGTGGTTTTTTCCCTGCTTCTCAGCCTGGGCCGGGTTGTGGTGCTTTCCCTGTTGCCAAAAGGAGCATCCCAGCTCGGGCAGGAGGCTGGAGGAGCTGCCCTGACGCCGTGTTCCTGTGGCAGAGCTTTCCCAGGGTGTTTTCTCCCGGGAGCTGGCGCGCGCTGCCGCACAGGAAATTCTGGTTGCACCATTATTGCAGAGCCTATTGTTTGGGGCAAGGGCAGGATTCGGGCTTGCTCACATCCTCCAGTGTCTCGCTGTGCTGAAAGGATGTGGTGGGGTAGCCGGGGCTGCAGGAGGAGCACAAAGCTCCGGCCTGGTTTTGTGCAGAGTTCACGCTTAGCCCAGATCCCTGCGTTTCTGCCCAAACCCGCTCCTCTGGTTTTTCATGGGAAACCTCGGGGTTAAGGAAAGCTTGGAGTGAGGATGAAGCAGGGCACAGTCCTTTGTTGCAGTTTGCAGCGTTTTGCTGCTCAGCCCGATCCTGTCTGTGGATGGTGTGTGGTGTGGAGCCGGCACACCCTGAGGGATTGTAAAATCAGGGTTTGGGGGGATACAGAACCCACCGGGTGCTGCCTTTGAGATGCTGGCACACGTGGCCTGGATCTCAGGGTGTGTGTAGGCAGCAGAGCACGGGGTAGCTCTGTTTCCACCTGCCACAGCCTCATGGTGTGACCAAGGCTGCCTGTTCACCTGGCCATGCCTCAGTTTCTTATGAGTGTTGGAGTGAGCTGCTCTGCCTGTGCTTTCGCTTTGCCTTTCTCCCTTCATTAATCCTTGTGGCTGAGATGGTTGCAGCGATAGCTGCCTTTCCCAGGCTGGGCTCTGTGCCTTGCAAAAGCTGCTCCTCACTCACCTGTGTGAGCCACAGCTGCTTTCAGGGATGTTTTGGCTGCCGGCAGGAGCAGGAGGATCCCAAAGCTTTGCTGTCCAGGCTGCGGGGCTGGCTGCTCACCCTCCTCGGGTTTCTCATTCCCTTTTGGCCGCCGTCCCAAAAGAGGGAAAGCAGCAAAGCTGGGCAGGTGTAAAGAGCGAAGCTGCACGTGTGACACTCCTGCAGTGCCACACGCCAGGGCAGAATTCAGCCGGGTAGTTCCAGGGGCTGCTGCCTGATCTTGCAGTGCCCCAGCAGAGCCCCGTGGGCTGTGCTGATGTGTGCAGCAGGGTGGCTGAGCAGCTGTGAGCTGGCATGGAAAGGGACCCGAGCGCTCCTGTGCTGTGCCCGTGCTGCCACGTGCCTGGCAGAGGGACGGGGAGCCTGGCAGCAGCCGTCCTGTGTCCCTCAGCTGAACAAGCCACGCTGGCAGTGCCTGCAGCTCTGCTGCTGGCACAGGGCACCAGCTGATGCCGTCCTGCTGCCACTGGGCTGGCATTGTCTGCCAGGGGCCTCCCGCACACTCAGGGCTTGTTTGGGAGAACCATTAATCAGTTTAAAGCTGCCCCGTGTCACTCGTGGCTGTGAGAAGTGCCCATTGTGTGAGGGAACAACAGCGGCGATGTGAGCGGCTGCCCCGGCACGGGAACTGTGTCACTGCAGGGGGAGGTGACACGTCCTGCTGGCCTGAGGTGGCCGCAGCACCTCCGGGCCGGAGCTTTGGCCCGGCTTCACCACGGCACCCTCGGGCCAGGCTGGGGCAGGGCTGGCACCGGGTCCTGCCTGAGCCCGGCACTGCGGAGGAGGAGGAGGAGGAGGAGGAGGAGGAGGAGGAGAGCGTTCAGCCGGTGTTTGAGCAGTGCAAGGTGTTGGGTTTGCACTGGAAGGGCTCTTCCCATCGGGCACCCCCAGAGTCTGTCACCACCTTCCCATCCCTCCCTTGCACTGCGGGGAGCTGGACAACGTTCCTGGGTGCAGAGCATGTCCTAAACTGGGTTTAGGGACAGCAGCACAGGCCGTGTCCTTCTGCCCTCACACCGGGAGTATCCACTCATGGATGACGGGGAAAGCTGGGAGAGCAGCAGGGCTCAGGGTGGGCTTGGCATTTGCACAGAATGCTCTGTGCTGCTTGCTGTGGGTGATGCCAGCAGGCTGGGCATGGCCCCAGGGTGTGGGAATGCCGGGCATGGCCCCAGGGTGTGGGAATGCCGGGCATGGCCCCAGGGTGTGGGAATGCTGGGCATGGCCCAGGGTGTGGGAATGCCGGGCATGGCCCCAGGGTGTGGGAATGCCAGGCATGGCTCTGTGGTGTGGGAATGCCGGGCATGGCACCAGGGTGTGGGAATGCCGGGCATGGTCGGGGTGGGTGCCTGGGAGCCCACCTGAGCCCGAGGGATGCTCTCTGCACCCTGTGCTCTCTCTCTCTCTCTCTGTTTTCCAGGGAGATTTCACACACCACTGGCTGATGAGATGGCTTTATGTGGTGTAAGTCCTGCCAAAACAATTTCTTCCTGTTATTGCTGCTCCAGTTTTAGAGGAGTGATAAGAACCTTTTGCAGGGACCTGGTTTCTCCCAGGGGCTCTGCTGCTCTGAGGTGGGAGCTTTGAGCAGCAGTTCCCAGGGTGACTTTCCCTCAGTCCTTCAGTGAAATTCACAGTTAGATTTATTTAAATGTTTTAAAGAATGGCTGAGTATAGTCTGTGTAGGGTCTCTGCACAGCCAGGTTCATTTTCGGTGATAATTCCTATGAATTCTTCTGTATTCTTCACTTGCTCATGGAGGTGGTTGATGAAGGGCAAAGACCTTGACACAAAGACCCTGTGTTAAAATGAAAGCTGAGACAATGTGAGGCTGTGTTTGGATCTGGACTGGAGTTGTGGGACCATCCCAGGTCTCAGCCCTGGTGCCTTCAGCTGATGGTTTCTCTTGTCGCACCATTTTGTTTCCCTTCCTGCAAAGACAGATTTTTAAGGCCAGACCTTAAATATTCCAATGGGAATGAGGGTGGATCTTAAAACCCCCTTCTGCTTGGTTTTTAATTTGTTTTGAATGAACAGACTGAATATAAAGCAGAGCCAGCAGAAATACAGAATGGTAGAATGGTTTGGGTTGGAAGGGACCTTAAAGAACATGTTGTTCCAAGCCCTGGGTGGGCAGGAACACCTTCCTCTGGAAGGTTTGTAGGGTTCCAGCATGGGCCTGTGCCAGGCAGTGCTGGGTCAGCTGTGGTGACTGATGATAAAGGAATAATTCCGGGTTTCCCAGTGGCAAACAGAGCTGGGAGGGCTCCGGTCGCTGCTGAACAATCGGGATTGAACAGGCTGCACCCCTGTTCCTGGGAGAGGGCTGCTGGCAGGAAGGAAAACCAGGAGAAAAGGCACTCAGTCACTGGGGTGAGGGGCTGTCCCAGCACCTCTCACCTCAGGAGGGTGAGAGAAAGCCTCGCAAAAGCCCCTGGTAAATTCAAACATTTGAGCCGTGAGGATTCTGCAGGAGGGAGGAGCTGAACTCCACAGGGACCTTTGGCCAGGTCTGATGCTGGCTACTGTGTAGATGAGTTGGTGTTTGCAAACAGGGATTCTGCAGAAGGGATCTGCTGCAGCAAGAGCCAAATCTTCCCTTCTGACCCTTCAGGGGTTGATGTTTTCTCACTCTGGGATGCAGCAGCAGTGTCTGGAATTCTCCGAGGGCAGGAACTCCTCTGTGGCCTCTCTTCAGTCTGTAATTGGTCCCTGTGACTTCTTGCCATAATAATTAAAGCCAAGTATTTAAATAAACTTTTGTAAAGATAATGAGTTGCGTTAGGTAGAAATATTTGTATGAAATGGAAGCAAATAAATTATGTAACCCAGCCCATGTTTGATACAGGTAGAAGCAGTTTTCTCCAAGACACAGATTATTCCGTAATTGCTCCTTAATGAAGTTCTTGCCTCTTTCCTCTGAAGGGTTTACTCTTGTCCAGAGCATAGGAGGAAGCAGCAGGTTTTATTTATATTTATTTATATTTATTTATATTTATTTATATTTATTTATATTTATTTATATTTATTTATATTTATAATTACATTTATATTTATATTTTTATATATTTATATATATATTTATATATATATTTATATATTTATATATATTTATATATATATATATATGTGTGTGTGTGTGTGTGTGTGTGAGTTTTATGATCCAGGCTGGCATATTTGTACTCCTTAAAGCTCCTCTGTCATGGGTGAGTTTTGCACCCAGAGGGATGAGGGCAATGCCACAAAACAGGTCTGTAGGAAATACAGGGGGTCTGTTCCTGTGATTTCAAGCTGGAACATTGTGATAATTACTCTGTAATCTTTCCAGGCACCTTGCTTTGATTCCTGGAAAGTCCCACCTTTATTTACAGCTACAGCATAAGCTGTAAGTGTTAAGGCAGTTGAAAAATATGACTTTTTTGGGGGAAGAGCTTTACTGCAGGATGCTGCAGGACAGCTCCATGGAATGTGGATTGATTGCTGGCTGCTCCTTGAGGCTGGATTCTCGGAAGATCCAAAGCATTGCCCATCTTCCCTCAAACACACAAAAGGTGGTGTAACTTCGGCTGCAAGCAGGGAGGAGCCATGGATTTAGGTGGTGTCGTAGGGACCTTCCCTGGTTCCTTCAATCCCCTCTGCTGCATGAGGATAACACATGGCAAGGATGAATACTGACATCCCAAATTTGAGTTTAGTTTGGGCACCTAAATACATGTTGGTGCATGTTGGTGGGAAATCTGATTTTGGTGTTAAAGGCACAGCTTTCCCCTAGGGAGGGAGCTGGGTTAGGGGTGTCTGGGAGCATTTCCTGAGTGTGCAGGAGGGTTTCTAGAGAAGCAACAGCATGGGACAGGATCTTCTGCAGAGTCCAGCCAAGTAGCCTGCAGAGCCTGCTGTTAATCTGCTGCTTTGCTGGTGGTAGAGAGTTGGGGTTCAGCCTCACATGCCTTAAATTGTGATTTCTGACTCTGGAGGTGTGGGGACACCACATTTGAAGCTGGATAAATAACAGCTGGGTTTGGTCTGGTGGCTGTGGAGCTTCATTGTTGTAGAGATGGGTCAGAACTTTGTGTTCCTGAGTTGGAATGGACCCCAAGGATCGCTGAAGTCCATCTGCTGGCCCTGCACAGGAAAACCCTAAAAATCAGCACATAACCCAGCTCCCAAATGAGAGGCTTAATTAATTTGCTCCCTTCATTTGCTCCTTCTCTGCGTGTACACCCAGGGGAGGGGCAGCTTGGGAGGGGAATTCAGCACAGGCTTCTGCCAGGGTTGGAACAAATGCAACAAGGGTGATGCCTTGGACCTGAGGGTCGCAGAGATTTCACTGGGTTTCATTGATTTTCATTGGGTATTTCATTCCTGCCCTCCTGGACCTGTCCTGTCACCCCCTGGGGGCTGTGGGGCAGAGGGTCCCTGCCTGACCTGTGTTTGTGTGTTCACAAGCAGGACTGCAGCACCCACCTGCCCTGTGCCAGGGATGGCTCCTTGCAGCCCTTCCCAGCTGCTCTGTCTTTCAGGGAGATTATTTCTGGCACGCTCTGTCAGGTTTCTTGATTTTCTTGCTGCATGTAGTTGTGAAACAGCAGCTGTTCTGCAAGTGCTGCTGCTGGGCTGGCACTGGTTTGCCTGCTCCTGTGGAGAAGAGGGAGAGTGAGTTAAGGGCAGACAAGAAAAAGAGCGATTAAAATCGATGGAAGATCCCTCTGGTTCTGTGGGAATTGAGTTTTGCTCAGGTTTTCTGCTGGACAAGCTCATAGTCTTTAATTTTTTTGCTTTGTTTTGTTGAAACACGTCTGTTGTTTCCTCTGAAGGAAGAAGGGGTCACTTTTTCCACGCTGCTGACGTGAGCTGTGAATCACAGTGGTGTTGGGAAGGTGCTGTCCCTGGGACCAGTCACCTGTCAGAATATTTGCTGCCCTCACCCGATGTCCTGAGGCATTTTGCAGTCTGTGTGCCACATGGTTGGGTATGAGCACAGCTCAGGATGCACTCCTGATGCTCCTTGAGGGGTGGGCAGGAAGGATTGACTCCTTAAAGGTTTGGATTTCCAGGCAGCGCTGTAGCCTGTGGATGGGAGGTGATTTTATTACAGGGTGGAAATGTGTCAGCACTTAGCAAAGATCCAGCACATGGCCTGGAAGCCAAGGGGGGTTTGCATTGGTGCTCCAGCCACAAGAAAGGCACAGCTCTGGAGGGCCCTGCAGAGAGCTGAGCAGGTTTTGTGGATGCTGGCAGTGCTGGGGAGCCCCTGGGAGCTGGGGCTGGTGCTGCCCTGCCTGTGCGGGCACGTGGAGCCTGCCCTGCGTGGGAGTTCCTGCAGCTCCTGCAGCAGCTCGGCAGGGTTTGAAACCCAGCACTGAGGAACCATGAGCTGGGGTGCCCTGGCTCACTGCACCCTCCACAGGGTGCACATCCTTGCACAACTCCTATCCTTGTCTTTTCCAAGGATTTGCAGCCTCGTGCCTGGCTGCTGTGGAGCTCCAGGGCTTTCCAGAGCTGTGGAAGGGTATCACTGCTGCTCAGCATTGGCTGCACACTGTCACCTGTAAAGAATTTAGGGTTGTGTGACATGAGCTGGCAAATGAAGATGTTGTTTTTTGCCTGGTGGCAATGTTTGGATATCCACGCTGTGCAATTTCCTGCAGAAACTAGATATTGCCTGCACATGTTGCCAGACTATTTGTGTTTTAAAGCCTGGCTGGAGTTGCAGGTGTGCTGGGCTCATCCTTGGATCTGCACCTCAGAGAGGATGGGCACTTTCAGGGTGACTGGTCCTGTCCTCCCCTGCTTGTGGCTTTTGTGCAGACTTTTGCCACACATGGCAATAAATTTTTTTGCTGTTGAAAAGAAGTCATTGGAGAGACTACAGAATATACAGAACATAGAAAAGGGTGAAATAGAAAGGTGCCTAATACTCAGAACACAATCCCAGCTCCTTGTAAAAAGATTCAGGGTTTGTTCCATAAATAGGGACAAATTAGCTGCTTCTGCTCTGCTGAGTGTTGATCCCTAAAGAAAAGGGGTGAGCAGCCTTGGGGAGAGCAGGGTGGGCAGGCAGAGGAGACAGGGCTGTGGCCACCTGTGCCTGCACAGCCCCATCCCTGTGGCGGGGGCAGGGGATGGAAAGCTCATCAGCAGTGATGTTAATTGGATGCAATGTGGGCTCCCTGCGTGGCCCCAGCAGAGTGTGGCCGGCTCGAGCAGGCCCTGGAGCGTGAGCAATGGGAGCTGACAGTCCCTTTTGCAGGGCAAAGCCTGGCTGGGGACACCGAGCTGGGGCCAGACAGGGCTGTGCTCCCTGTCCCTTCGCCTCGGCTCGGCTGGTTTATAGTCCCTGTGGGATCATCCCGGTGGGCTGGCCTTGATAAACTGGGGGTTTGAAGCCTTGGGTTGGGACATGAGGAGCAGCTGGGCCAGGCTGGGCTGAACAAATGCAGGGTAACTCAGCAACAGCAGCATTCCCACCAAGTCTGAGCTCCAGACATCACCCACCCACTGCAGTTCCTGCAGAACATCGCTGTGTGCCAGCCTGGGCTCAGTGTGTGCTGCTGCAGTGGCTCTGGATGGAGATAAGGGTGGTTTGGGGTTGTTGTTGTTAAGGAGGAAAGCAGCAGAAGAGTGTCAGCCTGTCTAGGAGGCACCTTTTGAGTGTTCTGCACCAACCTCGTGTGGGAAAAGTAAGGTGCAGGCAGGCGTCAGACCACTAAAAGTTCTCTGTGTGACCCCTAAAAGTGCCTTTCTGGGGTGAAAATCCCCAGCCTGAGAGCAGGCCAGGCACGGGGCAGTCACTGTGGTTTTCTAGAAACACCAGAGTAATTTTTTCATGTGCCTAAAGGCAATTTAGTGCAAGGCCAGTGGCCTTCCTGAGCTGGATATCCCAGGATGCTGTGATGGACAGAGGCACAGCACATGTCATTGGCCTGCTGGGGACATCAAACCTTCCAACAGCCAGAAACTGCATCGATTTTACGGAAAAACAGTGCAGAAGATTCTTCAAGGAATTGTTTGGTGCTGAGGGCAAAGACATTTGTACACTTTATACCTGAGGCTCTAAAGTGAGACTTGTCACCAATTTCAAAGCAGGGTAGGGAGATACCTCACCTTGTACTCAAAAAGCTGTGCTTGATCAGTTGGGTTTTGCACAATGAGGTGCTTGGAGAGCTGAGAGCCAACCAGCCCCTGCCCAGCCTTGTGCTCCTGTGGTTGTGTCCAGCTGCTCTGAGGAAAAGGGGAAAGGAGAGGAGGATAAATTCCACCCATGCAGCTGCCTGAGAGGATGGGATGTGCTTGGAGGTAGAAATAGGACTGGAAGTGAGACAGTGAAGTACAGGTAAGGTGTTCTTTGACATCACCAGGGCCACATCAGGGAGTTGCTGAGTAACCTGCTGAAATAACCCTTGGAAATGTTTGAGCAGAACGGCTTGCTGCCTGTGCTCTGAGTCTCTGCATGTGAATTTGGGGCTGGTGTTGGCACCCAGCTCTTTGTTTCTAATCCTGATCTGAATGTGCTGAACCTACATTAGCACAGAATTGTGGATTGGGAGGTCTGTAGCTATGGCAGTGTCCTCCAAACGTGACCCTCTGCTCATCTCAGCGCTGGCATCGGCGAGCTGCCGTGTAAGGTGGCACTCCTTTTTTCTAGTAGTAAGTCCATGTCAAAGAGGAAATATAAATAAACTCCCCAAACAAAAGAAGCAAGGAAAAAATAATTCTTTCAAACATTTGAGCAGGAACAATAGGGTAGGATATGCACTCTCTGGGGAGGGGTAATGGCTGAAACCGATAGGAGCACAGTGCTGCCTTGGTCTGTACCTAACCCAGAGCCTGGCTCAGCGAGGAGTATTTATAGCAAATGTTATGGCAGAAGCATGTGTGACCTGCAGGCTCTCAGCGAGGGGAAGAGCTTTCCTGTGCTGTCTCTGGATACAATAGACAATTATTTAGACACTATCTTTGTCTCAAGATATAAACAATTAAACGCTGGCTACTGATTTCTGCTCTGATGTTCAGGCCATGCTTTCTTGCTTAGGGATTCGTGGAGAAGGCAAGGATTTTTTAGAAATGTCACAGCTATAAAGTTCCTGAGGCATCTCTATCAAACTGACTAATTGGGAATGGAGAGTAATGTCACAAGCACCATGAAGTTACTGCTTCCCAAAGTATGGTGACCATTGGTTCAGTGTTGTTTAGCTGCCATTAATGGGGTGTGGATGGGTGTAGACCCCTGAATCTGCCTGTTCTATTGTGTTTTGGCTCATCGCTGTGGTGTTATAGTACCTACAGCTGCTACTGGATAGTAATTAAATGTTCTTACATATAATTAACTGCTTTCAACTGACTACTGAGCATCTTAAATAATCTACATGTAATGGCAGATGTTTTGGAATTAGATTGGGGACAGTTGGTGCCAAATAGCTGGAGAGGTTGGGGAAACAGCTCTTGTGCATCAGAACAACCTCGTGCTGGCAGATGACTCCTTTTCCTGGGGGTCCCTGTCCATCCTGTGTGCCAGTGCCAAAAGGATCCTTTTGGATCTCTTCAGGACTCACCTCAGGTTTATTTTCTGTAGAGCAGAAGAATTTAGAATTGCAAAAAAAGGGAAATGTGGAGAAGTGTGCAAGGGGTGATGCTGCCATGGTTCAGCGGGCAGAGGGTGAATCTGCGTCTGCGGTTCCTGGGTCAGCAGTGTGAGTGTGGAGGAACATTCAGCACAGGCACAGTGCCAGAGGTGTGTGGGCTTTGCGAGAGGTTTGGTCTGAAATTCACCTTCAGCAAGAACTGATGTGTCACGTGTTCATTGTTTCATTCCAGTTGTATTCCAGGGATTTTATATCTCTGTGGTTTTATCTCGAGTTTCTCCTGCTCAGCTTTGCACAAGGAGCTGGGTGCTGGCTCTCTCCCTTCCCTGTGTATATAAAGCTGCTCCTGGCTTGGTGTAAGGTTTTAGTGCTCCACATACTGCAGAGCCCAGGACTGGTGCCTCGTTCTGCAGTGCCAGCCCATCTCCAGTGTGGAGCTGTGGTGTTTGCAGTGAGCTGCTCCCTGCCTGGCAGCACCAGCTCCAGCCCACTTTGTCTGATGGATGCAGTGGAGCAACTCTGTCTCTCTCTTCCCCTCGGCCACAGGCAAAATGAGTCTCCTGCTCTAATTTCATTGTGTTTAGCCACTGCACAAACTCTAAAGCTCCCTGAAATGGGAAGGAAGTAATGTTTAAATTATACATGAGTGAACTGATTTACTCAGCCTGAAGTTTTGAGTTCCGTCCTTATAAATACAGGGCTGGAGCTATCAGTCTGTGCATCCATCCGTCTGCCCGGTGAAGATTGAATTAGCAGGAGCACAAATGCAGCTCCAGGACTGTAAAAGCTTTGGCTTAAACCAATGCAAACCATGTAGGGCAGATGCTGCTGCCACAGGGAATGTGGTGTGTTTGCCTGGGGTTATCTTGTCTGGTAGTCTGCCCTCAGTGATGGAGGAGACCATTGCTGCAGGGTCCCTTCTGCCACTGGCAAGTGGTGTAGTCACTGTCCCTGGGAATACTAAAAGAATGTGTGGATGTGACACCTGAGGACATGGTTTAGTTGTCAGCATAGTGGTGGTGCTGGGATGATGGTTGGAATCGATCTTGGAGGTTTTATCTAACCTTAATGATTCTGTGATTCTAAAACTCAGTGTTTTGATAATATCTATCCACTCCCGACTGGGAAGGGCTTCAGACTGCTCCCCTGTCTGCCTCCTGCTCCTAATGAAGGGGTTGAGCTTCCTGTGGAAGGGATTTTGCAGAGCCTGTGAAATGCTGGTTCAATTCTCTGGTCGCTTCCTATGGGCACGGGCCCCGTGCTCCTTGGGGAGCCCAGTGCCGGAAAGTCGTAACTGCGCTCGCTGATGGCCTGGAGATCCCTTTTGCAGATGTTTCACCCAGGTCTCTCCTTCCACCTCTACAGAAATGAACAATCAAGCTGCAGTGCTGCCATGCCTGGCTGGGGCCCAGCAGCAAACCGTCCTCCTTGACCCAGAAACAGGATGCTGGATTTTTGTAGGGACTGCAGTGGTTTGTGGGGTGAGGATCCGCTGGCAGGGATCTGCCAGGTGGCCAGGGACTTGATCATCAGGCTGCATCCTCAGGGCGTGCTCTGTGAGCAAACACAGCTCTGCCCTTGGTCCTTGGATGTGGCACCCAGCAAGTCTGAAATGTTTGCGGAGACATAAACAGAAAGAGGGAGAAGTCACGATTCTCTCCCTATTTGTTTGACCTAAATACACTGAAGTAACTGTACCCCCATGAAAGAGATAATTTCCTGATGCTGGAGAGCTTAACATCTGTTTCCTCCCATTTTTTTTCAGTGGTAGAACATGGTAACGGAAGAACTGGCGGGGTTTTCTTTCCTCTTTTTCTTTTGTATAGCAAGAGGCGCTGCATGCTTGGGCTAAATACACTCTCCGAGAGCAGACAGGTTTCTCTCAAGGGTTATATGATCATTTGTTCTCTATTTTCTCTCCTTCCTGCCTCCCCCCACCCCTCCTGGAGAGGAGCGGATACAGCGAAGCCCAGGCAGGACTTCCTTAGCTCAGCCATGCCTTCTGGCAGGCTGCGCCGTGTGCCCTCTCCCCGTCACCCCCCTCCCCGAGAAACAATGGCCAAAGGCTCCTTCTTGTTTGTTATTTTGGATCCTGCAGAGGAAGAGGCGAGTGGAAGATCGTGTCCCCGGGGGCTGTCGGTGCATTCCAGCTCCGGCAGCGCCCGGCGAGGCTGTCGGCGCCTGAGCTGCGCCAGCCCCGGGCCTTTCTCTCCAGCCGTGTGGTGCTGGGGGGACACAGGGCTTGGAAGCAAATGTAGCAGTGCTGAGAGGTGAGAGGAGGGGGATGGACAGCCTTGGAGGGGTGTCTGGAGTCACTGCTCCACGGTGAGTGCAAATCCTGTCCTTGGAACGTCCAGCATGGCACAGGTTGTCACAGTGCCAGGAGGAGCCGGCTCTTCAGACATCGTTTGAACCCCCCAGCTTCTCCTTTGCACATGGGGTGCAGTGGGCCTCAGACCCTCTCTGTCTCTGACTCCAGAACTCTCCAGGATGGCCTTGGGTCTCTCCAGGTGTGTTGAGCCAGCAGCTCTGTGGGGGAGAGCGTGTTTCTGGCATGTGATCCTGTCTAGGCTGCCCCAAAGGCAACCCCACCACCAATTTCCTCTTTGTTCCCTTCAAACGTTTATTGTTTCTCAGAGCCCCAGTCAAAATAGTTCTTTCAGGTCACTTGATAGAAGGGATTTACCATTTGCCTGGAACCTGGAATATGTGTGCTCCAGGATCCCACAACACTAAGGGATCCTGGAATTACAGAATGGTTTGGGTTAGAAGGAGCCTTTGAAATCATCTCGTTCCACCCTCTGCCATGGGCAGTCACCTTCCACTATCCCAGGTTGTTCCAAGCCCTGCCCAGCCTGGCATTGGAAATTTCCGGGGATCCAGGGGCAGCCACAGCTGCTCTGGGCAGCCTCAGAGCTCTAAATACATTTTAAAAAAAAGTTACTTCTGCTTGTTGCCCAAAGCCTGCAGTGATCTGAAGAAGATTTCAGGGATTGTGTGGTGCCTGCCTGGCAAACAGCCTGAACTGTGTGCTGTTAAATGAGCAGTTTCTTTCCATCACTGGGATCTCTTGAGAAAACTCAGCCTGGTTCAGACCTTTCCTAATTGATGCTTCCTTTCTAGCAGGTCTTGCTACCCTGCTGCCTTTGGACCTGGTGTCATGGTTTAACCTGGTTGGACAGCCTGGTTTTGCTTTGCCTGTGGATAACCTGTGTAGGGCAGCTCAGCAGCAGGAGGTTGCCCATGGAGAGCGTCACTCCGAGGGATGGCTTGTGGCAGCCCTCATTGCTTGTGCTTGGTTCAGTGTCCTTTAGGTCTATGAGAACTATCAGCTTCAGTGGGTGTTCCCTGGGCCCGTGCTGTTATTTCTGCTGGCTGTCTGCTAAATCACACTGAAAAGGAGCAAAATTGCTTTTACTCCCACCTGTATCGTGCAAGAAGAGCCTGTTGCCAAGGGAGTGTTGTGCAATCATGAGATACAGAGCACCTATTTCTTTCTTAGAGACTGGGATAACACAAAAAATATGGAAAGAATTTGGAGGGGGAATCATGGCTGTAGATGCAGATGTTTGTGTAACACACCTGGTGCCCGTGGCTGGGGATTTTATTAATCTCGGCTTATTCATCCCCCTCAGTCACCTGGAAAAGGAAAGTCAATTTTCAGAATGAAGGGCTGCTGCTTTTGTGATGAGAAGAGCAGGGCAAGGCAGGGACCCACACAGCCCCTGTTCACTGGAGCTCTTGGCAGTGTTTGGTTGATAGCTGGAGATGTATAAAACCATCTTCCCCTCCAGGTGAGACTCTGTGTGTTTTGGAGAGCAAACACACAAGCCTTTGGTCTCCAGAGCTGGCTGAGCCACTCTCCTTGGGCTCAGGTAATCTGAGGGCAGTGGAAGAGGCAGAAGATGATTGTGTTTTCTATGGTTAAAGCCCTGCTTTAAGGGATGGTAGTCCCAGCTCAGCTGCTGGGTGGTAACTTGCTACGACTTGACATCTGCAACTGCAGCTCAAGGAGGGGAAAAATAAATATGTGGTTGACAAGTGGTGTAGTTTTCTGACTAATAGCTGTTCCCAGCGTGTTACTTCAAAACCTCTTTCCCCTGCACCCCAGAAAGGTGAGCACTGGTTCATCAGACACTCTCAGGGCTGCTCTCCTCCATACTCAAATTTTATTTTGTCATGATGGGCCTAAATACCCCCAAGGCCATGTGGTTTGGTTGGTGAGGCCACCTTTGCCCTGCTTGGCTGATGGAAAGCAGAGGTTTCCCCCAGGCAGCTGCTGCAGGTGTTGGCACAGTGTCAGATCAGCAGCTCCAGCAGGCAGTGGAGCATAGCACATTTTAGCTCCTGCTCAGGGAGGATGGGGGAAGCTGGCTGGGATTTGCCTCTGGGTGAGGCAGTGCCAGTCCTGGTGCTGGAGCTGGCTCAGGGGCAGTGCTGGGGCTGTTGGGCACTGAGGAAAGCTGTGCTGGGAGCTGGCTCCTGCCAAGGTCAGCTTGTGGTTTCAGTGTGTGCAGTGCTGCAGGTGTGACTGGGGGCAGTTCAAACACCAGCAAGGTGGTTTTGAAGATGAGGACAGGTTCAGGTGAGGCTGTGGTGGAAGGGGAGATGGAGAGGAGGAACCAAACACTGGTCACAGAATGGGTCTCCTCTCTGCTTGGAGTGCTCGGGTCTGGCTTCATGGTGGCAGCTCTAATTTACATCTGCTTTAAAGCTGCTTAAAAAAAAATAATACAACCCCCTCATATTTAATCTTAAAGCCAACCATGCGCCCTGTGATTCTGAATTCTGTTGCTTCTCAAGGGAGGGCTGTGCAGGATCTGTCCCTTGTTATGGGCTCTCTTTTGCCTGCTGCATGAGGAACAGCCTGTCTCCTCTGTGCTAGCATCCCTCCAAAGACTTCACAGGCAAGCCTCTTCCCTTTGAATCTTCTTTCCTCATGCAGGATCCACCCAGCCAAAAACAATAAAACATAAAACTGGAAAGAGAAAACAAACAAAAAAAGAGGACCATTTGTGATTTCTGTCTTTTGCTGCCAGTTGGCTGCACAACTTGAAACGACTAAAGCGCTCTTTTTTTTCCCCCTGCTCCTTCCAACCCATTCCAATGTGTTAGTCTTTATGTTGCAGCAGGAATGTCTGGGAATAACTCACATCCCAAAGCGACAGCCTGAGAAATGAGGAGCTGGTCTCCTCCTCAGGCACCAGATGGAGGAACTGTCCTGCTCAACCCTTGATTTTTTGGGAACAAAAGCTTCTGTGGTCTCTGCAGGGACCCACGGCAACACAGCTCATGCATGAATTTCTGCTACAGGGTTTAAATGGAGGCAAGGTAGTGCTGAGGCCCCAAAAGTGCCTGGGGAAGGAGGTTCTCTCTAAAAACCTCCATGGTGGTGGGTACAAGAGGCTGAGTAAAGAGATGGCTAAAGCAGAGCAGGGCAGCGTGTGGAGCATCATCACTGTGCTTGGGCTGGGGAGCTCTGGGGTGTAGCTGGAGTGGAGCTGTGTGACTGCATGGGCTGTGCTTGGCAGTGTGTGGCTGGGCTGGGGAACTGCAGGGTGTATTGTGCAAGGGACATTTTGGGTGTTAATTTTAGG